>OY728578.1:4077300-4677300 GCA_963422195.1 Carabus problematicus
AGCGGCTATATGTTTAAAGCCCTTTTTCTCGAAAAGGGCAAAACGTTGCGCGCTATTTCTTTGCCACGAATCACTACTAGTGTACAGCTATTTCCGTGTTTCGGTCGTGACAATGTCCCCTTGTCAGTTACTTACCATGATCTAATTGAAATTATACATTAATATGTTTCCGGAGTGTATTGGTTATCATATCCGGCTAACACTCTGCCTATCACGTAGGTCCGCGGTTCGATCCCGGGAGGAAACACTTTAAGGTGCCATTCCGATAAGATTAGAGCAGTTGGTAGTGCAGTGCAGAATATTTGTCATGCGCAATCAGTGATCACCGTTCACAATTGAAACTAGTGCAGTTGGTTACGGTATCGGTTAATTCCACCAATCAGAACAGACAATAACCCTAATGAATATTGACGAAAGGTTAGCTGAAATACTAGAAGATTATCCCATAATTTGGGATCGTAGATCGAAAATGTTCAAAGACGTGCAGAGAAACGAGAATGCTTTCATTGGCACTGCGACTCGTTTACATATATTTGACACTTATCAGCTATTTAGATTACAATGCGCAGCTCCGCACAGGTTTGTTCCAACACACGATTCTTGAACGGTGTTTGAACGGTTCTGGAACCGATTTATACGCATGCGTCAACTTGGTACGATTCTAGAACCGGACTGAGAACGCAAGCGCTGGAACGGTTTTAGGACGGTTTTACATCTTCGGAACATTGTGCACGCAATCATCCAAAATTATATAATTTAGTGTTTAGTATTGTAACAAGACACAAGCAGCGCGTCACACATGGTACACATTAAACGTTTCTTTTGCATAAGGCTGTACTTTTAGCAGACCCTTCTTTGTTTCTGACCGGGCTTGACACTTACCATATGTGGTGTTTCGAAGAATTCTGCTTTTGGCCTGGCACACATTCCTAAGGGTAGTTAACCCTCCTCCCCCGCGTGTGCACTCTTAAGGAGCATGCAAATGCACATGCAACTTTGCTCATTCGCTTCTCTGTCTTCGCGGTGGTAACTGGGTCGTCTCTGGACGACCACGCGCAACACAACTTATATTTTCATCGCTGTTTTTTGTTTTATTGTTTATCTCTGTAATATTATTAAATACACTTTTATTTCAACCAACAGTCTAATTTCTGTACAATAAATTAGTGGCGCAGTCGGTTTTTATTTTGTTATCCCATACTTAGTACCTTTTGTTACAATTAGCCCAGTCGGTGGGATCCCGTCTTGTTACAGTATTTACAAATAATTACATAGCCTCCAAAGAGTAATTATGTTCCTACCTAATAATTTTTGTTTTTCATTCTTGGTTGATTTAACACAACTTCTAATTCTTCATCATTTTCAGAAATATCTGATACATCTTCTTCATCACTCATGTTAGATTTCAAATAGTTAAATAGTATCACCATTCCAAACGTCAAACAGCTAACAAAATTTACAATGCGCATGACAGTTCTAACCAGTTCTAACGATACTCGGTTTTCACGCGGTACCGTAATTACGATTCCGAAACCGTTCCAGAATCGATTCCATAATTGTTGAAACGACAACAGGAATCATCCAAGAACCGTAATGTTTTAACACATTTTAGCTAATGCGCATGAGCAGCACCGTTCTGTTACGGTTCTTCGCGTGGTTGTAACAAACCTTATGAATTCCTTTTGTCGAACACAACTACACTAACTTCTGCACTGCAACTAATAAAGCTTTAGTTTAAACCAAGGTTTAAATCGGCTTATATATGCCGAGTGCGTCTCACGGTTCCCATTCCCATTTGTTCCACGTCTCACCTGTAGCAATTCTCATTTGTTCTCCATCTCATTTGTTCCAATGCGCCTCCCACCACATTTCTATGTTACGGTTGTCTTATTCGTTCTCATGCAAGATCACAGTGACGTAGAGTGTTTTGCAATGTGCACCAAACAATGGGATGGAGGAATTGTAGTATATATGTAGTATATGAAGTAAACCCTGTTATATAGCTCGCTTCGCTCAGCTCTAAAGATACATACATATAGTGACCCGCCTACCTTCGGCGGCTCGAAAGGCAATAAACACAAGATTTTGTTTGACAAGCACTGTGCTTCTTTCAACTTGGGAATAAATGAAAGTGGAAACAACTGAGACATCCGTGACATATAAATGTGGTGGGAAGTGCATGGGAACAAATGAGACTGAGAACAAATGAGACTGGGAACAAATGAGAATGGGAACAGATGAGACGGGGAATAAATGAGAATGGAAACAGGTGAGACGTTTCGTATATGTCACAGCAAAAGTATTTTATTGGATTTAGCCCTCGATTTATTCATATAAGAAACATTTGCTCTACAAAATTAATTCTGATCAATAATACCTGTAATTTTTAACAGATTGCATTGGTAAAAGAAAAAAATCAGTATTTTTTAGTAAACACATGCATCTGACATTATTTTACGATATAAGGTAATTTACTATATATTATAGTACGTATAATATTTAATAATATTATACACTGAATTATATAGCACTGTAATAGATTTGCAACTAAAAAAAATTATTTCAATTGATCAGTATTTTACTTAATAGATAAAACAGCTTTTTTACTGAGTAAATCAATAATATTTTACTGATATTTAGCACGGTGACGCGATGCCGTACCAGCTAATAACCATGGGAAGAACAGCTGTAAATTATTCTCACAGCGTTGTTACTTTAGATTTAGATTTTACCCAAACGCAAAAGTTATGTGAGACGAATAGCATCTAGCTTCTAGTATCTATAACTTGAAACATTTTACAAAATGTAACTAAAGCCCGTCTGACACGATACAAAATTTAGTAGGTACTTAATTTAGTATTAAATTTTAATACAAAATTCTGTATGAAGTCAGTCTGACACGATAAAAAAATTAATACTAAATTTAGTATTAAATGTATTGAAATCACAGAGAAAAGCAAGTTGGCGCACGCTACTGCGCAGATTACATACAAGAAAATAGAACTTGTCCTAAATACTTTGTATAAAAAATTAATATAAAAAGGCTTCGTACAAATTTTCATACATTTATTGCACATGACACAATCCATTATATTTTATATTAAAATGTAATACCAAATTTAGTACTAAACTTTGTATCGTGTCAGACGGGCTTAAGACTAGTTGCGATAACTTTCGATTCATCTTTCAAATCAAATTCGCATTACATATCGTGCTCAAGTCAGGATGTAGAACCCTGAAAATCAGGTTAGTCCCGCGTATTTCAGAACGTATGACTACCATGATCTCTTCACTGTGTATAGAATTCTGTATTAACCGGCAAATGTATCATCATTATTATTAACGCCAGTCATAATTCTTGGTAAATGTTATATTTATATTATAAACACATTCTTTGTCAATTGTTCATACACGTGGCTATCGCTCCTGGAGCAATATATTTTTATGAATGATTTCAACCAGAACCTCTCAAAACGTGGGTAACAATTTACAAGGAATTTTTAGTGTCATTGAAACTATATTTGTTTAACTCATGAATTTCACATGAATAGAAAATCAAAGAATTTATTATTAGTAAAATATAAATATATGATGTGGTAAACTCCAATACAGGATTTGGAATATCGAGAGGCTGATGAGTAAAGATGTGTAGAACTCCAAATAAATGTTTATTGTAAGTCAATAACATAAAAATTTTGTTTTCAAAACATTTCGTCCATGGGATGTGGTCATCACCGGATTCTAAAATATTTTATTCACAATCAAACACCAGCAACGTGTGTAATGGGAAACAAAAACGTGTATAAATGTATATAAAATACAAAGTAAAAATATTTTTTTACCAAACGTAAATTGCGTCAAAAGCTATAGAAACTTTGTAAAAATTATAGTCAAAATGTGGATTAACATTTAAACCGTAAAGTAATATAATGTAATGAAAAAGGGGCTACAGCCAGAAAAAAATTTACATGGTGTACACTGAGAATGTGAACGGAAATTCCAAATTTTTACTCTATTAAAGAATGGCACATGAGACAACTGATTAACATAAAATTAAACTTAAAAACGTCTACATTTTTAGTGCTGATGTTCCATTTCTAGAATTTAAGGCGATAAACAAAACCTTGCTAAGCGGGGCCATTTAATGTTATGTAAATAGGACCGGCCGGATTAGATGGCACATGTTTTTAGTCGGGAGTCAGAGATACGTGTTCACTTATAACTGTATTTGCAATGTATTTTGCTCGATATTCTTGACTAGATTACCAGTCATATGTGTTTGCCTAATACGCAATACAAATGCTATACTAACAAAACTATTAAATGCTAAATAATAATAATAATATGCAGTGGAATCCACTTATAGTGAACTCGCATGTAGTGGAAATTCGCTTATAATGAACGTGTCATTGAGTCCCAACTAAATACGTATCACCTAATGTTCATCAATTTGCATAAAGTGAACTCGCAAATAGTGTTCTTTCGGATATAATTGACTAAATTTACTCTTTAAGTTCACTATATGCGAACTTTGATAGGTTGTCAATGAATGAATTTTATGTATGTTGGCAACTATAGACACGACGCCCAAGGTACTTCCCTAATGCCCGTCTTACATTGGTCAAGATATTGAGTTCAAGTCAAAGAACCAAGAGAATTGACCAGTGTAATACAGGAAAATCTTTGAAAAAGATCTTGTATCAAGTTCTTGTACGAATGAACATGTTGTAATTTGTGAAAGACACAAGTAAAAGTTTTGGTTATTTTTTGTAATTTTTTCTCAGTAAAGTTGTTACCAACTTAAAATATACTGACATTTCTAGCAAATTATGTAGAATCATTTATAATTCAAATTTTACAAATGAATCTGCGTGTACTTATTACTTACATTTCACAATTTGTATAACGAGAAGTACATTTCACATATGGGTTAAGAAAATATGTTAAACGTATAATGCTGGTACGAGGCTAATGAGACGTGCTCTATTACTAAAAATATTTCCCTTGTATGTTGATCAGCGTAAAACAGAAAAAATTACTAGTCTCAAGATCTTGTAACAAATTATTTTATATTTCACTTGAACTCAATATCTTGACCAATATAAGACGGGCATAAGATGTTCAACTTTAACATCGATCAACTTATTTTCAATGTTTCTGAGGAACAATGTATAATATAATAAATAAATAACATCATACTGGCATGAGCTAATCCATACAAAATTTTAACAATAGAGGGGCAGCATTTTTTCATAAAGCAGTTTCTTTGTAGAGTAGACTAATTCCTGGAAAAAAATTATTTTTTAAGCCCATAAATATTTCTGCAATAAAATACTAACGGCAAAGATCGCAAACCCCATGTATTTTAAATGAAAAACTTTTGTGGTCAAAACCTAGGGGTAAACCACGAACGGAAATCTGGTGTACAGAATTTTGAAATCTCTCGGAAATCTTTTGAAATCTCTTGAAATCATTTGAAATCTCTTGAAATCTCATGAATTCTCTTGAAATCTTCTGAAATCCTTCGAAATCTCTTGAAATCTCATGAAATCTTTTGAAATCCTAGATGATATGTAACAATAAATAGTATGTATTATGATAATATTTCTTATAAATAATAATGGTATTATATATTTTCATCTATTCAAGTGATTTCATAATATTTCCAAATTTCCTCGATTCGTATACATATATTTTATCTCATTCTTTGTACATATTATAGTCGGTATTCATACATATTGAATTAACCTCGGAATTAACTAAACAACATTTCCTTAATTTTTTTATTAATGTCCTGCACGATTCGGATATTTTGAATAGTACATTTCCTATCACATCAATGGGCCCCAATAATACATAGCGATATGGAACTATTTGGATATCTTCCTGTTTTGGCCAAGAAAATGTATTTAACGATTCTCTTAAAAATTTAATTTTACATTCCCCCGATTCCAAAGTTTCTATCACGCGTCCTATAAACCAATTTTCGGTATAGAATATACCGAGGGGTAAACCACGAACGGAAATCTGGTGTACAGAATTTTGAAATCTCTCGGAAATCTTTTGAAATCTCTTGAAATCTTTTGAAATCTCTTGAAATCTTTTGAAATCTCTTGAAATCTCATGAAATCTTTTGAAATCTCTTGAAATATTTTGAAATCCTTCCAAAATCTCTTGAAATCTCATGAAATCTTTTGAAATCCTAGATGATATGTAACAATAAATGGTATGTATTATGATAATATTTCTTATAAATAATAATGGTATTATATATTTTTATCTATTCAAGTGATTTCATAATACAGTGAATTTCGCTTATAACGAACCCGCTTATTGCGAACTTTCGCTTATAACGAACCAATCTGTAAAGTACGAACTAAAATATTATTAAACGTGTGTTATTTTTTTCGCATATAACGAACCCGTTTATAACGAACTTTCGGGTATAACGAACCTGAATTTTTGTTATAATCGCAAAAGTTTTCGGTTATAACGAACTTAAAACGGCATTTTACCAAATAATCAGGGGATTCCTCGAAATCTTTCAACTCCGCATATGTACGGTCGCCGTAACAGTTTTTGCGGTACTTGTGTATATGTGGTTAATTGTATGAAAAAAAAATTATCGGACCTTCCCGCGATTGGGACGGATCATGCGGAAATTTCAGCATGCTCCACATGTCCTGTCCGCCCCTGTTCACTGTATTTAATGTGTTAAAGAAGTACAATTATGAGTTACGCAATTTCGAAGAAAACACGTAAAGCTCTTACTTTAATTAAATAAAAATAATATAAAATAATAATAAGTATAAACAAAAGTAAACTAAACGATTTTTTCAAATAAGATTCATAAAAACTATTGTTAGTGTACAATGTATATGTATTACAAAACAATATCTAACTAAATTTTGAACAAATCTGGATTTGTCTAGTTTTGCAAAACAGTTCTTCATATTATGTACCTACTTGAAACATGTACCTATGCATTAATAAAAAAAATGAATTTCTGATGTTTATCGTTTATTACGAACTTCGCTTATAGCGAACTATTTTCGTCGGTCCCTTGAGGTTCGTTGTAAGCGAAGTACACTGTATTTCCAAATTTCCTCGATTCGTATACATATATTTTATCTCATTCTTTGTACATATTATAGTCGGTATTCATACATATTGAATTAACCTCGGAATTAACTAAACAACATTTATCTTCATTTCCTTAATTTTTTATTAATGTCCTGCACGATTCGGATATTTTGAATAGTACAATTCCTATCATATCAATGGGCCCCAATAATACATAGCGATATGGAACTATTTGGATATCTTCCTGTTTTGGCCAAGAAAATGTATTTAACGATTCTCTTAAAAATTTAATTTTATATTCCCCCGATTCCAAAGTTTCTATCACGCGTCCTATAAACTAATTTTCGGTATATAATATACCGTAGTATAATTCGTTACAGATTATAATTATTTCGTGTCCCTGATTTAAGTTAGCAGCGTTATTATATGAATTATTCGAATGCTGGTTTTAATGTATAGAACATGTTTTCTTCATAATAATATTCGCTACAACTTTTATTTGAAAAATTGTTACGTATCGTTTTTGTTTTGTTTTAAAAATAATTTGAAATTTACAATTTCTGTGATCAGTAAACTTCCTCTTCCGGTTTTCTAATTATACCCAAAATTTAATCAGCTCTTCGCCAATCCCAAAAACTTTTAAATATGAAGTTTCATTACTCTAGCTTTATTCGTTTTTGAGATAATGAACATACGGCCACACATCCATACATACTTACATACACACAGACGTCATTGAGAAAATGGTCAAAACGTATTCAGGGGACCTTAAAACGTGTATTTCCATCAAAATCTCACAATCGAAATTTTTCATGATTCCTATACATTCCTTGTACTATGTATAAGAAAGTAAAAATCTGGTGTGGTCTCAATTTAGTAACCTATCTCTATCCTTCGCGTGTTCTTTCTTTCTTCGTTAACGTTGATTCGGTTATCACTACGTATTATGGGGGTCCATTGATACGATAAGAAATGGACCATTTCCAATATGTAAATCGTGCAGGACATTAATAAAAAAAAATTAAGGAAATGAAGAGAAATGTTGTTTAGTTAATTAAATATGTATAAATACCGACTATAATATGTACAAAGAATGAGATAAAATATATGTATACAAACCGAGGACATATCTGGAAATTCCTTGAAATCTTTTGAAATCTCTTGAAATCTCTTGAAATCTCTGGAAATCTCTTGAAATCTTTTGAAATCTCTTGAAATCTCTTGAAATCTCTTGAAATCTTTTGAAATCTTTTGAAATCTTTTGAAATCTTTTGAAATCTTTTGAAATCTCTTGAAATCTTTTGAAATCTTGTTGTTGGTGTACAAATTTTTTTCGCGTCGTTTACCCCTCGGAATATACCGTAGTATAATTCGTTACAGATTATTATTATTGCGTGTCCCTGATTTAAGTTAGCAGCGTTGTTATATGAATTATTCGAATGCTGGTTTTAATGTATAGAACATGTTTTCTTCATAATAATATTCGCTACAACAAATTGAAAAATTGTTACGTATCTTTTTTTTTTTTTTCTTTTTAAAATAATTTGAAATTTACAATTTCTGTGATCAGTAAAATTCCTCTTCCGGTTTTCTAATTATACCCAAAATCTAATCAGCTCTTCGCCAATCCAAAAAACTTTTAAATATGAAGTTTCATTACTCTAGCTTTATTCGTTTTTGAGATAATGAACATACGGCCACACATCCATACATACACACAGACGTCATTGAGAAAATGGTCAAAACGTATTTCCATCAAAATCTCGCAATCGAAATTTTTCACGATTCCTATACTTTCCTTGTACTATGTATAAGAAAGTAAAAATCTGGTGTGGTCACCACACGACTTTCTTATGCTCAACTTAAATTAGCTCATATTTCACATTTCAAATGCGTATTTCTATAAATATTTTGTCTTTGTTTTGTTTTCATAGCATATGCTATTTTAAATACATGCAAATATATGCATATGAAAATATATTTTACTCAAAATTGGATAAATATAGAACAAAAATCCATAAACTTTTAAATTATGAAGTTTCATTATCCTGTCTTTGCTCGTTTTTAAGATATTGAACATACAGACACACATACACAAGAGAAGATTGTTGTTTGGTTAATTAAATATGTATAAATACCGACTATAATATGTACAAAGAATGAGATAAAATATATGTATACAAACCGAGGACATATCTGGAAATTCCTTGAAATCTTTTGAAATCTCTTGAAATCTCTGGAAATCTCTTAAAATCTTTTGAAATCTCTTGAAATCTCTGGAAATCTCTTGAAATCTCTTGAAATCTCTTGAAATCTCTTGAAATCTTTTGAAATCTCTTGAAATCTCTGGAAATCTCTTGAAATCTTTTGAAATCTTTTGAAATCTTTTGAAATCTTTTGAAATCTTTTGAAATCTTTTGAAATCTTTTGAAATCTCTTGAAATCTTTCGAAATCTCGTGTTGGTGTACAAATTTTTTTCGCGTGGTTTACCCCTCGGTCAAAACTAAATGTTAAAATAAACTAGAAATGTATACAGACATACATGCCTGCAGCTCATCGACGTATGTGCAAGTCTGAATATATCACAAATTATTATTTATCTAGATTCACTTTTAAAATCCTAGGTGCCTAGGTCGCAAATAAAACAACAAATTTAAAACAAGTGTGGATACATTTTCTTCTCTTGACAAAAGCAAAGCAAACTAAGCCGACTATAAATGCATTGATCTTCTTTTGTTCAATTTTTAATTAAAAAATATTTTTTTACACGTCCGGGAGTAGAAGTCGGTTTCTATGGCGTCAAATGCGGGACAGAAATGAAGCATTTACTCCCTAGGGACGAAAACACTTTTCATAAGGGAGTTTTTATTATAACAAAGGTTTTTGTAAATAAATGTGTGTTGTCATGGTACGCGTTGCACGGAAACATTTCCAAAGGCTTCTAAATATTGCAATTTCGTTCCGATTTATTATAATTCATTATTTATGAAATTAAGCGTTTCTACTCCCGAACGTGGAAAAAATAGTATATACATCTCGGGAGAGACCACCATTTTTCCCTCGATGTATTTGTAGCCCTCTGGCTTCGCCCTCGGGCTTCAAACTACACCTCAGGAAAAATAAGTGGTTTCTCTCCCTTGGTGTATAATGTACTATTTACTCCAATGGTCTTACATAATTTTTCAAAATAAAAAATATGGAAAAATATTGTTCCATTTCCTGCATATGCATGAAAAATTTTGAATACAATTCAATAAAAAATAACGCATAAAAAAAATAAAAACTGAAAAAAAATTGGAAAATATTTTTTTTTCTCAAGTACGAAGGAAATTTTTTTAAAATAAAATGTACCTTGCACAACTAGACCATAACACGTATCTGCAGAAAAAATTTCATAAAAATCCGTTGGGTAGTTTAGGAGATCTGGGTGGAACAAAAAATCTCGTACGAGCGAGCGGACGAGCGACATACATATGTTGTAATAGTCATTTCGTGATCCAGGGGGTCTGTCCGGTATTTCTGTGCAAAAAATTTTGAAATCGGATGATGCTACAGACATCGTACCGAACACCATAGCTCTTCGTATGTATACATATTTATAAAAATTTAGATCTTTTATTTTAAAAATTAATAATTTTTATTTTGATTATTCATAAACAGGCATGTATGAGTAGAATATATAGTAATAAAAACTAAAAATTTTACTAAAATGCTTCATCAAGTTCACTGCTCATAGTAAATTTAATTATACTAACAGATTCCGAAATATTAATCAATGGTAAAATAAATAATATTGTGGTTTAAAGTGGGCTTCCCCGTCTATTATATAAAGGCGAGGTAGTCACCCGCGACTGTTTCATCAATATATTTTCTAAATTAATATATTTTGTGTTGATTAATTTTTATACATTCCTCTTGTACTATGTATATGAATTTAGCAGCACAACAGTCCTAATAAATCGTAGTCATTCATTTCAACAGTTTATCGTCCTCAGTCTAAAAGTTTGGTTACCCCTAATATGAATGTTAGAATATAATTTCAATTGCTATTTTACGTATAGCAGTTACTAAAAATTGTTTTTATTAACACAAAATTATAGATTTTTACAGTAAATAATTCAATATTACCGAAGCAAATTTGTAGCAAGTCTGAATGTACTACTGTCTAGACTAGAATGACCAAATTAAGGACAGTCAATTGTTTTAATTTTTTATTATTTTAAATGTTTAATCGCAAAATTACTTGCCTCGTGGTAACTGATCCTGTCGCGTTCGTATCGCCTCTGTGTACTGCTGCTGTTTATTCGGCGTTTGTTGTGTGACCCACCCGTGAACATCATCTTCGTAGAACGTCCTTATTACCAAATAGAACATTTACGAATTCACTGAATATCCCACACAAGAACTGTCACTATCGTCTTATTGTCACACAACACACTACACTCTCAATTATTTCGAATTACGCGCGTAGTGATTGTAAAATACGGCAACAATGTCTAATAAAGTGTACCGTTATACCTTTAATTATAAGACTCAAAATTTGAACTTTAATATATAGTGCAAATGTCTATCGTATTAATCATAAAATGTTACACATTTGTATTCATACACAAATTTATAATATATCTGGTAACAATACCTACTTCTGAATCCACGATATCCACCAAAATATCTGATACATTACACAAGAAATGTGATAACGTTGCATTGGCACTATTAATTATAAAATTGTACACTTATTTACATTAAATCCGGCAACAATGTCAATGAGAAGCTGCTTCGTTTAAAAAAAAAACTTTGTCCTTTATATGTCAAATAAACAAATTAAATACATATATTACTGTAAATTGTTTTATAATAATGTACCTGTTCATTCAAATAAGTGATTGAATACCATTGTTTTGTGTTTTTATTGTGTGAATTATATTTACTAAATGCAGTGGGCTGGTGTTTAGTTTGTGAAATATGTTGCAACACTGTAGAAAGTGTTTCCTAATATAATCTGGCAAACAAATCTGCACATTATTTACATTAAGATTAATGTTTTTTTTTTGTTTTACCTATGAGAAAACTGCCCCGTTAATTAAAACAAAATTATTCTAAAAAATACTGATTTTAACAATACGTAATTAATTAATTTATAGCATATGTCACAAAATATGTATTTTTATATTTATTAAAATCAGCAGCTTAAAACTGTTTCATTAAACCATATTTCAATTTAATTATAAACGCAAGTAGTTTAATTAAACTTATATTTTACTAAATAATAATAATAATAATAAGTTAATAAAGAAGTTATAAAATCATATAAAAATCTTATGAGACAAAAAATAAAATCATAATATATCAAATAAGAATTGTTTGAATAAGAACATTTGTGAAATAATTTACTGGATACAATAGTAAATCTATATAATTGTCCAATATTATCACCGAAATCTAATTTTGCGGAAAAAAATAATTATTTAATGAACTGACTACATTTAATTACCTATTTTATATTCACTTCAAAAATGAAATTAAGATGCACTGATATGAATATTTAATTGTTTAATTGTTTTATTTCATATTAAAATTGTTATAGCAAATATCGAAAACAATTAAGACAAATATATAATACCTACACGTTTCTGTTACTCCACACAAGTAAATAAACAGAATAACTGATGTTAATCTTAATATAAACAATGGAAATGGTTTTAATTTTAGAATATATTTCACAAACACAAAGAATTATTTCACGTAATCAAAAATTACCGCAGAATTACTGACATTTAACATAATATAAATATATCACATTTCTGTATGCTGTACTATTTGTCACTTTCGTTAAATATCCTAACCACACATTTCCTCTGATCACACAAAACTACCGTTACAAGGTTTTTCAGATGTCACTAAACACACATTCGTACGAATTCAGTTTGAAGTTGACGATTAATCACCGAAATACAACAAGTTTTCAATGTAAGTCTTGTGACATTTGTCTGTTTCTTGTGCAGGAAAAAAACAAAACACGTATTGTCTCACATTAAGTTCACCTTATCTTGAGCACATAGGTATTATAAAGGTATTTGTTAAGCAAACAACACGCTAAATTCATTTGTTCATATTACGTAGGTGTTTGAAAATTCACCAGCAACATTCACTGTTACAACTAGTCCGAATACTCCATTTTGACTAGCATACAAGTCTTGGGTCGTCGTGAGTGGAAAAGCTTATTTTTAGCCAAACTCTAGGTTTAGATATTACAGTGAGAAATATTTCTCTCACTATATATACATGTGTGTATGTGTGTGCATGCCTCGTTTTTTTTCCCAACAGTTTGTTTATGATTCACTCCTACGTTCCAATTGGAACTCCGCACATATTTTCCTGTAATTTTTTCTTTACAAGTTCCCATAACATTTCGTTGTTATTTTCGAGAAGGGCATTAGTGTAAAATACGTAATCAATATTAGTTATTGAGAAATATAGTTTTGACGAATTTTTATATTTGTATCGGAATTAATTTTTAATATACCTACTGCAATAAAATGTTATAATTATATTAGTGTAAAAGTAAGCTACCCACGAATCTTTATAGTTAATTATAAATGAGAGTTTTTGCTAAAAATAGTTTTCTTTAGTATTTATCTTTAGAATTTTGCTGTCCTTTCAGAAACAAAATGATATTGCCATTGCCATCTATATTTTAACATAAATAAGAGTAAAATTCACCGCAAACTACAAGATTACTGCAGAAGGGGAGTTGCACGTGGCATTTGAGCTAGTCATGCCTGCTCTGACGTATAAACAAAAGGGTTGTAATAACATAAAATCTTCCACAACCAATTCCAAGCGACATATAATAAAACTGAATTAACTAATGATTTATCTTTGTATATTTGTCGCATTGCGTATTAAAATATTGAGAACGTTTTTATGTTAAATAAGAAATATTATTGAAAAAACGTGTAAATGGAGTTAGGGCTTAAGCCCTAACTCCATTTACACGTTTTTTCAATTATATCGATTGGCTTATCATCAACAAAATGAAAGAAATATTATATTATCTAATTGTTATGCAGAACGTTACATAACATAATTATTAATGTTCTTTAATTATTATTCAATTTACAAAACAGTAAAACGTAGTACTGGCAATATTCAAAGATATACCAATTATTTAGAGCAGAAAAGTTCATATTTATTTCATAATTAATGTTGCTAAAATTTTACTTATTAGTTAGGTTATTAATCTACTCTGGAGGGAAATATGATACACAAATCTAATTGTAAGCCAAAACAAAAAAATTCTGGAGCCCGTGAAAAAAATATGTGTGCGCCTCTGTTCATGATTACATAATTAGTAATTTGATTTTTTTATGATTATTTTCATATATTAATATACACGACTATAAAAAGTACTACTATTTCATTTTGCGTATGTTATTTATAGTAAATTTTACTGTATAATAATTTTTCGCGCTACGCTGCTACGTTCGAATTGGACAATTTAGTGCACTAATGCACCACGTGACTGGTTTTATACCCTAAATTGAGCACTAAATGACCTTAGGACTTTAAAAATAGACATTAGAATTTGTAAAAACACACTACGACCTGAATTGGATACCCTAAATTGACCGCCAATATCCTAAAATCTCCCTAATTACGTTGCCTAAAATCTTGAATTTGAACACGGCCTAACCGTAAACACTTTTGCGCTATTAAGTTAGTGTCACAAGCTACAAATTATATTTGATTTAAATCATTAAAATTTACAATTTAAAATTTACTAAAAACATGCCTATAGAAGTAATAATTATTAATGAAGACTCAATATTTACAAGGTAAAAATAAATATAAAATTTAGTTTCATTTTGCTCTTTACAAAGTAATATGTTTGTGTGAACGGGATTTTTCCATTCAAATAATTATAAGAGAATTTTTCAAATATAATTTATTTGAAATGGTATTCATTTAGCTACTAATTTATTATTATCTTAATAATATAATAATTCAACATTTATTATTAAATTAAACGTCGGTAACAGCATCGGTAAGGTAGATTTCTGTATAGAAAGATGAAGAAGAAGGAGGTGGACGCTGTCTCTGTTTAGTGCTTCTCTTTTCTAGTTTCGTATCCAAACAACATGGTAGGTACTCGTCGAATAAAAAGTTTGTTCTCGTAAATATTAAAAGCATCCTTTTATAAAATAAACTAAATATCTAACATAACGTCAATTTAAACCTATTTTAATGTGCCAGTAAATATATTTTTGGTTTAATGAAAGTTTATATTGGAAATAGTTTGTGTTATTTCACGTGTCAAATGTTTAGCCTGAGTGATTGTAAATTATTTAAACACCGTGGCTTGTGCGCTGTTAAATTATAGTGTACAGTGGTGTTTTATGTATGATTTGTAACTTGTTTTTGTTTTGCAGACCAAGGGTACATCAAGTTTTGGTAAACGCCGCAATAAGACACATACTTTGTGTCGGAGATGTGGCAGATCTTCATACCACATCCAGAAGTCACAATGTGCTCAGTGTGGTTACCCAGCCGCAAAATTGCGTTCATGTAAGTTACACATTTATATTTATTGATTCATTTTAAGAATCGTAAATGAGATATTCAAACAAAACCTAACAAATATCTAAGAATGAGGTTATGAGTTATTTGCTGTGAACACATTACTACAGAAATTGAAATTGCTCAATACAAGTGTTAAATTCGAAAATTTCTTAAATATAATATCGTTTTTAATATGTCACATAGATATTTTTCTATGAGTTATTTAGAAACATGATTCCGTGTGTCATTTTGATGGTGTACATATTCATTGTGTCAATATGATGTTCATGTTGAATGATTGAAAATACTGTTTCAGATTTTGATTATATTTTTGTAGTTGTAATGTACATATTTTAAATGATTTCTGTTTGTTAAATTTCTGTTTGAAGTACTGCTATAACCTTCCTTAAAGCGCCTACTTGACTTGGAATACAATATGCCTGTAGGTCGTTGCTAGGACGGAGATAAAAAATGAATTCTGGGTGCGGGACTAATTTAAACTTATAATTAGAGCCCTCAATCTGAGTTCGTACAATTATTAACAATAACATATAAATAAACATATAAATCTCGTTAAAGTAAATTAAAATTGTGCATTTCAATGCGCTCTGAATAGTTTACTGTACATAAATTTTATTGTAGGTGTAATGTTACATTCTTGTTTTAATTCACAGACAACTGGTCCGTGAAGGCTAAAAGGAGGAAGACCACTGGTACTGGCCGTTGCCGTTACCTGAAAATCGTCAGACGTCGTTTCCGTAATGGATTCCGTGAAGGTGGCCGCCCAGCACCCCGCAAAGTTGCCGCCGGCTCTTCGTAGACTTTACATGTATAATACATTCAAAAAAACAAAAATAAATTAATAAAAAATACACCTAATTTTTATAATTTACCAACGTGTCGTTTTATTTACATATTATGATTATTTATTTGTATTTTCCAAACAATAACTAAAAATAGGGATTATTTTTCTATTCGTGAATTCAGTATTTAAGCTTTGATTTTTCTTTTTCAGTTATATTAATGATTCACCTGCAATCTAATAGAATATAACACTCAATCAGTACATATATGAAACAAACAGGTTCGATATGAACGTTTGATTTTACTTTAATGTAAATGTGATAAACATTTTATTTATAAGTACATAACATTTAATAATTATTAAACCTTTCTTAATAAGCATCTTAATATAATAACAAAATTACTGAAAAGGCGTTATGACTGTAGAATTTTTAGCGTCGGGATAACGGTGACGATAGTAACAACTTTATATAAAAAGCTGTTTCTGTTCCTCAGAGAATATTACAGTATTCTTACAGTTAACTTAATTCCTCGTTCGGCTGTTATTCTGTTCCACGAGATACAAAATCAAAAATAGTTTTATTTATAAATCCTAACTCACCTTTTTTAAGCAAAATTCGCTTAGTCCTGATATCGCCATCTGGTACTTCAGTATCTTTCAATGCTCTTGCCACTTCTTTTTTTCATTTATTTCGTACATTATCACCGAAAAAAGCCTGTGCTACATTTTTGTTGCTTAAATACCACAAATGATAGAGCATTTTGTTTACTAAAGTAAAATATATGAAACAGAATCGACATTTTTGTATTCTACTAACTCCAAATCATGATGTGGTGCTTTGTTGGCAAGCGGTACAGTAAAGAATGCCTTAACATTAATTTTTACAATAAAAATACATATATCTGACATACTTGATGTTTTTTCCACTGTAAATTTTAAATTTACATTAAAATTATTATTAATTATTTAAAATTTTTTTAGTCTCTTGAGTATTGTGTGTAAGTTGTAATTATTCTAATTAATAAAGTAAAAAAAAATTATTACACAAATTATTGTGTTCTAATTAATAAAGTAAGGGAGATTACATGTAGTAAACTGGATGGTATGCAAGGTAGGTTTTTGCCTGAAAGAGGATGTGTGGATCAATTGTTTTCGGTTCGAATGATTGTGGAAAAGACATTGGACCGAAACAAAAAATTGTTTTGTGTTTTCATTGATTTAAAGAAGGCATATGACAGTGTTGTGCGTGAAAAATTATGGCGTATTTTGAAGGAGTATGGCGTTAGTGGTACGTTATGGAGAGCACAATGGCTTTATATGAAAATAATCAACCAGCAGTTCGCGTGGATGGTAGTTTGAATAGATGGTTCAGTATTGACGTAGGGGTTAAACAGGGTTGTGTGATGTCTCCTTGGCTCTTTAATTTGTATATGGATGTGTTATTACGACGAGTGTTAGAGTTTAAAAATAATGGTGTGAAGATAAGTGATTTCGTTGTTCCTGATTAGCATATGCTGACGATGTGGTTATTATGGGTGAATCTGAGGAACAATTGACGAGAATGATTGAGAGTGTCAGTAATGAGGGAAAATGTTTGAATTTGATCATGAATGTTTCAAAATGTAAGATTTTAGTTTTTGAAAAGGATGAAGTTACGGAATGCAAGATTAGCATAAATGGTGAGCAACTGGAACAAGTTAATGAAGTTCATGAATTTATGTATCTGGGATGCATGTTTTCGAAAGATGGACGGATGAATGCTGAAATTAAAAGAAGAGTAGTTGCAGGTCGAAAAGTTTTGGGCGCTTTGGGAATGTTTGTTAGAAATGTGAATGTATCAAGAGAAGCTAGGTTATGTGTTTATAATGGTGTACTTGTGCCATTGTTGATGTATGGATGTGAATGTTGGGTATGGGATAACCGGAATAAAAAAATCTGGTGTGGTCACCACACTACTTTCTTATACTCAGTTTAAATTGGCACATATTTGACATTTCAAATGCGTGTTTCTGTAAATATTTTGTCTTTGTTTTGTTTTCATAGCATATATGATATTTTAAATACATGCCAATATATAAATACATTTTATTCAAAATTGGGTAAAGATAGAACAAAAGTGTATAAAACATTTTTTCTTAAGCTTATTGTTTCCTATAACTTTTATTTCAAAACTTTTTCCATATCCCTTTTCGTTTCTCTAATAATTCACAATGTTCAATTTTGATGTTCAGAATTCAGATTATGCTAGAAATCTAATCAGCTCTTCATATGATCAATATACCTTTAAATACGAAGTTTTATTATCCTGTGTTTGCTCATTTTGAAGATAATGAACATACAGACACACATCCACAAACACAGACGTCATGGCGAAAATAGTCAAAACGTATTCAAGGGACTTCAAAACATATATTTCCATCAAAATCTCGCAATCGGAATTTTTCATGATTCCTATACTTCCTTTATACTATGTATAAGAAAGTAAAGAGGGTAACTGCGGTTGAAATGAGATTCTGGAGAGGTGTGTGCGGAGTGAGTAGAGACCGTATTAAGAATAAAGTAGTGTACGTTGAATGTGAAATTAGTGAAAACGTTGTAAAAAGAGTGGCTTCAAGTCAGCTGCGTTGCTTTGGACATGTGGAACGAATGTCAAATGATAGACTGTCTAAGAAGATTTATTTGGGTGAAATTGAAGGAACACGAATGCGAGGAAAACCGAAGAATAAATGGATGAATATGATAGAAAATGTTTTGAGTGAACGTAAAATTATAAGCAGAAATAATAGGAGAGCATGTATGACAAGCTGTATGGATATTAACGAGGTGAGACAGTTATGTATGGATAGGAGTATTTGACGAGGAATTGTTAGAAAATAAGGAATGAAAGGCAGTTTTCTATATAATATATGTCATTAAATATTTTGAGTGATGGTAGGGAATAGAGGGCCTGCTACCCCAGTAATGGGAAAAGCGTGATGTTATGTATGTATGTATGCCTGTTCCTCGCCATGAGTTAGAACATTACAGTATTTGCTAATTAACTTAATTCCTTGTTCGGCTGAATCATTAATAATTTTAATTTACTGACAACTTTAAAAGCTCTTCTATATCCATCATCATATTCCCAAGTTACAGGATCTCTGCTTAAAAAATCCAAATCTCTTGAAAAAAGATTTTGTACCATGGAATACAAAATCCGATAATGGTTTTATTTACAAAATTGAAAATATCCTAGCTCATCATTTTTAAGCAAAATTCGCTTATTCATCATCTGGTACTTCAGAATCTGTCTCTTACCATTTCTTTTTTCACTTTAAAAAAGTCAGTGCAATATTTTTGGTGCTCAAATACCATAAATGATTTAGTATTTTGTATACTGGTGTCAGATATAAAAGGATCGACATTTCTATAGTATACTACTCTTTAAAAAACTCAAAATCAAAATGTGGTGCCTTGATGGCAAGCGGTGTACTAAACCATGCATTGATATAAATTATTACAAATATAATACATTTATCTGACTAATTTCACATTGCTCCTACTGTAAGTTTCAGCTTCAGCTCACCGTCTACGCTATTTGGGATGACGTTTTACGTAGTTACATTTTTTTTTTTACAATTTTATGATTTTTCTCATAATGTATTCTGACGATGTATTTTACTTAGTTTAGATGTTATGTTTTTTTCGTTTTGAGAATGACCACATGATCAAAACGTTAACAAAAATATCGTTATGCTAATACACAGAAATATGTACATAAATAGTTTTTTTACAACTAGAACTGCAGTCAATTATTTCAACCCATTCGGATAAAATATTTTCCTGTTCCAATAAATATTAATAACAATCAATATTAATAGTAATTGTCAAAAATTGGTTATGTCCAAGGGAAGTCACACGAAAATGAATTTCAATTGCCCGAAAATCTTCAAGCTACATACGGAGAAAAAAATGCCGTCAGTAGAATAGAACATACAAGCGAATTCTGCCTTTAAAACAATGAAAACAGCAGGTTGATCAATAATCAATGGAAGGGGATGAACATAAGAGAGTGATGAAAATCCACTCAAGTATGCTACAGTACTGTTTAGTAAAACCTCGATCTAACGGACATACGAACTGGTGATTTGTTCGTTATTAATGTTGGTCCGTTATGAAGTAAGTTTTCCCGAATACGTATGTTAAACTAGGAATGTATACAGACATACATGCCTGCAGCTCATCGACGTATGTGCAAGTCTGAATATATCACAAATTATTATTTAATTAAATTCACTTTTAAAATCGTAGGTGCCTAGGTCGCAAATAAAACAACAAATTTAAAACAAGTGTGAATACATTTTCTTCTCTTGACAAAAGCAAAGCAAACTAAGCCGACTATAAATGCATTGATCTTCTTTTGTTCAATTTTTAATTAAAAAATATTTTTTTCTCCAATGGTCTTACATAATTTTTTAAAATAAAAATTATGGAAAAATATTGTTCCATTTCCTGCATATGCAAGAAAATTTTGAACACAATTGAATGAAAAATAAAGGAGAAAAAAAATAAAAACTGAAAAAAAGTTGGAAAATATTTTTTTTCTCAAGTACGAAGGAAAATTTTGAAAAATAAAATGTACCTTGCACAACTAGACCATAACATGTATCTGCAGAAAAAAATTCATAAAAATCCGTTGGGTAGTTTAGGAGATCTGAGTGGAACAAAAAAATCTCGTACGAGAGAGCGAGCGAGCGGACGAGCGACATACATACGGACATATGTTGTAATAGTCATTTCGTGGTCCAGGAGGTCTGTCCGGGATTTCTGTGCAAAAATTTTTGAAATCGGAAGATGCTACAGACATCGTACCGAACACTATAGCTCTTCGACAGGAGGTCGATGAGCTAAAAATGACAAATTAGTTTGCCGAAAAATCCTGAGTAAAATACGTACTTTCTTACACAATTTAGTCCGCAAAAATGAGGGGCGTTTAATATTCGCGTCCAAAAAAGCACTTTTTAAACATTGAACAAACGAACGTATATCTGCACTCCGCGATTCCCCGATGCGTATTATATTCGGTATTAATTTTTCCCGAACATTTCACGACATATCAAGCATGCGTAGGTATTATACACGAATGCGCATTATACTCAAGATTTTACAGTACCTGTTTTTACTTAGGTGGATATGTTTGTAATTATGTACCAAGAGTTTAATGTCACATAAAGGTGACAAGGATGATGAGAGTCCTTTGCGGAGTTCCATAAAAGGCCTTCCAGGGTACTTATTATAATAATTTTAACTCATTTGTATTTGTTTACTGCTAATTAAAACTAGGAATGAATACAGACATCCATGCCTGCAGCTCATCGACGTATGTCCAATTCTGAATTTATCACAAATTATTTACCTAAATACACTTTTAGAATCGTAGGTGCCCAGGTCGAAGTAAAACAACAAATTTAAAAGCAAAAAACAAAGCAGACTAAGCCAACTATAATTGCATTGATCTTCTTTTGTTCATTTTTTAATAAAAGAATAATTTTTCTTCAATGGTCTTACATAATTTTTCAAAATAAAAAATACGGAAAAATATTGTTCCATTTGCTGCATATGCAAGAATATTTTGAATACAATAGAGTGGAAAATAAAGGAGAAAAAAAATAAAAACTGAAAACATTTTGGAAAATATTTTTTTTTTCAGGAAAATTTGAAAAACAAAAAATCAGGTGTACAACTGACCATAATATGCATTTGTAAAAAAAAATTCATTAAGATCGGTTGGATAGTCTAGGAGGAGTTAGTGGAACAAAAACCGTACGAGCGAGTGAGCGAGCGGACGAACGACATACATACGGTCACATGTTGTAATAGTTATTTCGTGATCTAAGGGGTCTGTCCGGGATTTCTGCGCAAACATTTTTAAAATCGGAGAATGCTACAGACATCGTACCGAACACTATAGCTCTTCGACAGGAGGTCGATGAGCTAAAAAAATATAACACATATGATCATATTTCAGTAGTTTTCTAATACAGATCGCAATTCTGTCAATGTTCCTTCAACTTATTTATAATGACTAATACTAACAGTATAAAACCTAATCCGCTTGATATGCTAGAGGTACTCGTATAATCCAAAACCAACAAACAAATATACAGGGTGTTAAAAAAAGGGTAAAAAAATTTTAAGGTATATAGATTTCGATGTGCTGATTCACAATCAAAAAGATTTTTTTCAAAATTCGCAAAATTACGGACATGCTTCTAGAAAAGTACATTTTTAGTGCCACTGGTGACAGTGCATTATCACAAAACGTCAGAATAAAATTAATTCATTTGTTATTCAACATCAGTTACGTGGTAAAATTTTTTTGTTGAATACCCGTACTCATTTGTTTGATGTTGAATAACAAATGAATTAATTGTGTGATAATGTACTGTCACCAGTGGTACTAGAAATGTACTCTTCTAGAAGCATGTCCATAATTTTGCGAATTTTGAAAAAATTCTTTCTGATTGTGAATCAGCACATCGAAATGTATATACCATGAAATTTTTTTACCCTTTTTTTAACATCCTGTATAATAAGACTAACAACTATATTCTGACACATTTTGGAATATTTCCCCATATCGTCGAAGTATCAATGATACTTCGACCAGAAATACACGTACTTCCATTATCTGAACTCCAAATCGAAACCAATCTTACTCCGTGTTGGGTCGCAACACAATTATATATAACTACGATTATATAGATAATATTACGATTTTACTATTATTGAATTCGTATTTATATGCATACATTATTATTTTAATCTTTTTAATCATATGGATATTTCAAATCCCGGGAAAAATTTCTTTACCCCCATTGCCATTCCCTGGACAAATTTCTGCGGACGCCCATGAAGTGAAGAAAACTTAAATTAGTTACAGTATCACCACTGAGATTATTAACTCACCAACAGCAAGAATTTCATTGGTTTGCCGAACAAGAATATATACCTCGCACAACTCTTTTTGAATTAATTTGTTTTGTATTATTTTCTGCCAGTCATGTTAATTAGCTATTGACCTAGTGAATTTACTTTAGGCATTTTTATTTTTAATTAATTAATTTCTGATGGTAATGTAACTATATGTTAATATGAAACTTTTTTTTCAATATAATGTTATAATAGTTATTTATGTACCAAGGGTGTTATGACGAGGATTATACAAAGAGGTTGACAATGTTCCAGGGAAGGATGTCGCCCAATGAGAATAATCATCTAGTAACACTCGTGGTGCATACAAGACTTTATATCACACTTTTCAGTGACGTAACATCCCATGGTGCAAGTGATGCAGCTGCACCAGGGCCCGGAGCTCTGGGGGGAGGGCATCATTTTCATTTGGTGCATGTTTGAGACCAGCAATGGAAAATGACTTTAAAATTGCAATATGTAATGAGTTTTTCCACTGCATTACGTGTATTTGATGATATGTCAGAAGATATTTTAACCAAGGCAAAGATTTATTACCTACGGAATCGAAAGCAATTTATGAAGAATATTTGGTCACTCGAAGTTGGAAAATAAAGTTAATGATTAGAGGTAGTAAAAGTCATTATGCCCGCTCATTATGCTCTAGGGCATAAGAGCTCGTGTATATATTTCGTATCCAAGGTGAAAAAACTAACACTAGTTTACAAATTTTTTGTTTACGGCGAGTATCTAAAAGAAGAAGTGATTTTTAGACTAATTTGGGGTCAGGGAAAACGAAAATGAATATAACTTTCCTGCCATTGGTGAGTATGAAGTGTATGAAGTAAAATACAATTCCTGCACAGATATTTGGACTCTTCCTCCGAATTTGGGAGCTGAGAGCGATGAACAAGGCGAAAGAGGCTTTTGGGATGAAGGAATGATGAGTGACTACTGCTGGATGCAACTTCATGACGATTCAATGCAACATAAACGGAGGAATTTAAGTGAAAAAACATATTTTCCACCAAAAGTATGAACCTGTTTCTGAAAAACTAAAATTGTTTGACATCACTTAATCTGTCATAACTTCTGTATTTTTTGTCCGATTTGAGCAAACTCAGGCTTCGTTTTTTTGCTATAAAATTATCTTTCATATGAAATCTTAAAAGTACTTAAAATAATTTTTTCTATCACAATGGAACAACTGAAAATGAGTGATTTAAAAAAAATTGCGATAAATCCACGTTTGTCCGACTTCCATCGCCTGTAACCCAAAGAATATTAATCCGATTTACAAAAATAAGATACCATCGGAAAGTGGAAGAACATACCTTTCGAACGATATACAGTTTATATTAATTGGATCAACCGTCATCAAGTTTTATGCCAGTATATGAAGAAAGAGCCAAAAAACAGGGTTTTTGCAAATATATCGAAAACGATTCTTTGGAAAAATAAATGACTGTCATTTTCGTTTTCCCTGACCCCAAATTAGTCTAAAAAACACTTTTTTTTTCTTGGTTCATTTTTCGTGTAAACTAGTGTAATAGGCAAGTGTGATAATTATCCTACCGTAAGAAAAAATATTCTTCGTACTCAAGTTTTTTGGTTGTAAACAAGGTACCGTTAAAATATTTTTTATTATTATATATTCCCTGACCCGCATTGTACACATGTATATGTCATGTAAACTACCGTCTACATATTTCCGAGAATTATAATAATTATTGTAATCATAATAGCTATACATGTAAAACTTTGGACCGATGCGTGGATATTTTCCGATTGAATTGAATAAAATCCGTTAAAAGCGCATGTAGAATTTAAATATTTTATTATTTAAATAAATATTTTATTCCAATTATATGTACATGTATTCCATATAATCGTAGAATATACAGGTGTCCCAAGAAATCTGAGTCATAGGGAATTAACAAGTAAATGTATAAAAATTACGATTACTTCTGTACAATATATTTTAGAGCAAGGGTGTGTAAATGGAAACGTTATTCAGAACAAATATTTCACGTTTTTTTTTATTTATTTAATAAAACAACAAATTATCAAAACACATCACCTACTAATCTGGCATTAAAATACAGTATTTAAAACATATTTGAGCGCTGAATACGGCATCATGTTATGTAGTTTTTAATTCTGAACAACTTTTTTGTTTACACTAGCTCAAAGAATGCGTTCTTCAGAAGTAATCATAATTTTTCTATATGTACGTGTTAATTCCCTGTTCCAAATTTGATGGAACATTCGGTATATACAGGTATGTATATATGAGAAAAATAATTATACATAAATATGCAATTTGAATAATAATCATACATAAATACATCGAACAAAATTAATTTTTCACTTATTTCATTTTCCAAAACAAACCTGTACACCTTGTCTTATATTTTATATTATCGGAAAATTGAAAGCACAGCTACTGTAATTAAGCGCAGGAAAAAACGTGATTATATTTAGTGTAACTTTAAATACAAAGTGAAAAAGTATACGTAATTAAGGATCTTTTATAAATAATCAAATATGGCTACGGTAGTTGCAGAATTCATGACTATGTATTATGATTGGTGGGACTCGATAGGAGGTGAGAATACATTTCTATATATTTATACTTTTACAATGAAATTTTCTGCCATTTTTTATATTAATGAAATTTTTAATTGTCTACAATACTAGAAGAAAATCTCATTTACATGTATCAAATCTAAAAATTCCATTTTCTGCAAATGTATTATAGACTACAATAAACTAAGCTCTGACATTAAAAACATATTAAACTTTTTAAAAAAAAACTTGAAAACTTACATGTTCAATTAACTTATAGGAGTATATTACTAGTTGTCAATATGCTTTTGTTTATAATTGTGTCCTGATAAAATGTTATATTTTTTTGCTTGTAACTAGCTTGAAGCTAAATAAATAAATATTATTATTATTATATTCCGGTTGGATATAATTAAGTTCATTATTGTATAATTGTACTGTGATTTATACTCCAATTGGTAATTGTTGAAATGTGGCAGAGCTGGGGTCGTGATACACATGGTGAAACTGCTCTCAACCACACGTCCGTCCATCAAATTTTGTGAAAACTGAAGGTTGATACTGAAATAAAAATGTGACTTGAATAGATGATTTAGTAGTTTACGTATGATAATTAAAATATTGAATCTAACAATATTGTCGATTGCAGATCCACGAATGAAACATTTGTTTCTTATGGGAACACCTGAATATATGATAATCATTTCGGCAGCCTACTTGTTATTTGTCACAAAAATCGGACCAAAATGGATGGAAAATAAAAATCCATATAATCTGAAAAAAGTTATAATAGTTTACAATATAATCCAAATTGTGGCATGTTCATATATATTTTACCAAGTAAGTTACAGGAATTTATTTACGATACCACAGTGTCATTTTATATTTTTAAACATTTTAACTATAACAAATTGTGTTGTGATGGAAAATCCAATGTTATTTTTTTTATTTGTTGATATCAAATTCCCAATCATATTTAAGGGAATAGTATATTGTACATTCAGGGAGAAAAAACATCTTATTTTTCCTGAGGTGTAATTTGAAACTAGAGGGCAAATAGATCGAGAGAAAAATAATGATTTCTGCCGAGGTGTATATATTAGTTTTTCCACGATCGAGAGGAGGAACACTTAATTTCATAAAAAAAAATTATAATAAATCGGACCGAAATTGCAATATGTAGAAGCTTTTGGGAATGTTTCCATGAACATTTGTACGAGGTTTGATCAAAACGTTTGTGCAAAACTTTAATTTCCAAAACAATATTTATTTATTCGTTAATTAGCTCATCGACCTCCTGTCGAAGAGCTATAGTGTTCGGTACGATGTCTGTAGCATTCTCCGATTTTAAAAATGTTTGCGCAGAAATCCCGGACAGACCCCTTAGATCACGAAATGACTATTACAACATGTGACCGTATGTATGTCGTTCGTCCGCTCGCTCACTCGCTCGTACGGTTTTAGTTCCACTAACTCCTCCTAGACTATCCAACCGATCTTGATGAAATTTTTTTTACAAATGCGTATTAGGGTCTAGTTGTGCACCTGATTTTTGTTTTTCAAAATTTTCTTTAGAACTTCAGAAAAAAAATAATTTTCAAAATTTTTTCAGTTTTTATTTTTTTTCTCCTTTATTTTCCACTCAATTGTATTCAAAATTTTCTTGCATATGCAGGAAATGAAATATTATTTTTCCATATTTTTTATTTTGAAAAATTATCTAAGACCATTGAAGAAAAAAATATTCTTTAATTAAAAAATGAACAAAAGAAGATTAATGCATTTATAGTCGGCTTAGTCTGCTTTGCTTTTGTTAACAGAAGAAAATGTTTTCACACTTGTTTTAAATTTGTTGTTTTACTTCGACCTAGGCACCTACGATTTTAAAAGTGTATTTAGGTAAATAATTTGTGATAAATTCAGAATTGGACATACGTCGATGAGCTGCAGGCATGGATGTCTGTATCCATTCCTAGTTTTTACATTGTCCTCCTCAAAATAGTCCTCACTGGATATAATGCACTTATTTCAGCGTTTATTCCAGTCCTCAAAATACTTTTGAAACGCAGATTTTAATAGTATCTTCAGAGCCTCCGGCGATTTTGGTTCAATTCTTCAATGGGCGTAAAAAATTTCTTTCATTTTTGCTATCATCTTTAGGAAGAGAAAACAGTCACATAGGGGCCAATTCTAGTAAATTAGAGCGGTTGCGGTATCATTACAGTGTTATTTTTGACAGAAAAGCCCGAACAAACAATGAAGTGTGAGCTGGTGTTTTACTAACATTGGGAAAAATTTCTTCGCATGATGCATTCGATATATTAACTTCTCCAACAACCTCTCTAACTGTAACAAGTTTCCACGTTTATTTGAAGTTCTGGGTCTCCCACACTATCGTCATCTTCAACTGATTCACGGCCATTTTGAAAGCGTTTATACCATTTGTAAATCGCTCGTTCATTTATATTCGGTCATATCAAATGATTTGTACAACATTTCCACTACTGCCAACAGCATTTGATTTCATTTGTCACGCAAAAATTTAATGCGTGTTCATAGATCTCTAATTGTGAAATGTTTTAAAAACACAACTTGTTTAATTGACTGTAAAATCTGAAATGCACATCCTATATGGCTGAAAATTGAGACAACCGTCAAAGACAAGTTAACCAACATGTCAACAAAATTTTTTATCAGAAAATTAAAAAATTGCCGAACTTTTTGATCATACCTCGTATATAAAACCTTTGTTTTAATAAAAACTCCTCTAAGGAAATTGTATTTTTATTTCGTCCCTAGGGAGTAAATGCATTTTGTCAATTTATTCTGATTTTGAGGTCATAGAAACCGACTTCTACTCCCAGATGTGGAAAAAAATATTATTATATAATGCACCTGTCTATCACTATCAAGGAAGTGATAAATGATTTTTTACACGTCCGGGAGTAGAAGTCGGTTTCTTTGGCGTCAAACGCGGGACAGAAATGAAGCATTTACTCCCTAGGGACGAAAACACTTTTCATAAGGGATTTTTTATTATAACAAAGGTTTTTATAATTAAATGTCTGTTGTCATGGTACGCATGCATGGAAACATTTCCAAAGGCTTCTAAATATTGTAATTTCGCTTCGATTTATTATAATTCTTTATTTATGAAATTAAGTGGTTCTACTCCCGCAAGTGGGAAAAATATTATATACACCTCGGAAGAGACCACCATTTTTTCCTCAATGTATTTGTAGCCCTCTGGCTTCGCCCTCGGGCTTCAAATTACACCTCAGGAAAAATAAGAGGTTTCTCTCCCTTTGTGTATAATGTAATATTAGATGATAATTAAAAAACTTAATATTTTCAGGCGACTTTAATTTCCTGGGTGGGTAAATACCAATGGTTTTGTGAACCAATTGATTATTCTATGGCTCCCGATGCTTTAACGGTAAGGCTGCATTGAGTTTTATTATCAAATTCATTCATCAATAATACATTTTGAAAAGATGTTCATTAATCCACAATATTGACTAAACTAAATACAGGCAACGTTCACTTAAGGCTGCCGTTTACCTAAATGAAAATGCGTTAAATTTTAAGAAATCGGTTGACAAATATTTGTCTCGTTTTTACCTTAATAAGAGATTGTTTTTGGTGCACGGTATCGTAATGAATTTTTTTTTTATACCCACGCCAAAAATTAATTTGTAAATATTGAAAATTAGCTTAAACTTCAGTCGTTATAAAGCATGCTAAATTAATTCCGTTTATTGATTTTAATGTAGAATTTTATGTTCTACGACATTTATTTGAAGCTGTTTTCTCCAAAATAATTAGGGAAGCAGGAAATTATTAAAATATGATTTTACGTGTTAAAGTCCTATGTTCCGGTATCGCGATCATCACCCACTCGCAGTGACTTTGAATAGTGAATTTTCGGATGTAGTAGACTAAATTTGTTCACTATATGCGAAGTCGAGTAGATGTCAATGAATGAATTTAATGTATGTTGGCAACTTTAGGTACGACACACGAGATACTTTTTGAGCAACAATATAATAAATAAATAATATCATATTTCAATGGGAGGCGGCATTTTATTTTTAGAAGCTTCCTTGTAGACTAATTCCTGAAAAATTATAACTTTTAGGTCCATAAATAATTTGGCAATAAAATACTAATGACAAAGATGGCAAAACTCAATGTATTTTAAATGGAAAACTATTGTGGTCAAAAGTTAAATGTTAAAATAAAAAATTTATATAATTACCGAATTTCATTTTGGGCCGATTTGGGGACGGCCTAATTAAAAATCGTTCAATCTCCATTTAACGACCTTCCTGCTATACGAGGTCTGTCGCACAAGTAAAAGAACTATTTTTTATTATTTTTTCGGTGAGAGTTATCTAACATAACAAATAATCCCCTTCAAAGTATGACCCTTGGGAAGTGACACAGTGATTTTGATGTTTTTTCAACCGATCTAACAGTACTAAAAGTAATTTTCCATAAGGGTGTTTAGGACATCGGTTACACTTTTTAGTTCATCGACCTCCCGTCGAAGAGTTCGGTACGATGTCTGTAGCATTCTCCGATTTGAAATTTTTTGCGCCGAAATCCCGGACAGACTTATGCAGGAAATAGAACAATATTTTTCCATATTATTATTTTGAAAAATTATGTAAGGCCATTGGAGAAAAAAATATTTTTAAATTAAAAAAAAAGTCGGCTTAGTTTGCTTTGCTTTTGTCAATAGAAGAAAATGTTTTCACACCTGTTTTAATTTGTTGTTTTATTTGTGACCTAGGAACCTAGGATTGTAAAAGTGTATTTATTTAAATAATAATTTGTGATATATACAAACTTGGACATACGTCGATGAGCTGCAGGCATGGATGTCTTGGTTTGCCATAATTTTTCAAAATAAAAAAATAATATTTCATTTCCTACATATGCAAAAAACATAATTAAGTGAAACATAAAGGTGTAAAAAATTCAAACTGAACAAATTTGAAAAATATTTTTTTTCTCAAGGATTCATTTGTTAAATACATTTTACTAATGTAATTTATATAAAAACCTTTCGAAAAGTGTGTACCGACTAGTCAGGCAACATTGCAAAGAGAATTATTCCTTCCATGTATTGTCAGAATATTTGTATGGACCTGTTTTATAAACAGCCATGTTTAAATGATTTACGATGGGGGTAAGTGTTACTTGGGTTGCTGCCATTTGAAATTTAGACGTTTTAAAATATTTCCGATACGAAATAAAATTTAGGTAAACAGCCATAAGGTACGTACACGATTATTAACGACTCTCTGTCCGTACTAAGTACATACCTACACTATATCCGCACGAACGTTAGAACATCACACAAACCAGTCGGAAATACACCGTCCGCTTAACGTATGTTCGCTTACCGTACCGAAATTTGTGCATGCATTGTGTACGTTAAGTGAGCGCTGACTGTACTTGTAATTCATAAATCAATTAAAAGACAATTAAGTGCAATAATAATTATTATTATAATTTCAGATGGTATATGTGTCTCATTATTATTATTTAACGAAAATTTTGGACCTGCTAGACACGGTAAATATGATGGATAGTTTTTGTAATTCTAAATATGTATTATGTAATATAACCGTATCCTTCACGTTTGACGTCATGTATGAATGTTGTAGGTATTCTTCGTTCTACGAAAGAAGAACAGCCATATTACAGTATTACATCTGTTTCACCACACTTTTATGTGTACCGTAGTCTGGCTTCCTATTAACATAAGACCAGGTGGTACATATACATTTTTCGGTTATATAAATCTCTTCGTACATATCATTATGTACGGATACTATCTGCTGGCCGCAATGGGGCCTCAAGTACGGAAGTACCTATGGTGGAAGAAATATCTCACAGCTCTGCAAATGGCACGTAACAAAATTATGTACATACATATATGATAATATTAAAAATTATTGTCTCATTCGTCCGGCATATTGCAAAAGGCCGGCACCCGTTGCAATAAGATGAATTTTCAATTCGCATACTTGTGTAATAATAATTCATTTTTATTTTAGGGACAATTTGTGTTAGTTCTGCTACATATGATAGCTCACTTTTTCATAGCTGATTGCGATAGGCCGCAAGAAATTATTTTTCTGATACTTTTCGGTTGCTCAGCATTATTCCTTTTGTTTTTAAATTTCTACCGAATGGAATACATAGTGAAATCTAAAAAGGTAAGTTGTAGTAAATTTAATCTAAATATTTACTTCTAAATTTCGTCAAAGAAGTACTAATATATATATATATATATATATATATATATATATATATATATATATATATATATATATATATATATATATATATATATATATACAGTATTGTGCAAAACATATGCAACTGGAAACGAAACTGCTATTTTGTAAGATTTTCTGACAACAAAAGAGTTTTATTTAGTTATTTTTATATTCATTTCATTAATGTAGTATTTTTAAACATAAAGCGCACAAAAAATGTGGTTATATTGAGAACATTTAGAAAAAAAATCTTTGATATTGAAGGAATGCTTATATTAAGCTGTGCAAAACATATGCAACTAATCATAACTATTCATCAGAAGAGTCTTGGTTTTAATATTTTGTCCAATAACCATTGCGTTTGATCACTTCGTCACATCTCTTAGGCATATAGCTTACTAGATTTTTAATTATTCTCATAGGCATGTTTTCCCATTCAAGTTTTAAAGTATTGAAAAGTGAACTAGATGGAGAAAGTCTTTTGTCTTCTTACGCGCTTCTTAAGGATACCCCACAGGTTAACTATGGGGTTTAAACCAGGTGACTGTGCCTGCTAATCAAGTACTGCAATTTTTTTATCATTCAGCCACTTCTTTACGTACTTATAATTGTGCTTTGATTTGTTATCATGTTGAAAGGCCTATGACAGAAGCATTTCTTCTTCGGCATACAGCAGCATTGTGGTCTCCAAAATGTCTTTCTATTTGAATCAATCGACAATTCCTTTAATTTGATAGAGAGGACTGTAGCCTTATCCAAATAAGCAAATTTGAGAAGCTTACAGAGCTTTAAAAAAAGCCCCTATTGTCTTCGAAACGTCGCAAAAAAAGGTAAGAAAATTATACTGCAGCCTCGAATCCGATTTTAAGGTTGAACTTTGCCCGTACATATGAAAATTGGTCTGTTGTGAAATGGAAAGCAGTTTTATTTAGTGATGAGAGCAAATTTAATCTCTTGGGTCGGATGGGATAACTCATGTTCGCCGCAAGTCTGGCTCTCGGTTGCATAAGCAAAATATCATGATCACTTTAAACAATAGGGGCTTTTTTAAAGTCCTGTAAGCCCTCAAATTTGCTTATTTGGACAAGACTGCAGTCCTCTATATCAAATTAAAGGAATTGTCGATTGATTCAAATACATAGACATTTTGGAAACGACAATGCTGCTGTTTGCCGAAGAAGAAATGCCTCTGTCATAGGCCTTTCAACATGATAACAACCCAAAGCACAATTCTAAATACGTAAAGAAGTGGCCGAATGATACAAAAAAATGCAGTACTTGATTAGCCGGCACAGTCACCTGGTTTAAACCCCATAGTTAACCTGTGGGGTATCCTTAAGAAGCGCGTAAGAAGACAAAAGACTTTCTCCATCTAGTTCACTTTTCAATACTTTAAAACTTGAATGGGAAAACATTCCTATGAGAATAATTAAAAATCTAGTAAGCTATATGCCTAAGAGATGTGACGAAGTGATCAAACGCAATGGTTATTGGACAAAATATTAAAACCAAGACTCTTCTGATGAATAGTTATGATTAGTTGCATATGTTTTGCACAGCTTAATATAAGCATTCCTTCAATATCAAAGATTTTTTTTCTAAATGTTCTCAATATAACCACATTTTTTGTGCGCTTTATGTTTAAAAATACTACATTAATGAAATGAATATAAAAATAACTAAATAAAACTCTTTTGTTGTCAGAAAATCTTACAAAATAGCAGCTTCGTTTCCAGTTGCATATGTTTTGCACAATACTGTATATATATCTGAATGCAGGGCCGTCGCAAGGACGCATGCATTTGACAGAGACAGCAAAATTATGTTACAAAAAGCTCAGACGAATGAAAAAAAATATATATACTCGGGAAGATAGCGGCGTTAACAAGTTTGCCTATGGTCGGAACGTAACCCTGTGACGATCCTGCCTGAATGTTAAAAGAAATACATACATAACACCACGCCTTTCCGCTTACTGGAGTAGCATACCCTTTATTTCCCCAAAATCACTCGCCACATACTTCGTAAAACATTTATATACGAGTATACAACAAAACACTACGCAGTTTCTAGGATTGACTATGTTTTCGCTCCGCTCACACCTCTCTAGAATGTCATTTCAATCGAAGTTACCCTTTTTTTATTCCGGTTATCCCTTACCCAACATTAACTTCCATACATCAAGTTTAGATGACACAAATACATCATTATAAACACATAGCCTAGCTACTATAGCAAACATTTCCAAAGCGCCCAAAACTGTTTGACTTGCAACTACTCTTCTTCCAATTTCGGCATGCATCCGTCATCAGATACATAAATTCATTAACTTGTTCCATTTGTTCCATCGATGCTAATCTTGCACTCCGTAACTTCATCCTTCTCAAAAACTACAATCTTAAATTTTGAAACATTCATGATCAAATACAACCATTTTCCTTGATTACTGACACTCTTAATCATTGTCGTCAATTGATCTTCAGATTTACTCATAATAACCACATCGTCTGCATATGCTGGCACAACGAATTCACTTATCTTCACACCATCATTTTTACACTGTAACGCTCATTGTAATAACACATCCATATATAAATTAAAAAGCCAAGGAGACATCACACAACCCTGTTTAATTCCTACGTCAATACTGAACCATCTACTCAAACGACCATCCGCACGAACTGCTGCTTGATTATTTTCATATAAAGCCATAAGTGGTCTTAATAAAGTACCACTAACATCATACTCCTTCAAAATATACCATAATTTTTCACGCTCAACACTGTTATACGCCTTCTTCTAATCAATGAAACCACAAAACAATCATTCGAAGCGAAAAAGGTTGATCCAAAAACCCACCTTGCATGACATTCAATTTACTATATGTAATCTCCCTTACATTATTAATTAGAACACTACTGTAGAACTTACATATAACATTCAGGGGACTAATTGCACGATTATTTGTTCATTCACTCATATTTCAATTTATTAATATATTGCAGTCGAACCTCTTCATTCTGCAATCTGTATGATTGAACACGTGTCATTCTTTCAGATTTATTCACCGTTATTTTCCAGTTTTGAGCCAATTTTACACGGGATACAACCAAATAATGATAATTCGTTCCCAATTCAGCACTACTTTTTGTTCGCGTATCCACAAGACTACTGAATCCTTCATTATACATTATTAAATCAATCATACTGTCTATTCGCATGAATATTTTCCTATGTATAAATATGAGAGGACTTATGTTTAGGGACGTATTCGATATAAAGAGACCATGGGCGTCCGTAGAAATTTGTCCAGGGGAGGGCAAAAAAATTTCCAGAGGGGTAAAGAAATTTTATTATTTGCTGGCGATCAATGCAAATATTTGACAAAAACACAATTTAAATATTAATAATAATTTTGTATATATCATCTTTCAGGGGGGTGCTCCCCCGGACGCCCACGAAAGAGACCATATTCTATACAACAGGCAACATTTCATTTTCATTCGCCCTTACATCACCAAATCTTCCCACATTTTCACTTTCATTTCTCTTTATACCAGCCCATCCATTTAAATCACCAGAAACTATTATCTTCTCATCAGGCTCACAAGTATCAAGAACATAATTTGGTTAATCTTCTCTCACAAAGTCTGTGACGTGCTCTATTTGTCTAACATTCTTTGAAAATAGATAAAGGGTAAATGCTAGGAAGAAATTATGTTACAGAAGCTTATTTAACTGACATAAATAATAATTAATAAATGTTGCTAATAGCAGCAATCACACAAACAAAAGCACATGGAAATAAATTAAATATACTTATAAACAATAGTACATTATACACCAAGGGAGAGAAACCACTTATTTTTCCTGAAGTGTAGTTAGCTACAAATACATCGAGGGAAAAATGGTGGTCTCTCCCGAGGTGTATATACTATTTCTTTCACGTTCGGGAGTAGAAACACTTAATTTCATAAATAATGAATTATAATAAATCGGAACGAAATTGCAATATTTAGAAGCCTTTGGAAATGTTTCCATGCAACGCGTACCATGACAGCACACATTTATTTACAAAAACCTTTGTTATAATAAAAACTCCCTTATGAAAAGTGTTTTCGTCCCTAGTGAGTAAATGCTTCATTTCTGTCCCGCGTTTGACGCCATAGAAACCGACTTCTACTCCCGGACGTGTAAAAATATATAATATCCATCTTGTAAGGGGAGATAATACTTATTATAATAGATAGTAACAAAAATTCCTTGAAAAATCAAAAAGAAATAGAAAAACTCATGAAAATCTTGTTAAAAGACACAGTAAATGACAGTCTGTCCGTTGCTAAGGAGTTGTTGTTATATTCAAAAGAAATCAAACTATTTAAATTTTACAGATAATAATATTTTGAAGTGGTATCTAAAATGTTCATATTGAATCATTGTAATAAATTATCAGTCATGTCTTCAGTAAATAATGTTTTTTTTTTGTTTTTTTTTTCTGCATTGTCTTAGTGTGGTTTGGACATATTGTTGACGAAAGAAATTGGTCACAATAAGGCACACAAAAATTAAAAGCACATTCACTATAACCTGCTAGTACTAAATATTTGTTTCTGATTACAGACCAATGAATCAAGAATGAAATCAAAGAGTTCTTAGAAGTAGAACAAAGAAAATACTGATAATGGATCTTAAAAAAAATAATAAATATTTTTGTAATATTTTATACAGACTTAGTCAAAAATACCGGGACACCTAAATAATTCTCCAACCTAGAGATGTAAAATTCTCGAGAATTTTCTTTTGAAAAATATTCTCGAAAATATCCTTGAGAATATACAAGAAAAATTGAAATATTATGAAATTTTTATAAACCTAGTTATTATTGTATACATTGAATATTTGGGATTCAAAAATCGTATTAAATATTTTGTGTTAATTCGTTTTTTGTTGCAAGGAAAAAAATACTACTTTACTTAAATTTGTTTTTCAACTGATTTCAGTACAGTTATATTCCTTGTCAAAATATCCTTTCTTTATCCAAGATTCGTGTAATTCTGCCAAAATATCATATGAGTCGTTTCCAAAATTTAAAGTAATTTGTGCATCAATAAATTCGATGCCAATAATTTGTCCATCACGCGAAAAATTACACAAGAACATTAAACGATTTATAAACAATACTTTTGGTTTTATTTTACCATTTTAAATGTTTCTATTTGTTCCATTTACACAATTCATGTCACACTCTTTTTATCGATTGAGAATATTCTCGGGAATATTATCGAGAATATTCTCGAAAATGAGAATATTGTTTGGAGAATATTCTCGATTCACATATCTACTCCAACCATAAAAAAAATTTCGGACAAGCTTTTTGGTTGTAAACAAGCTACCGTTTAAATATTTTTTTATATGCAGGCTGTTCAGTTTGTTATGGTGGTAATTTGGTAAACCCAAATCGAAACCAATCGTACTCCGCGTTGCGTCGCAACACAATTAGATATAATTACGATTATATAGATAACATTACGATTTTACTATTATTGAGTTCGTATTTATATGCATACATTATTATTTTAATCTTTTTCATCATATGTTCATTTCAAATCCCGGGAAAAATTTCTTTACCCCCATTGCCATTCCCTGGACAAATTTCTGCGAACGCCCATGAAGTGAAGAAAACTTAAATTAGATACAGTATCACCACTGAGATTATTAACTCTAAACGCAAGAATTTCATTGGTTTGCCGAACAAGAATATATACCTCACACAACTCTTTTTGAATTAATTTGTTTTGTATTATTTTCTCCATGTTAATTAGCTATTGACCTAGTGAATTTACTTTAGGCATTTTTATTTTTAATTAATTAATTTCTGATGGTAATGTAACTATATGTTAATATGACATTTTTTTTTTCAATATAATGTTATAATAGTTATTTATGTACCAAGGGTGTTATGACGAGGATTATGCAAGGAGGTTGACGATGTTCCAGGGAAGGATGTCGCCCAATGAGAATAATCATCTAGTAACACCTGTGGTGCATACAAGACTTTATATTACACTTTTCAGTGACGTAACATCCCATGGTGCAAGTGATGCAGCTGCACCAGGGCCCGGAGCTCTGGGGGGAGGGCATCATTTTCATTTGGTGCATGTTTGAGACCAGCAATGGAAAATGACTTTAAAATTGCAATATGTAATGAGTTTTTCCACTGCATTACGTGTATTTGATGATATGTCAGAAGATATTTTAACCAAAGCAAAGATTTATTACCTACAAAATCGAAAGCAATTTATGAAGAATATTTGGTCACTCGAAGTTGGAAAATAAAGTTAATGATTAGAGGGAGTAAAAGTCATTATGCCCGCTCATTATGCTATAGGACATAAGAGCTCGTGTATATATTTCGTATCCAAGGTGAAAAAAACTAATAATAGGCAAGTGTGATAATTCTCCTACCGTAAAGCCGGCCTCAGACTGGTGTACTTGGCCAATATTTGTTACTGGTGCATACTTGCCATGTCGTGAGAGTGGTTTATTTGTACAATTATTTGTCACTGTTGAGTACTGGTCAGTTTCCCATCTTCTGTCGGTAAAAATGGCACAAGTCAAAAGGATCACAATTGTTGGTACACTTGACAAGTCTTAACTTGTCTATTATTTGTGGTTGCGATCACACGAGTTGTACATATATTGTACAACTACTATTCATTCTGTGTCAATAAGCGGATGATAAAGGTTGTGTGTTTTGAAAATACTTTTCTATTTTATTATTAAATTAAAATGTGTGAGTGGTCAAATGAAGTGGTATTAGAGTTTATTGATTTATACGAAAACGAACTTGTTATAATGGTGCGCAAAACATTTGGATCATAAAAACCGGAATGAAGTTAATGATGCTTGGAAGAGAATAGAACAAAAAATAAGTATTCAGTATTCTATAAAAAATTAAGAACTAAGTGAAACGTTCTGTAAGTAAAGGAAAAGGTACTTAAGTACCTATCGCGACTTACATTCAAAGATACCATCCTCTCTCATTATCATTTTTGTAATTTTTTAATAACATCCACTCATTGCCACAAATACTGTGCCTGCGATGACTTTTTCAGGACGACCGCTATTCATGATGGTGAACACTCATAGTGCACTCCAGCCAATATTGTACCAATATGCTGGCGTATTTTTAAAATAATTGTACAAGTCGTGTGAGCGCCTTGGCTTGTTAATGGTCTACATGAGCTGGTACACTTGCCAAGTATACCAATATTGGTGCATTCGTCAAGTACACCAGTCGTCTGAGCCCGGCTTAAAATAAACATTCTTCGTACTCAAGTTTTTTTGTTGTAAACAAGGTACCATTAAAATAGTTTTTTCTAATATACAGAGTGTTAATTTTGTTGATGAATCATTTTTTTTATAAAATACATCATTTTTGAGTTATAAGCAATTAATCTGTCGTTTAAATATCATTTAAATGATAATTTATCAATTGTTTCATGAAGTTGTGCAGAGATTCGAGCATTATCAAGCAGGCTCATTTAACTTTCATTCTATTTAATTGATTTGATTTCTATTTTGCCATATTCTTTAACCGTTTAGTTAAATAAATATTTATGTACGTGGGAAAATATTCTTCATTTGAATTACAGGAGTTTGGCAATGTATGTAATTAGTGAGCTTCTATTATCAACTATTTCCCTGACCCGCATTGTACACATGTATATGTCATGTAAACTACCGTCTACATATTTCCGAGAATTATAATAATTATTGCAATCATAATAGCTATACATGTAAAACCTTGGACCGATGCGTGAATATTTTCCGATTGAATTGATTAAAATCCGTTACTTGAAAAAAAAACGGATGTAGAATTTAAATATTTTATTATTTAAATAAATATTTTATTCCAATTATATGTACATGTATTCCATGTAATCTCAAGAAATCTCAGTCATAGGGAATTAACAAGTAAATGTATAAAAATTACGATTACTCTGTACAATATATTTTAGAGCAAGGGTGTAAATGGAAACGTTATTCAGAACAAATATTTCACGTTTTTTTTTTTTATTTATTTAATAAAACAACAAATTATCAAAACATAGCACCTACTAATCTGGCATTAAAATGCAGTATTTCAAAATTGATTTATTCATTACACAAACATATCTGAGCGCTGAATACGGCATTATGTTATGCAGTTTCTAATTCTGAACAATTTTTTTGTTTACACTATCTCAAAGAATGCGTTGGTCAGAAGTAATCATAATTTTTCTATATTTACATGTTAATTCCCTGTTCCAAATTTGATGGAACACACGGTACATGTATGTATATATGAGAAAAATAATTATACATAAATATGCAATTTGAATAATAATCATACATAAATACATCGAACAAAATTGATTTTCACTCATTTCGTTTTCCAAAACAAACCTGTAGAGCTTGTCATACATTTTATATTATCGGAAAATTGAAAGCACAGCTACTGTAATTAATAAAAACAAGTAATATGTCCGTATTATGAACTCGTCAATTTTAGTTAGGATCACGACGCGTTTCGAACTCTCGTTCATTATCAAGTGATAAGGTGTGACTGTTCAATGATGCGTATCTGTAGTTTTGTATGCTATGTTTATGTTGTGTTTCTTAAAAAGTTTAATTATTCTGTAAGTTTGTTTTTCTATGAAGGTAAATGTGGCCCATTGTTTAGGTTCTTGAATATTGTTCTTGTCTTTGTTTTTGTGGTTTCTTTTAATATCTTGTTGTATTTTGTTAACAGTATTAAATCCATTGTTGGTGGCTATTTGTTTAATAATGTTTAGTTCTTTGTTATAATCGCCTTTATTCATTGGCATGCTTTCTAGTCGGTGTATTAGGCTTCTAAAGGCTGCTAGTTTATGTTGTTTAGCGTGTTCTGATTTTGCGTGTATGATGTTGTCAGTTTGTGTTGGTTTACGGTATATGTTATATTTTAGGCTTGTGTAATTTTTAGTTATTGTTATGTCGAGGTAATTTATTTTGTTGTTAACTTCTTCTTCTATTGTGAATTTTATATTTGTGTGTATATTATTTATGTAATTTAGTATATCGGTGGTGTTTTCGCAGTCGATGATACACAATATGTCATCTACATATCTTACCCATTGTTTGATTTTATATTTTTCTTTTATCTTGTTCATGGTGTTTTCTTCGAGATTTTGTAGGAATATTTCAGAGAGTTTTCCGGATAATGGGCTACCCATTGCGAGACCGTTGTTTTGTTTATAATATTGGTTGTTGAATTGGAAGTAATTTTGTGTTAGTATGGTGTTTAATATTTCAGTTAATTGTTTTTTATATGTTTTGTCAATATCTTTTTCTTTTAGCCTATTACTGATTATGTCAATGGTTTCGATTACTGGGATGTTTGTGTAAAGATTAGATATGTCGAAAGATATTATTTTTGTTTTTGGTGTTATTTGTATATCTTTAGTATTTTCGATTAGTTCTTTGTTATTTTTAATAGTGTATCTGTTATTTAACTCCATTTGGTTTTTAGCTCATCGACCTCCTGTCGAAGAGCTATAGTGTTCGGTACGATGTCTGTAGCATCTTCCGATTTCAAAAATTTTTGCACAGAAATCCCGGACAGACCCCCTGGACCACGAAATGACTATTACAACATATGTCCGTATGTATGTCGCTCGTCCGCTCGCTCGCTCGTACGAGATTTTTTGTTCCACTCAGATCTCCTACACTACTCAACGGATTTTTATGAAATTTTTTCTGCAGATACTTGTTATGGTCTAGTTGTGCAAGGTACATTTTATTTTTCAAAATTTTCCTTCGCACTTGAGAAAAAAAATATTTTGCAACTTTTTTTCAGTTTTTATTTTTTTTCTCCTTTATTTTTCACTCAATTGTATTCAAAATTTTCTTGCATATGCAGGAAATGGAACAATATTTTTCCATATTTTTTATTTTGAAAAATTATGTAAGACCATTGGAGAAAAAAATATTTTTTAATTAAAAATTGAACAAAATAAGATCAATGCATTTATAGTCGGCTTAGTTTGCTTTGCTTTTGTCAAGAGAAGAAAATGTATTCACACTTGTTTTAAATTTGTTGTTTTATTTGCGACCTAGGCACCTACTATTTTAAAAGTGAATTTAGATAAATAATAATTTGTGATATATTCAGACTTGCACATACGTTGATGAGCTGCAGGCATGGGTGACTAACCCATTCTTTGAATACTAGTTTAATATGCGTGCAATTGTTTTTGATATTTTATATGTTGGTGCTTGTGTGAAGTTTACTAGTGGTCGTATCGGGGTGTTTGGTTTGTGTATTTTGGGTAGTGCTTTTAATATTGGCGCTTGTGGGTTCATGTTTATTTGGAAATATGTTTCGTTAGATTTTATTATTAGTGGGGTTTTTTTGAAAATATTTTTTAACTGTAGTTGGTATTTATTGGTTGGATCTGGTTTAAGTTTTTCGCATTTGTTAGTGGTGATAAAATCTTCTGTTTTTTCTGTATAAGATTCTTTCTTTATTATTACTATAGTGTTCCCTTTATCAGCTTTTGTTATTAAAGCATTATTTTCTTTTAGTTTATTATTAATGGATCTGGTAACATATTTGTGTGTTCTGTTGTTTAAATTATTATTATTTTTTGTTGTTAGTTTTTCGATTTCTTGTGCACATATATGTCTTGTTCTTTCTTGGTCTTCTATTGGTAGCCTTTGGATTGCCTCTTCTGTATCTACAGTGAATTTCGCTTATAAGGAACCCGCTTATTGCGAACTTTCGCTTATAACGAACCAATCTGTAAAGTACGAACTAAAGTATCATTAAACGTGTGTTATTTTTTTCGCAAATAACGAACCCGTTTATAACGAACTTTCGGATATAACGAACCTTAATTTTTGTTATAATCGCAAAAGTTTTCGGTTATAACGAACTTAAAACAGCATTTTACCAAACAATCAGGGGATTCCTCGAAATCTTTCAACTCCTCATATGTAGGGTCGCCGTAACAGTTCTTGAGGTTCTTGTGTATATGTGGTTAATTATATGAAAACAAATTATCGGACCTTCCCGCGATTATGCGGAAATTTCAGCATGCTCCACATGGCCTCTCCACCCTGTTCACTGTGTTTAATGTGTTAAAGAAGTACAATTATGAAGAAAACACGTAAAGCTCTTACTTTAAATAAATAAAAATAATATAAAATAATAATATGTATAAACAAAAGAAAATTAAACGATTTTTTCAAATAAGATTCATAAAAACTATTGTTAGTGTACAATGTATATGTATTACAAAACAATATCTAACTAAATTTTGTACAAATCTGGATTTGTCTAGTTATCGTTTATTACGAACTTCGCTTATACCAAATTATTTTCGCCTAATACACCGACTAGAAACCATACCAATGAATAAAGGCGATTATAACAAAGAACTAAACATTTTTAAACAAATTGCTACCAACAATGGATATAACATTAATACTGTAAATAAAATACAACAACATATTAAAAGAAACCACAAAAACAAAGACAATAACAATATTCAAGAACCTAAACAATGGGCCACATTTACCTTCATAGGAAAACAAACTTACAGAATAACTAAACTGTTTAAGAAACACAACATAAACATAGCATACAAAACTACAGATAACCTCAAAAGGCAAATTAATAATAACATAGAAAAATAGATAAATACAACCAAAGCGGAATATACAAATTAAAATGCAACACTTGTAATCTAAACTACATAGGCCAAACCGGTAGAAAATTTAAAGACAGGTACAAAGAACACATAAAGTCCTTTAAAAAACTTAAAATCGACTCCAACTACGCAGCCCACCTACTTGATAATAAACACGCAGCAGGCGACATAAAAGACATAATGAAAATAATCAAAAAACACCCCAAAGGTAGGACACTAAACATCATCGAAAACCTTGAAATATATAAAGAGAAACTTAAAAAACCCATAATAAATATACAAATAAACAGCCAATCTAATGCCATATTCACACCACTCAAAATATTACACAAAAAAAACGCATCATTGAACAGTCACACACCAATGAACACAGCAGGTATATAAGCCATAACATGACACCACACCTTATCACTTGATAATGAACGAGAGTTCGAAACGCGTCGTGATCCTAACTAAAATTGACGAGTTCATAATACGGACATATTACTTGTTTTTAATAATATTGACGATGAACTTCGGAACTGAAAATATAATACTGTAATTAAGCACAGGAAAAAACGTGATTGTATTTAGTGTAACTTTAAATACAAAGTGAAAAAGTATACGTAATTAAGGATCTTTTATAAATAATCAAATATGGCTAAGGTAATTGGAGAATTCATGACTATGTATTATGATTGGTGGGACTCGATAGGAGGTGAGAATACATTTCTATATATTTATACTTTTACAATGACATTTTTGCCATTTTTTATAATAATGAAATTTTTAATTGTCTATATTCCGGGTGGATATAATTAAGTACTGTAATTGTACTGTGATTTATACTCTAATTGGTAATTGTTGAAATGCGGAAGAGCTGTAGTAGTGATACACATGGTGAAACTGCTCTCAACCACACGTCCGTCCATCAAATTTTGTGAAAACTGAAGGTTGATACTGAAATAAAAATGTGACTTGAATAGATGATTTAGTAGTTTACGTATGATAATTAAAATATTGAATCTAACAATATTGTCGATTGCAGATCCACGAATGAAACATTTGTTTCTCATGAGAACACCTGAATATATGATAATCATTTCGGCAGCCTACTTGTTATTTGTCACAAAAATCGGACCAAAATGGATGGAAAATAAAAAACCATATAATTTGAAAAAAGTAATAATAGTTTACAATATAATCCAAATTGTAGCATGTTCATATATATTTTACCAAGTAAGTTACAGGAATTTATTTACGATACAACAGTGTCATTTTATATTTTTAAACATTTTAATTATAACAAATTGTGTGAAAATACAATGTTATTTTTTTATTTGTTGATATCAAATTCCCAATCATATTTAGGGGAATAGTATATTGTACATCCAAGGAAAAAAACATCTTATTTTTCCTGAGATGTAATTTAAACACAACTTGTTTAATTGACTGTAAAATCTGAAATGCACATCCTATATGACTGAAAATTGAGACAACCGTCAAAGGCAGGTTAACCAACATGTCAACAAATTATTTTATCAATCCGACAAATGTAGCGCAGAAAATTAAAAAATTGCACGAACTTTTTGATCATACCTCGTATATAATACCTTTGTTATAATAAAAACTCCTCTAAGGAAATTGTATTTTTATTTCGTCCCTAGGGAGTAAATGCATTTTGTCAATTTATTCTGTTACGATTTTGAGGTCATAGAAGTCGGTTTCTATGGCGTCAAACGCGGGACAGAAATGAAGCATTTACTCCCTAGGGACGAAAACACTTTTCATAAGGGAGTTTTTATTATAACAAAGGTTTTTATAAATAAATGTCTGTTGTCCTGGTACGCGTTGCATAGAAACATTTCCAAAGGCTTCTAACTATTGCAATTTCGCTTCGATTTATTATAATTCTTTATTTATGAAATTAAGTGTTTCTACTCCCGCACGTGGAAAAAATAGTATATACACCTCGGGAGAGACCACCATTTTTCCCTCGATGTAATTGTAGCCCACTGGCTTCGCCCTCGGGCTTCAAATTACACCTCAGGAAAAATAAGAGGTTTCTCTCCCTTGGTGTATAATGTATTATTAGATGATAATTAAAAAACTTAATATTTTCAGGCGACTTTAGTTTCCTGGGTGAGTAAATACAAATGGTTTTGTGAACCAGTTGATTATTCTATGGCTCCCGATGCATTAGCGGTAAGGCTGCATTGAGTTTTATTTTCAAATTCATTCATCAATAATACATTTTGGAAAAGATGTTCATTAATCCACAATATTGACTAAACTAAATACAGGCAACGTTCACTTAAGGCTGTCGTTTACCTAAATGAAAATGCGTTAAATTTTAAGAAAATGGTTGACAAATGTTTGTCTCGTTTTGACCTTAATAAGAGAATTTTTTTGATGCACGATATCTGAATGAATTGGTTTTTTTGTTATACACACGCTAAAAATTAATTTTTAAATGTTGCTTAAATTTCTGTCGTTATAAAGTATGCAAAATTAATTCTGTTTATTGATTTTAATGTAGAATTTTATGTTCTACGACATTTATTTGAAGCTGTTTTCTCCAAAATAATAAGGGAAGCAGGAAATTATTAAAATATGATTTTACATGTTAAAGTCTTATGTTCCGGTATCGCGGTCTCCACCCACCGCATATAGTGAATTTTCGGATGTAATAGACTAAATTTGTTCACTATATGGGAAGTCGAGTAGATGTCAATGAATGAATTTAATGTATGTTGGCATCTTTAGGTACGACACACAAGATACTTTTTGAGCAACAATATAATACATAAATAATATATTTGAATGAGATAATCCATACAAAATTTGAACGATAGGATGCGGCATTTTATTTTTATAAAGCTTCCTTGTAGACTAATTCCTGAAAAATTATAATTTTTAGGTAACCCAATGTATTTTAAATGGAAAACTATTGTGGTCAAGAGTTAAATGTTAAAATAAAAAATTGATATAATTATCGAATTTTATTTTGGGCCGATTTGGGGGCGGCCTGATTAAAATTCGTTCAATCTCCTTTTAACGACCTTCCTACTATACGAGGTCTGTCGCACAAGTAAAAGACTAATTTTTTATTTTTTCTGTGAAAGTTATCTAACATCTAATCCCCTTCAAAGTATGACCCCTTGGAAGTGACACAGTGATTTTGATGGTTTTTAAACCGATCTTAACAGTACTAGAAGTGATTTTCCATAAGGGTGTTTAGGACATCGGTTACGCTTTTTAGCTCATCGACCTCCTGTTGATGTCTGTAGCATTCTCCAATTTTAAAAATTTTTACGCCGAAATCCCGGGCAGACCCCCTGGATCACGAAATGACTATTACAACATATGCCCGTATATATGTCGTTCGTTCGGTCGCTCGTACGTTTATTGTTCCACTAACTCCTCCTAGACTATCCAACCGATCTTGATAATTTTTTTTTTCCAATACGTCCTATGGTCTAGTTGCGCATGTGACCTTAATTTTTCAAACACTTAAAGAAAATTTTGAAAAATATTTTCGTAGTAGATTTATTTAAGTCAAAATTTGATATGAAAGGTTTATCCCCAGAGGGTTGGAATGATGACTTCAACTTCAGACGTAAAGAAGTTTATTCAAAAGTTCATATAAAAACTTATGCCGACGTTTCGACCTTAAGGTATGAGGTCATTATCAAGGCTGAATGGAAGAAGCGAAGAACAATATTACCACGTGGATTTTACATGGAAGTATAAACACAAAATTGTGAACAAAACATGTTCAATACAATCGAACAGTGTAGAAAAAACGTATGAAAATGTAAAATTAATAATAATGATAGCAAAAACAGCTGACCATGGTCGTCAGAATAAAAACGCAAAAAACAAGACAGACAACATAGTTGTCTTGTCAAGTCAAAACTAAGTTTTATATGAACTTTTGAATAAACTTCTTTACGTCTGAAGTTGAAGTCATCATTCCAACCCTCTGGGGATAAACCTTTCATAAAAAATATTTTCGGAAATTTTTTCTCCTTTATTTTTCACTTAATTGTGTTAAAAAATTTCAAGCATATGCAGGATATGGAACAATATTTTTCCATATTTTTATTTTGAAAAATTATTGGAGAAAAAATATTTTTAAATTAAAAATTGAACAAAAGTCTGCTTAGTCTGCTTTGCTTTTGTCAAGAGAAGAAAATGTTTTCACACTTGTTTTAATATGTTGTTTTATTTGTGACCTATGAACCTAGGATTGTAAAAGTGTATTTATTTAAATAATAATTTATGATATATACAAACTTGGACATACGTCGATGAGCTGCAGGCATGGATGTCTTGGTTCGCCATAATTTTTTAAAATAATGAATTTGAAAAAATAATGTTTCATTTCCTGCATATGCAAGAAAATTTTGAACATAATTAAGTGGAACATAAATTTGAAAAACATGAAAACTGAAAAAATTTGAAAAATATTTTTTTTTCGCAACGATTCATTTGTTAAATACATTTTACTAATGTAATTTATATAAGAACCTTTCGAAAAGTGTGTACCGACTAGTCAGGCAACATTGCAAAGAGAATTATTCCTTCCATGTATTGTCAGAATATTTTTATGGACCTGTTTTATAAACAGCCATGTTTAAATGATTTATGATGGGGTAAGTCTAATCGGAATTGAAAAAAATCTGGTGTGGTCACCACACTACTTTCTTATACTTAATTTAAATTGGCACATATTTGACGTTTCAAATGCGTATTTCTCTAAATATTTTGTCTTTGTTTTGTTTTCATAGCATATATGATATTCTAAATACATGCCAATATATAAATACATTTTACTCAAAATTGAATAAGGATAGACGAAAAATGTATAGAACATTTTTTCTTCATAATAATATTTGCTACAACTTTTATTTGAAAAATTTTTACTCATCGTTGTTTGTTTTTAAAATAATTTGAAATTTACAATTTCTGTGTTCAGTAAACTTCCTCTTCCGGTTTTCTAATTATACCCAAAGTCTAATCAGCTCTTCGCCAATCCCAAAAACTTTTAAATATGAAGTTTCATTACTCTAGCTTTATTCGTTTTTGAGATAATGAACATACGGCTACACATACATACATACAAACAGACATCATTGAGAAAATACTCAAAACGTATTCAGGGGACCTCAAAACGTGTATTTCCATCAAAATCTCGCAATCGAAATTTTTCATGATTCCTATACTTTCCTTATACTATGTATAAGAAAGTAAAAAAGTGTTACTTGTGTTGCTGCCATTTGAAATTTAGACGTTTTAAAATATTTCCGATACGAAATAAAACTTAGGCAAACAGCCATAACGTACGTCCTTTTAACGTACACGTAATACACCGTCCGCTTAACGTATGTTCACTTACCGTACCGAAATTTGTGCATGCATTGTGTACGTTAAGTGAGCGCTGACTGTACTTGTAATTTATAAATCAATTAAAAGTCAATTAAGTACAATAATAATTATTGTTATAATTTCAGGTAGCATATCTGTCTTATTATTATTATTTAACGAAAATTTTGGACCTGCTAGACACGGTAAATATGATGGATAGTTTTTGTAATTCTAAATATGTATTATGCAGGGTTGGTAAAAAACATGTTTTTAAAAAAAAAAAACAAAAAAAAACATGTTTTTTTTATTTCAATCATATTTTTAATGTTTTAAACATGTTTTAAACACAAAAACATTGGTGCACGCCCTGCCATCTATCAACTTCGTTTGTTAATAGCTTACGATTGGTGGCTGCGATTCCGCGTTTATAGTTCACACAGAACTTATTTCCTGGAATAACGTTGCTAAAAAAATTAAAACTTTATTATTTCCGTCTTTTGGTTTGGTACACAGTAAACTACGTAACAGACTGGGCATAGAAAAAGCTGCAAAATTAAGTAGCATTATCAAATCAAATATTTAATGATGAGGATTTGTAAATAAATTTATTTATATTTTTGGTGTTTTCATTTTTGTATATTCTTTCATAAAAATTTAGAATAATTTTTTTCCTAATTTAAAGTGAAAATTTGTAGTTTAATTAATCCCTAAAAATCTGTTTTAAACATAAAAAAAAACTATATTTTAAAACAAATGTTTAAAATATGTTTAAAACTAGTATTTTAAACAATGGTCTTTGTTTAAAACATGTTTTATACATTTGTTTTAAACATAATTGTTTTAAACATTCCAACCCTGGTATTATGTAATATAACCGTATCCTTCACGTATGACGTCATGTATGAATGTTGTAGGTATTCTTCATTCTACGAAAGAAGAACAGCCATATTACAGTATTACATCTGTTTCACCACACTTTTATGTGTACCGTAATCTGGCTTCCTGTTAACATAAGACCAGGTGGTTCATATACATTTTTCGCTTATATAAATATCTTCATACATATCATTATGTACGGATACTATCTGCTGGCCGCAATGGGGCCTCAAGTACGGAAGTACCTATGGTGGAAGAAATATCTCACAGCTCTACAAATGGCACGTAACAAAATTATGTACATACATATATGATAATATTAAAAATTATTGTCTCATTCGTCCGGCATATTGCAAAATGCCGGCACTCGTTGCAATAAGATGAATTTTCAATTCGCATACTTGCGTAATAATAATTCATTTTAATTTTAGGGACAATTTGTGTTAATTCTGCTACATATGATACCTCACTTTTTCATAGCCGATTGCGATAGGCCGGAAGCAATTGTTTTTCTGATAGTTTTGGGTTGCCCAACATTTTTCCTTTTGTTTTTAAATTTCTACCGAATGGAATACATAGCGAAATCTAAAAAGGTAAGTTGTAGTAAATTTAATCTAAATATTTACTTCTAAATTTCGCTAAAGAAGTACCAATATATATATATATATATATATATATATATATATATATATATATATATATATATATATATATATCTGAATGCAGGGCCGTCGCAAGGACGCATGCATTTGACAGGGACAGCAAAATTATGTTAAAAAAAATATATACTCGGGAAGAGAGCGGCATTAACAAGTTTGGCTATGGGCGAAACGTACCCCTGCGACGATCCTGCCTGAATGTTAAAAGAAATACATACATCAATCACGCCTTTCGCTTTGCTGGAGTAGCATATCCTTTATTTCCCCAAAATCACTCGCCACATACTTCGTAAAACATTTATAACGCCACGCAGTTTCTACGATTGACTATGTTTTCGCTCCGCTCACACCTCTAAAGAATCTCATTTCAACCGGAGTTACCCATTTTTTATTCCGGTTATTCCTTACCCAACATTAACTTCCATACATCAAAGATGACACAAGTACACCATTGCAAACACATAGCCTAGCTTCTCTAGCAAACATTTCCAAAGCGCCCAAAACTGTTTGACCTGCAACTACTCTTCTTTCAATTTCGGCATGCATCTATCATCGTCTATCTGTCGAAAACATGCATCCCAGATACATAAATTCATTAACTTGTTCCATTTGTTCACCATCGATGCTAATCTTGCACTCCGTAACTTCATCCTTCTCAAAAACTACAATCTTACATTTTGAAACATTCATGACCAATACAACTCTGTTTAATCCCTAGGTCAATACTGAACCATCTACTCAAACGACCATCGACACGAACTGCTGCTTGATTATTTTCATATAAAGCCATAAGAGGTCTTGATAAAGTACCACTAACATCATACTCCTTCAAAATATACCATAATTTTTCACGCTCAACACTGTTATACGCCTTCTTCTAATCAAAGAAACCACAAAACAATTTTTTGTTTCGGTCCAGTGTCTTTTCCACAATCATTCACTCATATTTCAATTTATTAATATATTGCAGTCGGACCTCTTCATTCTGCAATCTATATGATCGAACACGTGTCATTCTTTCATGGGCGTCCGTAGAAATTTGTCCAGGGGAGGGCAAAAAAAATTTCCAGAGGGGTAAAGAAATTTTAATATTTGCTGACGATCAATGCAAATATTTGACAAAAACACAATTTAAATATTAATAATAATTTTTTATATATCATCTTTGAGGGGGGTGCTCCCCCGGACGCCCACGAAAGAGACCATATTCTATACAACAGGCAACAAGCATTTTTTTCATTTTCATTCACCCTTACATCACCAAATCTTCCCACATTTTCACTTTCATTTCTCTTTATACCAGCCTATCCATTTAAATCACCAGATACTATTATCTTCTCATCAGGCTCACAAATATCAAGAACATTATTTGGTTAATCTTCTCTCACAAAGTCTGTCACGTGCTCTATTTGTCTAACATTCTTTGAAAATAGATAAAGGGTAAATGCTAGGAAGAAATTATGTTATAGAATCTTATCAGGCTATACTGTAACGGAAAACTGTAATAAATATTATTTTTACACGTCCGGGAGTAGAAGTCGGTTTCTATGGCGTCAAACGCGGGACAGAAATGAAGCATTTACTCCCTAGGGACGAAAACACTTTTCATAAGGGAGTTTTTATTATAACAAAGGTTTTTGTAAATAAATGTGTGTTGTCATGGTACGCGTTGCATGGAAACATTTCCAAAGGCTTCTAATTATTTCAATTTCGTTCCGATTTATTATAATTCATTATTTATGAAATTAAGTGTTTCTACCCCCGAACGTGGAAAAAATAGTATATACACCTCGGGAGAGACCACCATTTTTCCCTCGATGTGTTTGTAGCCCTCTGGCTTCGCCCTCGGGCTTCAAACTACACCTCAGGAAAAATAAGTGGTTTCTCTCCCTTGGTGTATAATGTACTATTAACTGACATAAATAATAATTGATAAATGTTGCTAATAGCAGCAATCAAACAAACAAAAGCATATGTAAATAAATTAAATATTCTTATAAATAAATATATAATATCCATCTTGTAAGTTGAGATAATACTTACTATGATAGATAGTAACAAAAACTCCGTGAAAAATAAAAAATAAATAGAAAAACTCATGAAAATCTTGTTAAAAGACACAGTAAATGACAGTCTGTCCGTTGCTAAGGAGTTGTTATTATATTTAAAGGAAATCAAACTATTTAAATTTTGCAGTTAATAATATTTTGAAGTGGCATCTAAAATTTTTATATTGGATCATTGTAATAAATTATCTGTCATGTCTTTGGTAAATAATATTTTTTGTTTGTTTCTGAATTGTCTTATTGTGGTTTGGACATATTGTTGACAAAAGAAATTGGTCACAATAAGGCACACAAAAATTAGAAACACATTCACTATAACCTGCTAGTACTAAATATTTGTTTCTGATTACAGACCAATGAATCAAGAATGAAATCAAAGAGTTCTTAGAAGTAGAACAAAGAAAATACTGATAATGGATCTTAAAAAAATAATAAATATTTTTGTAATATTTTATACAGACTTAGTCAAAAATACCGGAACACCTAAATAATTCTCCAACCTAGAGATGTAAAATTCTCGAGAATTTTCTTTTGAAAAATATTCTCGAGAATATCCTTGAGAATATACAAGAAAAATTGAAATATTATGAAATTTTTATAAACCTAGTTATTATTGTATACATTGAATATGTGGGATTCAAAAATCGTATTAAATATTTTGTGTTAATTCGTTTTTTGTTGCAAGGAAAAAAATACTACTTTACTGAAATTTGTTTTTCAACTGATTTCAGTACAGTTATATTCCTTGTCAAAATATCCTTTCTTTATCCAATATTCGGGTAATTCTGCCAAAATATCATATGAGTCGTTTCCAAAATTTAAAGTAATTTGTGCATCAATAAATTCGATCAATAATTTGTCCATCGCGCGAAAAATTACACAAGAACGTTAAACGATTATGAATAGTTTTAAACGAAAAATATTTATAAACAATACTTTTGGTTTTATTTTACCATTTTAAATGTTTCTATTTGTTCCATTTACACAATTCATGTCACACTCTTTTTATCGATTGAGAATATTCTCGGGAATATTATCAAGAATATTCTCGAAAATGAGAATATTGTTTGGAGCATATTCTCGATTCACATATCTACTCCAACCATAAAAAAAATTTCGGACAAGCTTTTTGGTTGTAAACAAGCTACCGTTTAAATATTTTTTTTTATATGCAGGCTGTTCAGTTTGTTATGGTGGTAATTTGGTAAACTTTCTTTTTTCAAATAGAATAGTCTGTATATTTTTACATTTTTTAATTCTAAGAATTTTTGTGGGAGACAATTTTTTATAAAATGCATTATTTTTGAGTTATAAACATTTAATCCAAACTCCTGAACTTCAAAGAAGAATATTTTCCCACATACATAAACATTTATTTTAACAACACGGATAAAAAAATATAGCAAAATACAAAAAAAAATCAATTAACTACAATTAAAGAAAATGTCAATTAAAGAGAATGCTTAATAATGCTCCAATCTCTCCATAACTTCCTGAAACAATTGACAAATTGTTCTTTAAATTACATTTAAACGGCAGATAAATCGCTTATAAATAAAAAATGAATATCCTATATATTAAAAAAATATTTAAACGATAGTTTATTTACACCAAAAAACGAACGAAAACTTTTCCAAGTCTTGTAGTCAGGGTTTAAATGTTAAAATAAAAATCTAAAATAAATACTTTTTTCTCTCATTTCTTAGTTTATTGTTGTCATTGCACTTTACAGGTCGTTACAGTTATTTATTTTGGAATCTCCTACAAAATCTTATGTTTATACCCCGATTTTTTATTTGTTTATGTATAACTGATGCTAATTGTTGTGTCTTACAATTAGTCTAATGTGTTAGCCTATATATACATTATTAATTTACAATATTTACATTAATATTTAACTTATAGTAAGGGGGCCTATGTTCAAATACCAGGTTGGGATGTTTGTCTGGTGTTTTGTGAATATTTTTTATTAGTGGGTTATTGTTTGTTTGCTTTTTGTAAAAATTCATCGATATTTTTTGTACGTAATCTTTTATATATGAAATTTTCGTGTAGTTGCGTTATTCGTGTAAATCTGTCAGAATTTGTAATTAATCTCAATATTTTGTTTTGGTATATTTGTAGTGTTTGCATTATTGTCTTTGGTATGTGGCACCATACCAGGGCGACGTATGTCATAGTTTTACATTTTTACTTGTCTGTGATGACTGTTGTTTATTATTACTGGAGTGAGTATCTTCGTGTTTTTGTATTTTCTTGTAAATGCTATATTTTCTGTTTTTGATGCGTTTAGTTGGATTTTCCATTTGTCGAAATAGTTTTCAAGAATTCTTGCCTGTTTTTGAAGTTGTTTATTTGCTACGGCTGTCTTGTGTGAGTGTGCGTAGATGGCTGTGTCATCAGCGTATAATGCTATGTGTTTTTTTGCGATTGTTGGGATGTCGTGTATGTCGTAATTAAAAATTGTTAGACCAAATACAGAACCTTGAGGGACTCCCGCATTCACCGTTATTCTTCGTGATCGTGTGTTGTTTATTCTAACTTGAAATTGTCGGTTCATTATGTATAAATGTATCAGTTTGATTAGTGTTAGGGGATATTGTATTTGTATGAGCTTATATAGCAGTCCGTTAATCCATACGGTGTCAAAGGCTTTTTGTATATCAAGTAATAGCATTGTTGTGATGTTCTGTTTGTTGTAATTTAGTATAATGTATAATAATTTTGTTATTTTGCATTTATACCAGCTCCAGAAGATAAAATATTCCGGTGTATGAATACCAAATGTATGCGGGAAACATGCCGGCAATGCCAGCAACCATCGCACATAGCTTTACGATGTAATGAAGTGGAAAAGGAAGCCGACGTTAAAATACGAACTTATATAGAAGACAAAATGACGGAAGCTCTGGTCAGAACGTGTTATAAATGCAACATGAAATTTATTAACGAAAATGGTTGCAATAAGATGACATGCTTCTGTGACGCCAGCATGTGTTATGTATGTAAGCAACCAGACAAAGATTACAAACATTTCAATGGTCAGGGTGCGGACAAACACGAACTGTGTCCATTTTTCAGCGATACCTTAAAATTACATGTTCGTGCTGTGTACAAAGAAGCAGAGAAGGCTAAAGAAGAACTAGGTATCAAAGAAAATAAAAATTCGATCCTGCCAGAGACTACAGACAATATTATAAAGAGCTCAAAAAGAAAAGAATAAATACAAATCATAATTAATATTTTAAAATTTTACTCCTTAAAATGGAAGTGTTATACTTTATGCTACACACATAGGTCTAGTTGCTTCACAGTTGACAAGCGTTGCAAAAAAAATCATTTTTCGAATATTATCGGTGTATTATGTTATAATAGCTTGGTTCTTACTGAATTCTAATGAAGTTGAATATTAATAACTATTTACAGATTATATTGTTAAATACTAATATTTTACAAATATATATATATATATATATATATATATATATATATATATATATAGATATTTTTTTCTAGTTTCTAATTTCTTCATTTCTATGTATTCATGAAACGACATGTCGTAGAGATTGCTCGACGCACCTAACAACTGTTAGGAAGTTAACATTACGATACAATTAGTATTCCATCGCAAATACAAAATAACTATATAATAAACATATTCGTTTATTTATATGTTGTTATTTAAAAATATTATAATGATGCAGAAAGTTCTGTGTTTTGTTACAAATGTATAAAATAATGTACAACACTAACCTGACTCAACAATACTTATGTAAACATGCCAACTAATGCACATATCATAGAATGAATTGTGAAGGCTCGCCAATTGCGGTGATGGTAATTGTTATGTTTACTCTCTTATCCTTAATATATGCGTTTAAGTCAATTAGTGGGATCACCACGTGCCAATCATACGGCCTGTCGTAACACACTGTTGGTGTACCTATAAGTGTGTCACTCGTATCCGGTTGACAGAACTCCACCGTACACCTGTACTTGTACAATTGTTCACTCGGTAAGGGAGTGTGCACTCGCAGTACAAACGCAGAATCATAGAGCCCGTACCAACACACTGCCCTACCAATGTCACAGTCGATGATCAAATATTTACTACGCCAATCAGGACGAACAGAGCACACTGTGCCGGCCCTGTGTGTGATGTCACCGTGAGCCTGGCTGTGATGTGCATCCAGTGTCTTGCTAGTAATCTTTTCTGAGCATATCCTACACCGGGTGCTATGCTGGCAGTAATGCCATACGTGTTTCAGATACTTGCTATTTACATCTGAGTACGTACATCCTTTAGTACTGTTCTCACACGGACGTTGCTCAGGCGCATGATTCTTGCAAAGCCAACTTCTTCGATACACTGGTTCTGTCCAAGTTCCACATGTACTACACTCTGCTTGCGCTTTTAATGACTTCACTGATGTTGTGTTACATGTATTTGCATTGCTGGACTCTGCTGTCGAGGATTCCGTCGTCGTTTCAATCCCGACAGACTCTATAGTTATAGTAAAAGTGGTATCTGTGAAATCCACCACCATCGTTTGTAGACCATTGATGTCTGTTTGTATGGAGCTATCATGCTGAAGTGTTAAATATCCATGGGGCGCCACTTCACGTTGTTTAGAAAAATGATTGTATTTATTTTGAACACATAGTGTGTAACTATAGTTAAAGGCTCTGGCAGGATCACCTATGAGCCTCACTGAGTGATATATTTTCCGAGTGGCCGTACAAACTTTAGTTTGAATAATAAATAACACTCCTAATGTCCACATAAGGTAATTATTCAAACTGGACCGTGTAATGTTGTACGTGAACTGGCATGAATTCTCCACTACGTTGTCGGGATGGTCCTGCCGGCAGTGCACTAGAAGATCTGTTTGGATGCCACTCCATTCGCACTGACTCGATTCCACTATGGGGCAATTGTATTTACGGTAAGGACAGGCCTCCTCGTGGGCTTCATTTTCCATAAAAGGCACTTTACTTAAACACCCGTTCTCTCTGTATCTGCACGGGAAGGTCATCAGCTTGGCCAGTTCCTCGTACGCTTCGATCCTGGTACCTTGCTCTTTTTCCGATGGCAAACATCGACCGCATCGATACGTGACATTGTCCATCAAGTGCACCGATCCCCTGGACAAATAATCACCGCAGTTCTCGCACACTAACTCTGCTAGAACTTCACTGGGAACTTCCATGGTCGCGGTATATGTTGGCCTTGTTGCAATACGGAACTGTAAAATATTAAAACTGAATAAGTTGCTCCAGGTGTAGTTGTTCTATATGCTTCTCGTGACAAAATAATGCGACATGTATACGGACTATTACATCACATTTATAGTGATAGGTACACGTACGTTCTTTGAAGATACAAATTGCCAATATAAGCAACTAAAATTTCTGCAAAACAAGATTCCAAAGTTAAATCAAAATTACACATTTCTTTGATACTAGTATTGCACACTACGCTGTTAAATCGTCAATATAAAAATAGTCAACAGTTGTCCGGTGATAAACATATGACACATGTCACTGACTTTGCGCTCGACATTTCGCAGCGTCGACAGTTCGTGAGTCTTCGGCTTTACGGCCTATGTTACACAACTAAATATTATTTGTTCTCTGACGTTTCGAAATAGGGAACTTGCACATTTTTTTTTCTATTTTTTTTTTCTGAATCTGTATACGTTAGGTGTATTCTTTTTACAGTTTGGCTGACTGAGTTAAGACCTAAGCTAAGCCAGGCTAAGCTGAGTTGACTGTATGTAAAAAGAACAAGATTTTTTTATTTTTCTCAGTTAGTTCAATGGCATGTAAGAAATATAAATTAGCAGAGCAGCAATTTTACACTGTGGTTATATTGCATATTAATTAATACCATCGTATCATTAAATGGTCAACTATTTATTCTATGTATTTATTTATAAAAAGTATTTTTTACAAAGCTAATGTGTTTGCTACGTTTTCGTTCATAATTATAATAGTGGCATCGTTTGCATATTCGAAGTTATTAATTTTAAAACCAAAAACAACAAAATAACTTAAAAATAACCTCACTATTACTCTTTATATCAAACTTTCGCGCGTACAAATGCCGCATAGCTCTTCTAAGCCTGTGTTGCGGGTAGTGCGTCATCGGTAAGGGGGAGGTTGATAAACTTAGATAAAGTGAGCTACGACTTGTAAAAAGAACACACAAATAACTAAGCCACTGTGAAATAACCAGGCAGTTAAGCCAGCTTAGGTAAAAAGAATACACCTATTAAAACAAATTCCCTATTTTTATTTTTTCGAAATTCGCTATACTTTTGGAGAAATAAATTATTGACATTTTGATACAATATCTTGGCGCGAAAACGCTGTGACGTCATATGATGTATTGTTTGAAATATGTACGTCGAATAGAGATAAAATTAAAAATATTAAAAATCTATGCAAGTTCCCTAATAGGTGTATTCTTTTTACCTAAGCTGGCTTAATTGCTTGGTTATTTCACAGTGGCTTAGTTATTTGTGTATTCTTTTTACAAGTCGTAGCTCAGTTTATCTAAGTTTATCAACCTCCCCCTTACCGATGACGCACTACCGGCAACACAGGCTTAGAAGAGCTATGCGGCATTTGTACGCGCGGAAGTTTGATATAAAGAGTAATAGTGAGGTTATTTTCAAGTTATTTTGTTTTTTGTTTAAAAATTGATAATTTCGAATATGCAAACGATGCCACTATTATAATTATGAACGAAAACGTAGCAAACGCATTCGTTTTGTAAAAAATACTTTTTATAAATAAATACATAGAATAAATAGTTGACCATTTAATGATACGATGGTATTAATTAATATGCAATATAACCACAGTGCAAAATTGCTGCTCGGCTAATTTATATTTCTTACATGCCAGTGAACTATCTGAGAAAAATAAAAAAATCTTGTTCTTTTTACATACCGTCAAGTGAGCTTAGCCTGGCTTAGCTTAGTTCTTAACTTAGTCAGGCAAATTGTAAAAAGAATACACCTATTGACAACAGCCTGCTCACTCAGTTCCTTATCTCTTAACTTAACTGATTATTGCATTCCTCTGCCACTTGCAATAATGTATCTTTATATTCGGGTTTAACTGTGGTCAGTGGCGTGCGTTCCTTGTCGTCTCTGGTGTCCAGGGACAGACCATTCATAATCAGCACTCGAACAATTTCTTTCGCACCTTCAAGTAACTTCTTTTTTTCTCGTTTTGATTTATATTCAAATATAATGCCATTTCCTAAAACATGTAATGCTGTCTGTCCGTCTTCATTTACAATATTAATGAGATCCTTGTTTAGTTGCAGAATTAATGATACTGCTGCAGCACATACAGCCTTAGCTGCTAAATGAAGAACAGTATTGCCTTGTATATCCATATTCGTAAGGTCTACATCACTCTCAAAAAGGACGCGTATTGTTGAAAGAATACGCTCATCACTACGTCTGTCATCATAAGGTATGACATGCAATGCTGGCTGGCCGTCTTTATTCTCAATATTAATGAGATCCTTGTTTAGTTGCAGAATTAATGATACTGCTGCAGCACGTGCACCCCTAGCTGCGGAATGAAGTACAGTGTTGCCTTGTATATCCACCTTCGTAAGGTCTACATCACTGTCAACAAGCACGCGTATTGTTGAAAGAATACGCTTATCACTACGTTTGTCACAATAAGGTATAACATGCAATGCTGTCTGACCGTCTGTATTCACAATATTAATGAGATCCTTCTTTAGTTGCAGAATTAATGATACTGCCGCAGCACATACACCCTTAGCTGCGGAATGAAGCACAGTGTTGCCCACGTCATCTACAGCTGTCATGTCTGCTGCGCCAGACTCAGCAAAGGCACGAATAGTTTTCAGAATATCTTCCTCGTTGTGCGAATAATCGATGGTAAACAGCGGTATCCTACCGAAGCAGCAGTTTCATTTAATGTAGCTCGGTCTGCTTCGATTATAACAGGTACCATCTTGTACTTTGCCCACATAATCGCTACATGAAGTGCGTTACGACCTAACCAATCTCGGTGTGTGGGTGCGCCACCATTCTCGAGCAGCCATCTTGCGATTTCCATGTTCTTCTTCTTCAGCGCGTGATGCAATGGCGGCGCATCCCACGCACGACACAACTCGTTGATGTCGGCACCATTGTGGTACAATAATTGTATCATACTTATATTTCCACCGGCCACTGCGTAGTACAGCAAATCCTGTTCGCGTACCAGTGACTGAATCTGATTCCTAGTCATTAGTTTTAACACAGCTTCGACGGCTGCAATGGCTGAACACTTTACGAGGTCTTGTAATAATTCCGGTGAAGGATTTTCTTTATAGTAAGCGACAACAGCTAAGGCTCGTTCATTGGCGTACTGTAACACGTCCCAGGGTACATAATCGTCAGCTAGTGCAAACTTCAAAGCTCCGATGTAATACATATCAGCCGTTCCCTCTACAGTTTGATTATGCCGGATGCTGGTTTGTATTATCCGATGAACACTGTAGTATTTATTTTCTCGCCGATTTTCTCCCTGATTAAATAGTGAAAATTCTGTGAGAATGACCAGCGCATCATCTAATATGCATGTGTTTTCATCGCTGTCTAACAATTCTACCAAACTCTTCTTGTCTATTCTGTCTGGATACATATAAGCTGCGGAATTGATTCGTTTTACGGCAAATTTCCATGCTGCATCCGTCTCATTTTCAAGTTGTTTCAAAGTTAGCAACATCGAAGCATAAACTGACCGATTGTCATATTCCGTCAGCCGCTCGTTTAACAGTTTCTCAGCTCCTTTTTTTAGTTGTTTCATGTAATCAGCCAATACCGTGCCTAAGTCGGAATTTTGTTTAGTTCGTTTGTGTATATAAGATGTCGCTACCTGCAAGGCAAGCGGCAGATAACCTAACATTTCGGCAAGCTCTGTCCATTCCTCCTCCATTCTTTCACCGAATTTTCTCTGGAATATCTGAAGACTTGCGGCAATGTTGAAGGGCTGCAGTTTGTAGCACTGTATTTGTTCATCGCAGGTCCAATCCGTCCACCGACTGGTGACCAGCACGTGTATGGTGACTCCTGGTGGCAGATCAACTCTGGTTGGTAGGTAGGCATATACGTCTGCTGGTTTCTCAACGTTATCAAATACTAGAATCGTTGGAACTGTTTGTATATTCTTGTAAACATCGTTTACCACCGCATCGTCGATATTATCCGATTTGAGATGCAATTTCTTTGCAAGGTTTTTGAATGAATTCTCAAGTTTTTCAAGCGTTTCAGCCTCCAGCCAATATTTGTATTGATAATCGGCTTTGTTCACTTGAATGTATTTTCGTGATAACTGTGTTTTGCCCAGACCCCCCATCCCCACCAGTGCGACGACCTGATTCTGACTGAACAATGTCTTCAGTGTCTCCAACTCTTCGTATCTGCCCAGGAATGTAGATACCGGTGCTGGACAGTAGTCAATATCCACATTACCAGTACGGTAATTATATTGTATTGCCTGTTCCATGTGTTCTTTTAATCGTGACTCCATTCGATTCGGATCTTCCTCTCGAATGACATTCAACAGCTCACGCCATGTTCCCTTGTCCAGTTCTGGTTTCACCAAATCGATTTCAGGATTTGCTATCTGTTTGTATTCATTTAAAAGAACTGATTTATTTTCCAATTCATGGCCAAACAAAAAACGATATCCGTATTTTGACGGCTGTTTCATCGACTTTTTCCCATAATACGTTTGTGCATTGTTTCCGTCATCTACGACTAGGGCAGTTTTCGTAAACAGTTTGATTGGATTATACTCAGCTTTTGTCACTTTATCGTATACCATTGTTTGCTCCGACTGAAATAGGCTACTTGCCCTGCAAAATATACCATATACTATTATATCAAATTATTAATTTCAATTATTATCAGGTTAGTATGAAATATTGCAAGTGTCATTAGATATTTGACGTTTGGTTAGTTTCTCTTTAGATGTATTCCAATGTCAGTTAACTGACTTTGTTCATATATCAACAATAAATGTTTTGACAGGTAAATATTACTTACAAATAATAATATACTTGTAAAATTTTTAATCAAAGCAAAACTAACTGTAAACCTTGTGAAAATAACAGAAAACGATGGAATGGATCACAGCTGCCTTTAAATTAATACCAATATGGCAGGAAAATGGCGGACAATATCATCGACCAATCAAAATTCGTACATTCATTGGCCGAACTGTACTTACTTCATGTTAGCAGTGACTCCTTCGGTGATTATTTCCACTGAAAATGGTTTCTCGTCCGGTTGATTTAGGTACCAACTGATAAAATTCGACACGGCCACTTTGGCCAATGTTTCGATTGCTTTCCGGTCAGTACCTTGTTTGGTCGTCACACGAGTAATATTCGAGTAATAACTCACATACAACACAAGAGCAGCCTGACATAGCGTTTCTCTCATTTGGCCTTCTTCCTCACTCCATTTGTAGGCCAGATTGGCCAATTTACTAGCAGCCCTAAGTTTTCGAGCATCCTCCTTTTCACCTACACCACGTTTGCAAGCATCCCTGATCGCCGCGCACGGGGATTCCCACAAAAGAAACAAATCTGCCACGAATTTTAAAACAGTCGAAGTTTTTGATGATACTTTCTTGTTCAACCTGTCATGAACCGATGCAACAATCTGATCGAATTCTTTAAACATACATTTTCCAAATATCTCGAAAGCCTTTTCACGTCACTATTATATGAATTAGCAGCCATACTGATTATTTGATTCTGAAACTTTATGTACTGTGAGACAATATTGCGAGAATCAATGAAACAGAATAAATTACTTACAGCGTACGACAGAAATGCAGATTTGTGGAAAATCCAGAATATAGGTTAAATGTAAACGATCTATAATCTCATTTACATTATAAAAGGTTAGGTTTATTTGTGAAATGGAAAATATATCTTACCTTATTTCACGTCATTTATTACTGTAATAAATAAAATAATAAAATAATAAAAAATAAAATAATAATGTCGAAGGTGCTCATGTGATTGTTCTAATTTTCTTTAAATGAAATAAATAAATCAAGAGAGTCGAGTAATAATATTACTTATTTATGTGGAAATATTGTCATGGATTAAAAATCGGCAGTAAAATGTTTACGGATATTTCGCTGGTATTTTTTCCAGCCTCATCAGCCCTAAAACAGTATATGTAACATAAAATATAATATTTCTTGTTTACAAGACAAAATTTTACGAAATATATAGGAATTAACAATAATAAAGTTACTTACAAAAATAACAGAGAAAATTTAAATAGTAGATAACGGCAATAGTCGACCTTGATAGATAAAAAGTACCAGTTATAATATAAAATTAAATAAGTTGTTTGAAAATTTACAGAAATAAATATAAGTAACATTAGTTTGTTGTATGCGCATATTTAAATGTAAATATATTGAGATGCTGATATATTGTGTTTGCAGTTCTCACTACAATGAACCCGTAACAAAGATATCATATTTACATGAAATATGCAAAATGCTTATTTCATTTTTTTTAATTCTTGCCTAATAATAATTACTTTTGTTATATTTATAATTGAATTCGACCCAAATGACATATATTTTTGATTAACATGTAATTGAGGTTAAGTTGAACAACTGTCAGATTAGGTACAAATGCATCAACCACACAACCTTCCTTGAATCAATCAGTACACACTGCAATAACTAAAACTTTCATATCACCCTCTGAATATTTGATATGGTTCTCAGTGATATTTTAATTGAAAGAAATATTTATAAATTAATTGAAATATCCTATTAGCCAAACAAAAATTCAATACAAATCTACCGAGCTAAGGACATATGTATCACATATTGATGTAAATATAATCAATTGTAGCTGCATTGCTACCTACTCATATTACATGTCATAAAACAAACATGAATGTAATGTTCCTATAATTTATTTACATATCACTCAGAATCGTTTAAATATGCAGGTACAAAGTAAGTAGATTTTTGTTACTGATTTTTGAGCAATACAGTAACATTTTAATCATGATAATTCATGAAATAGGTGCATATACACTTTTAATATGCGTATTAAGTATTTTTACCATAATATATTAATATTTTGTTGTGAATTAAACCATAATATAACAGATGACCACCTGTTACATTTCGTATACGTTAGTATATATACCAAAAATGTTATTTAATTATCTTATTAACAGTACATCCATTGTTTATTTTTTAAGATTGGTATTGGTAATGCAAAGTTATCCAGAAGAAAAACACGTATTGGCGGATTCAGATTTTTAATCGATATTGTTCATGCACGAGAGTTATGATAGAAACTGTACAATATCCATGCATTTTCACAATAAATTAATATAAAGACGTGAAAATTCTACAATAAAATTTTTATTCTAATAATAACAATATATACATACATACATAACATCACGCCTTTCCCATTACTGGGGTAGCAGGCCCTTTACTCCCTACAATCACTCAAAAAATTTAATATTATATAGAAAACTGCCTTTCATTCCTTATTTTCTAACAATAGCTCGCCAAATACTCCTATCCATACATAACTGTCTCGCCTCGTTAATATCCATACACCTTGTCATCAGAGGTGTAGTCCTAAAAAAAGTAGTGCCGGGGCGCATAATTTTTTACTTTCTTATACGTAGTATAAAGAAAGTATAGGAATCATGAAAAATTTCGATTGCGAGATTTTGATGGAAATACACGTTTTGAGGTCCCCTGAATTGGTTTTGACTATTTTCTCAATGATGTCTGTGTGTATGTATGTATGTATGTATGTATGTATGTATGTGTGGCCGTATGTTCATTATCTCAAAAACGAATAAAGCTAGAGTAATAAAACTTCATATTTAAAAGTTTTTCGGATTGGCGAAGAGCTGATTAGATTTTGGGTATAATTAGAAAACCGGAAGAGGAAGTTTACTGAACACAGAAATTGTAAATTTCAAATTATTTTAAAAACAAAAAACGATACGTAAAAATTTTTCAAATAAACGTTGTAGCGAATATTATTCTGAAGAAAAAATGTTGTATACATTTTTCGTCTATCTTTATCCAATTTTGAGTAAAATGTATTTATATATTGGCATGTATTTAAAATATCATATATGCTATGAAAACAAAACAAAGACAAAATATTTACAGAAATACGCATTTGAAAAGTCAAATATCTGCCAATTTAAATTGTGTATAAGAAAGTAGTGTGGTGACCACACCAGATTTTTTTTCATAGTATTTAATTTAATAATGAAAAAGTTGTTTAAAAATTTCAGATTTATATAATAAAACATTTTACTATCAAATATTTCATTATTCATTTTGTTTTTTTTTTTAATGTGGCAGGGCTTAGCCTTGGTATCTTGAAAAAGTACCAGGGCGGCGCCCTGGTACGCCCTGGCGCAACTACAGCCCTGCTTGTCATACATGCTCTCCTATTATTTCTGCTTATAATTTTACGTTCACTCAAAACATTTTCTATCATATTCATCCATTTATTCCTCGGTCTTCCTCGCATTCGTATTCCTTCAATTTCACCCAAATAAATTTTCTTAGTCAATCTATCATTTGAAATTCTTTCCACATGTCCAAACCAACGCAGCTGACTTGAAGCCACTCTTTTCACAACATTTTCACTAATTTCACATTCATCATACACTACTTTATTCCTAATACGGTCTCTTCTAGTCACTCCGCACACTCCTCTCAAAAATCTCATTTCAACCGCAGTTACCCTTTTTTTATTTCGGTTATCCCATACCCAACATTCACATCCATACATCAACGACGGCACAAGTACACCATTATACACACATAACCTAGCTTCTCTTGATACATTCACATTACTAGCAAACATTCCCAAAGCGCCCAAAACTTTTCGACCTGCAACTACTCTTCTTTCAATTTCAGCATTCATCCGTCCATCTTTCGAAAACATGCATCCCAGATACATAAATTCATTAACTTGTTCCATTTGCTCACCATCTATGCTAATCTTGCATTCCGTAACTTCATCCTTCTCAAAAACTAAAATCTTACATTTTGAAGCATTCATGATCAAATTCAATATATACTCCAGCATTAATATTAACAATATTGTTAGACACAATATAAAACATTTCAAAACCGAGGTAATGAATTGTGGTCCCTGAAACGTGTGTGTAATTAAATTTCCGGATATCATGAAAACAAATCAACTGCTGTTTGTATTACAATAGATAGTTTATTATTATAAAAACATAAATAATACATGAATGTAAAACTAACTGAGTTGGAACTGTTGTATTTGATCTTGATATGCATATATCACTGTGTCAGGTTGTCCATTCTCATTGGTCAAAATGTTACCAGTAATAGTTTGTGGATCTGTAACAAAATAATAAATTATTCACCAAGGGAGAAACGTGTTATTTTTTCCCAAGGATTAATTTGAAATACAAATGGTGATATACACCTCGAGAGAGGTCACCATTTTTCCCTCGATGTATTTGTAGCCCTCTGGCTTCGCACTCGGGCTTCAAATTACACCTCAGGAAAAATAAGACGTTTCTCGCCCTTGCGTGTACTATTCCACGATCGGGAGTAGAAACACTTAATCTCATAAATAAAGAATTATAATAAATCGGAAAATACAATATTTAGTGGCATTTGGGAATCTTTCCATGCAACGTACCATTACAACAGACATTTGTTTACAAAAACTTTGTTATAATAAAAACTCTCCTAGGAAAATTGTTCTATTTCGTCTATGCGGAGTAAATGCTTTACTTCTGTCACAATTTTGATGCCATAGAAACCGACTTGTACTCCCGGTCGTGGAAAAATGTATTTTTAATCATAATTGTTAGAAAATAACGCAGACTGATGAAATGCAGCGTATTTTATAAATGATGATGATACAAGAATAAAATATGAATATAAAGAAGGCTTATTATTAAAGTTGTGTAATTTTATTGTAACATACCGTTAACTTCTTTGCATAGTAATTTACTAAACGTCTCATCTGGTATATCTTCATACACCAGGTCCGAATTTTGCAGCACCTTGTCACCTTTCGTTGCTTCTCTGTACTTCTGCAGGTACAATTTCAGTGGTTCTACATAATTATCAAAGCCCAACGTTGTCATGGCGAACAGTATGTCTTCACCGTTGATTGTCTTCCGTTTCTCCATATGACATCTGTCGCTAGCTTCACTCGTTATAAAACTAATAAACTCGGACACACATTCCTGTACACATTCACGTGCATCTTTCGCGATCTGAAAAACATAATGGCAGCCATACATAGTGTTTTGACAAATCACAATAATGTTCTCATTTCAATTCATTGATTTCACTTATATTTCACATATTACTACTTTATTTGTAAGTTTTAATTGAATGTATATTGTTCGTTACAGAATTTACTGATTTTATTTTAAATACATACAGCGTGTCCTATTTAAACTATGAGATACAAAGTCGGTTAAATTAGACAGAAGTTGCGACCTTGGGGCTGATATTAATGGCGATTTAGTTTTTTATATAGTTATAGTTTCCGAGATCCCTGTAGTGGCCCGTTTAAATAGCACACCTATATATAATTTTCAGATATAAATCTAATTTGAACAGAATTTGTACATAAACTATAGATCAACAAAATATTTTACTGAATATTATTTCAGCATGCACTACAATAACTTTGGCACTATTTCTTTCCAAACATAAATTTCAGCCCAATTCACAAAGAAAATAATTTTTTGAATTTAAATTATTCTATTGAAAATAATGCAAATTAATTTAAATTTAAATAATCTACGATTCACAGTTTTAATATAGAACTATATATCCAAAATGTTATGCATATAGTAAGGTAAAAATGTCCAAACCAATGCGTATTTTTTAAAAAGCACTTATTTTGACCGCGAATTCTATTATATTTCAATAGAATACAGAAATTCAAAAAAAAAAAATTCAATGATTTAGTTGACATGCAAATAAACAAAATTTGGTTAAACTCGTACTTTATTCTGGCTAAGTACCTTGCCAGTTTCTGGAATTGCTTTTTTCATTATTTTGGCAACATTGGCAATTGGCAAAAATCTATCTTGCTCTCGTAATGGTACACCGATTTTATCATTCGAATCATGATTCGAATCATCCGTGTTTTCAGCTGTTAAATTAGGATCACCATCATCTAAAAACATACACAGGTAAAATCCAGATATTCTTCGACATAATTCTGTAAAGAATTTATAATATAAACGATTACGCATTAAAATTATTTTACATTACATCTTAAAATTATCTTTAAATCGTTATAAAATAATGCATATTTTATAATAAAAATATAATAATACCAAATCTGACACTTTTCATTGTCAACATTTATAATGTTATTGTCATTATATTCGTACAAAGATTGTTTCATAAATGATATATTAATAATATTATTATATTTACCATCCATATCGTCACTTTGTACTATATATGAAGGATCAGCAGTTAAAAAATTATGACCTAAATCATCACCACTTTCACTATTTTCCATAGTAATTAAAATACTTGGTAAGCTATGAAAATAAACATATAAACAATTTCTTTCCAAACGTTACTATATAAAACTTACGTCTGTATACCGTCGTTTTAATAAAATTTCTACTACAGAAATGTGACAACTAAATTAATACAACCAAAGTTACAAGCAGGTTACAAATGTAAATATTAGCAATACCAATATTAAAATATTTAATTTCTATACAGAGTTTCTAAACGTATTTCAAAAATCTTGATTTTAACTTCTATATTAATATAAAAGGACTCATCTCATATTAAGAATTTTAGAAAAATATTGATATAATGATTTTCTTTTATATAAATTTGTACTTAAATCCCTTTTTTGTTATGCATCGTGCTGTCATGAACAGTTTGTGAGTTGCTGGCAAGGACGTTTAAGAGAATGGACGGGGCATGCAGGCTCTTTTAGTGAAAACGAAAAAGAGAGCGCGATAGACTTATGCAAGCTCCATTTTGTCTGTCTTTATTTTTACCTGATGCGTCTGCGTCTGCGTAATCAGTGGTTTCAATCAGTTTTAAATTTGTATTTAAAAAAATATATTTATCTAACATAAAATGTACAATTAAGTAAACTATTAACATTATCCTAGTACTCTTACAATTTATTTATATTTTTAAATTACATTGCAATCAATATTGTATATAAATTTAATTGGAAATAATATAATTCATGAAAACATTTTGGTGATTTAGTTGGAAAAAAGCGCCAATTTTGAAATTACTACTGGCAAAATTGCTCCCGTGTTACTGTTAATGATTAATATTTTATTATCTGATCCGCGATTTGAGAGAAACTAACATTTTATAATCACTTTTATAATAAAATAATATAGATCAGTTAAGTTGGAAATAAATTTATGCCTTGAAATAAATTTACAATAATTAATTAATTAATTACATTACATTATCACATTTATTCCGAATAAAAAGCGAAGCCACATGCTTTCGCATACTTTCTTCCACACGACGAGCAAGTGTATACCATCGTTGCAATGTATATTTACAAACCAAACAATAAAAACACCGGAGAGAATGCAATCAATCTCCTACAAAAACAATAATGGCGATAGTGGTAGTGACAAACACAACACGTGATTTCCCGGCTTGACATGACCACGTGGTCAACTAGGCATGCGCACTAGTATGGAATAAAAATAGACATAGAATATACGGGTTTTGCATAAATCCATCTCTCTCTCATTTCAATTTTCACTCTGATGCAGGCCTTTTATATTGACATGCCCCGTCCATTCTCTTAAACGTCCTTGGTTGCTGGTTACTAGTTATATTTCTAGTGACATTTCATATTACGAAGTTCAAGAAATGTTTTGACAGATGTCATTAAACCGGACGAAATAAAACAATTTTATGAAAATGTCAATACTAATGTAATAATTAAAGATACAGTTTTTCGTCTATTCAAAACGAAACTAAAAATATAAAATTGTAAATTGTTAGTTAATTTTGAAGAATATATATTCGACGTTTGGGTTTTGTGAAATGTAAATGTTGCAATAATTACATATTCATTAATGAATAATGTTCGTTAATAATCTATTTTTTATTTAATTCGTGACTAAATACAGTGTTATGGTTTTAACCGCAGTTACTGGACAAAATACGTGAATCAGCATGATGCAAGACAACAAAGTAATATTCGAAACACCCGATATGTCTTCGGTTATATTGTCAACATTATATGAACAGCAAAAATCAAACAGATTTTGTGATTTAACACTGTATATTAACAATAAAATAGTGAAGTTACATAGAAATGTGTTGGCCTGTAATTCACCGTACTTTGATTCGATACTGAAACAACATAAAATCGTTAGAGAGCAATTGACTATAAGCTGTCTAGATAATGACACATTTGATACATTTCTGATGTACATGTACACAGGAAAAATCACAATTCATAGTTCAAATGTTGAAGAATTATTGAAATTAGCCAATCATTTCATAGTGAACAAAATTATCGGTTACTGTACCGAGTTTCTCGAGAAAAGTTTGAATATTAATAATTGTCTTTTTATATTGGATTTAATACAGAGATATAATTTGAAAAATATGAATGCTGTAGTGAATTTAGTTAATTCTAAACTAAATGACATTATCAATGGATATGAATTGTTGAATTTACCATTGCAGAAATTACAAAGTTTTATCAAATATGAGGTGAGGTTTTAAACAACTCATACCAACAAGTGTATAGTAGTTAAATTATGGAAATGAATACTAACATTTTATTTTCCAGGGTATGAGCATATCGGTAGTGAAACAACTTGATATTTTCACCCGATGGGTATCGAAAGAAATACATACCCGTGAGAAAGACTTTGCCAAATTATTAAATTCCATTCAGTGGATCAATACAGATCACAATGATATTTCGAAACACCTAGAAACATGTTGTTTGTATACAAGCAGTGATAAATGTATGTACAACATCCTAAACACTTTAATACAAAACAATATTCTTCTGCCAAATTACAAGAGTCGATATGAAGAACTACATTATAAATATTCACAGGTAAATAAGTTTAGACAATAACAAGTACAAAATTGGAGAATTAGTACATTATACACCAACGGAGAGAAACCACATATTTTTCCTGACGTGTAATTTGAAAAACAAATACTTCGAAGGAAAAATGGTGGTCTCTCCCTAGGTGTATATACTAATTTTTCCACTTTCGGGAGTAGAAACACTTAATTTCATAAATATGAATTATAATAAATCGGATCGAAATTGTAATATTTAGAAGTATTTGGAAATGTTTCCATGCAACGCGTACCATGACAACAGACATTTATTTACAAAAACCTTTGTTATAATAAAAACTCCCTTACGAAAAGTGTTTTCGTCCCAAGGAGTAAATGCTTCATTTCTGTCCCGATTTTTACGCCATAAAAACCGACTTCTACTCCCGGACGTGTAAAATAGTTATTTATGTACCAAGGGTGTTATGACGATGATTAATCAAGGTGGGTGATGATTTTCCAGTCCGAGGGCCCTCGGCCCGAGGAAAGCATGTCGCCCGATGGGCATAATCACCTAGTAACACCCGTGGGGCATACAAGACTTTATATTACACTTTCCTATTATTTTTATCAAAAATCAATTGCCCATGATACTTCAAAATAATACATATGCGTTGCCAAGAACTTTGATTTTTATTTATTTATTTATTTACCCATTCAATTGGATTATTCTTGAAAATCGTGTCGACTGTATTACGTGTTTTTGATGATATCCCAAAAGATATTTTAATCAGCGAAGAAAGCAACTGAAGATTTATTACCCACGAAATCGAAGGCAATTTATGAAAAAATCTTCAAAATATTATATATATATATATATATATATATATATATATATATATATATATATATATATATATATATATATACCGGGTGTCTACTTTTTTTTCCGAACATAGGAAATTCAATGTTAAAATTTTGATTTGGCGATAACTTTTTACCTATTAATTTTAGAGCAAAAGTGTAATGAAGAAAAATGTTCAGAATTAAATACTGCACCAATGAGTACTAAGTTTGTTGTTCAATTGCTTCTTATGTACGAGTTAGAAGCAAAAGAAAATACACGATTAAAGGCAATTATCAGAGTGCCATGAGAAATAAAACAATAATTTATATCTGTTGTTTCTGACAGATTTGACATTTCGTTTGATTTTATTAGTATTAGAATCGGTGATTAGAAGTAGAATTATGGAAAGAATTAATCTTGAAGAAAAAATTCAGCGTTTTACTGGAACCAAAATTAAAACTGACTGACAATAAAATAAAACAAATTAGATAACTCAACAATATTTATTTATTTAGCTTATGCACAAAAAGAAAATAATACTTTGCTATATTAGTTTTCTTGTTAAATTAAATGCTCGTATAAATCACCATTAACTGCTAGGCAATGGCCTAATCTATCGTATAATTCTCGCCGAACGTTACTTAATTGTCTTTGATTAATATTGTTGCACTCTTGTACAATGGCATTTCTTAAGGATGCAATGTCATTGTATGTATGTTGGTACACTTTTTCTTTTAAGTATGGCCACAAAAAGAAATCACAAGGAGTCAAATCTGGAGATCTAGCTGGCCAATGAATTGTACCTCCCCGGCCAATCCACGCATCAGGAAAACACTGGTTCAAAAATATTTTAATATTTTGTCCGTTGTGTGCCGGACAGCCATCATGCTGGTACCAGACTATGCTGTTTTCATTGGAGTATGTTTCCAATTCTGGTCCAATATTATTCTCCAGTAATTCTAAATATGTATTAGAGTTTAGTGAACCGTTGATAAAAAATGGTCCAACAATATGTGAACCAAAAATTCCAGCCCACACATTTACTTTTTGTGGATATTGCGAATGTGTGTTTACCATTACATGTGGATTGTCCTTGCTCCAATATCTATAATTTTGATGATTTGGTGCGCCATGTATTGTAAAAGTAGATTCATCAGTGAAACAAATATTTTAAAAAAAATATCTTTCTGTGTTTGCCTTTTCCATCATTATTTCACAAAATTCACTTCGAGCTATTTTATCTATTTCAAATATTTCTTGATGGTTTGCATATTTATACGAATAATACTTTTCTTCTTTTAAAATTTTGTGCACGGTAGCTGGATGTATATTTAATTCACGACCAATTTCACGAATACTTAAATTTGGATTCTCCGTTATACACAAGAGTACATTATATTAATTTTCGTGAATCCTCCCATCTTCTTCATTCTCTTCAATATCCTCATTTTTACAATTCTTGCAAAGTTTCACAACACTACCGGTTTCGTTAAATTGTCTTATCAAACTTTGAATTGTACTAATAGATGGAATGTGATGGTTGGGGTAATATGCGCTAATTAAGTCTCTAATGTGTCTGATAGAGTTTCCAGCAAAATACCACTTCAAACACTGAATTTTTTCTTCAAGATTAATTCTTTCCATAATTCTACTTCTAATCACCGATTCTATTACTAATAAAATCAAACGAAATGTCAAATCTGTCAGAAACAACAGATATAAATTATTGTTTTATTTCTCATGGCACTCTGATAATTGCCTTTAATCGTGTATTTTCTTTTGCTTCTAACTCGTACATAAGAAGCAATTGAACAACAAACTTAGTACTCATTGGTGCAGTATTTAATTCTGAACATTTTTCTTCATTACACTTTTGCTCTAAAATTAATAGGTAAAAAGTTATCGGAAAAAAAAGTAGACACCCGGTATATATATATTGGAAAATAAAGTTAATGAATAGCGGGTGTAAAAGTCATTATTTCCGCTCATTATGCTCTAGCGCATAATGAGCTTGTTTACATATTTCGTATCCAAGGTGAAAAAAGCTAATAATATTCATTTATTTAAAATGTTTTAATTAATAGGTAATTTAAACATGCCTTCTATAACTCAATAGAAAATTATTCACAGTTTTATTTTAATATTCGTTTACAATTACAATCAATTCTATAAACTCTCATTATACATACAAACATAACGTCACGCCTTTCTCATTACTGGGGTAGCAGGCCCTTTATTTCCTTATTTTCTAACGATTGCTCGCCAAATACTCCTCTCCATACATAACTGTCTCGCCTCGTTAATATCCATACACCTGGTCATACATGCTCTCCTATTATATAGGTACAATTAGAGAAAAAATTGAAATAAAAAAACATCTTCTATTAATGTTAAATGTTACCTCAACAATTAGTATCATAAAGTTACCTAAAGGTGTTGAATTCATCCTTCCATGTACAGAGGATTTTATATTATGCGTTTAACCATTTCAGAGTTTCAATGAAACAAATAATATGGACGACAAATCAAGCGAAGATAAACTGGAGTGTACCACAAATAATAATAATAGCCGAGAAGACGAGAATACATCGAGTGAGAATGAAAAGGGCGATATAAAAGTATCGGAGTTTGATAATTCCGATAACGGAACAGACAAAGAGAACAATATGAAAATGTTAGTAGTCAGAGCGAAACATAAATCGTACAAACAACGATTCATTCGTCGACTGATGTTGTACGGCCTAAAGCCGAACATACGCGTAGCACCGTTACGGAATATATTCTGTAAAAAGAAAATATCTGTGGTTAATATACGGAAAAGAATTGAAGGTATGTAGAAAATATACTTACAGAGGGTGCCCGAAATAATGTTTTTGAACGTTAATAACAAGAAGTATAAACTTTTTTTCTGTCAACGGCATTGCACACGCTTTATTGCTGACAATGGCGGTCATTTTGAACATCTGTAACGAAGTATATAACACAAATAAGTTCATGGTTCCTGTTACTGACGTTAAAAAAGTGTTAACATTATTTTGGGATAATCTGTATATGGTATATTAAACTAACAACATTATACATACATACTTTGTTCCGTAACGACTAATTTTTTACCATCTTTTCGCAAATTAATTTATCTTACTATCTTTTTAGTAATTGTGAGTCTATTTTTATAATTGAATGTGTTTTTTACCTCCTGCAGTGTAATCTTGAGGTCATATTTAGATCTCTAATTTTTCTACGTGATTATAAGTGCTAGTTTTGCTTGAGTTCCATTAAGTTTAGTGTTGTCACTAATTATGCAGCGTAGACTGGTTGAACAGTCTTTCTTTGTGACAAAGCCCCGAAATTAGACGATTTCGCCGTGACTAGTGCAACCCCATGTCCCAACTGCAACAAAACAGCGCAATCTGATCGTCAGAAGTCAGTTCCTTGCGATGGGTGTTGCAAATATGTGGCCTTCGTCCAGTTCGCACGTAATGTCAATAGACTTACACGACTCCAGACCGGATCAGTTAAAATATTCTGTAAATCCTGCACCAACGAGGTCGATACCATTAGTTTCCTCAAACAACCCATTTTAATTCTGCAAGCAGATTTATTTGATTTTAAAAAGAATCTTTAGTTTTCCTAACCTCCTGGAGTCTGCAATCTGAATATTGTGACAGATATTAATGAAAATAATGACAGAGCTCGTCGTGAATCCGTCTATTTGAATTCTCAGATAGTTAAATTTTTTGAAAAAATTGGCCCGAATGCTTCTGTTAGTATCATGTAAGGTCATAGAATTGGTTAATCTCAAAATACTACAAACTCTCATCCACGCCTAGTTCAATTGCAATTCTGACGTAGCCTGTACTGTAATTTGGAATGCTAGTAAAATCGGCAAGTGTCCTGAGTTGAGCAAACATCTGTATTAATCCTGATCGTACTCCTATCCAATTGCTATAAAATTAGATCTGAACTTCAATCTAGATTCTAGAAAATCCAATGGTGAAACCAATCTCAGAATAACCTACAATAACGGAATTACTAACATTACAATAATAATGATAAAAAAAACAAACTAAGATGCACGTCCAGCATGCCTTCGCAGCAAGTATCCATGTATTAGCAAAACTTACAAGGTTTGAATCTTGACCTGACCTCTCTACTCCACTTTGCCTGCCTTGGACCATGATATTGTTGCTCTTACTGAATCGTGGTTAAGTGATAGTGTGCTTAGTTTTGAAATTTTTAGTGCCAGATACTTCATATTTCGACAAGATCGTAACATTGCTGTATCTTGATCGTGATGGTGGTACGTTACCATTTACATCTCACCGTTTCACAACGCACTATCTTTACCTGTAAACTTTGACAAAGTTCGTGCTAAAATTCTTTTAAACAATAGTAACTTTTACATTTTTAACGTTACTATACCACCTGGTCTATCCTATAACAGTTATATGTTGTTTTTAAACTTTCGAATCACTAACATTTTTGTACATCGACAACTTTTTTATTTTAGGTGACTTCAATATTTCCTCGCTTGTATCCATTCCCAATTTATCTATTGTGATTTCACATATCATTTTTTTGTCATACTTTAATCTTACCTTTCTGTTTTAGTCGTCAAATTAGACAAACTATTAGAAATAAATCACATTTCTTTAAAATGCATAATAAATTCCCAAATAACATTTATGATTTACAACAATACAAGCACTTTTGTTCGAAAATTAAAACCGAAATATCATGATCTTAACATTACCAAATGTGCAAAGTGCAAAGTTTTAAGTTTCACTAGAAGTAAATTTCCTATACTTTTCAACTACACCATTTCGGGGTCAGGATTTATTTCGTTGTGAGCATACTCGTGATTTGGGCAAAGAACTATCTTTCAATAATCACATTCATAACATTTGCTCTGAATTATAAAAGCTTGGCTTTATTATGCGTAATACATGTTCGTTTGTCAATATTTATATTTTCATTCTCTACTTCTCGTTCGAAAGTTAATTATTGTTCAATAATATGGAATCCCATTTATATATGTCAAGTTAATTTAGTCGAGTCAATTCAAAAAAAGTTTTAAAAATTTTATTTCGAAATTATGAATTCCTATCGTCCTCGTGAACTTTCTTATAAAGAACATATAAATATATATTTTGGATCTTCCGGCATTAATTTATCACGAAACTATTCCGAAAACAGCGCATTAATTTCGTTTTTTTTTTTTACGATAAAATTGTGCCCTGGAGAAGATTTTTGTATAATTAATGTGACAAAGAAATAGTTAAAAGAACATCATATTAGTATGAATACAGAAACCGAAAAATACTATCTCTGAAGCAAATTATGGTATACATTCCCATGCAATAATATAACCGGCATATATACCATAATAATGTATTTATGAAAAACAGTAGTTGCAGAAACGATGCATCGAGGTTTCACTGTATAGGTTACGGATCGTATAAGCATCAAATGCAGTCTTGGCATTCAATTATTTGTTAAATTATACATACACAAATAAGGCCCTACATATCTACCATACCCTACTCTCCTTCAGTCCTCCCTAATCAGTAGTTCTCTGAATTTCCTTGCTCATCACAGAGAATATCCCCAAATAATTATTGTCTATTACTACTATTACTAGCGAATACTAATGGTATATTCACAAGTGACATTAAATTGAATTTAGAAAATTCACGGTTCAACGATGGTACTGCAATAAATAGCAGGGTTGGCTTGTAATTCTGATTTTGAACATATGTATTATTATTTAACAAGATGGTAATATCTTTTAACCTCTTTTGTGTATTTGTTGTTATAGAGGTGTATAGTGATGAAAAGTTCGGTGTGAAATGCCCTATATGTTTCACTGTCATCAATGACTCGCTGCTACTGGAACAACATCTAGCCCTAAGTCATGCTAAGGATGTCACGTATAAATGCGGTATATGCACATTTGTATGTCAATATCATGGCGACTATTTGACGCACATGAAGAACCATTTCCCAGGGCCGCCATACAAGTGTGATTACTGTGAGTACAATTGTATTATATAACTCTGATTCAAAGCTATAAACAACTTAGTGATTTAGGTAATAAAATGTGTAACAATTATTCTAGCCTTCGTGCGAATATAATAATTACTTACCATAATTTCGCCTGTAATCGGAGCAAATTTTTCATTGTAGTAATTCTTTGACTGGATTTAAAATTATCTTAACTGTTTCTGAAAATTAGTTGATTACTCTAAAAATTGAAACTGTGTGTTTTTGGCTAAAATTAATATGCTGTTTAACGCAAATTTTCTCACAGTCAACATTATCATCCATTACAAACAAATTGAACATCTTGTATAACATTAAGATTTATTTAAATGGAACAACTGATTCAGAAAATGAACATCATTTCCTTATATCACTCTGAATAACAATAATAATAAATACGTGTATTGTTATATGTATTATATTGCGCAGGTGATCATGAAACGGATCAAATAGCCAAACTATTAACACACCGCACTCGTCACTCGGATGAAATGGTGTACCAATGCACGTTCTGCTCGTTCAAATGTCGCATCAAACAGAACTTGTTGTCCCACTTGAAATTGCACACATCCGATAAACAATTCAAATGTGATACTTGCGACAAATGTTTCCGATTTAAACATAACCTAGAACAACATATGATGACACACGTCACTGAGAAAACATTGACATGTGACACCTGCGGATTCACAACGAAATTCCTCAGTCATATGATCGCACATAAGCGAGTACATTCCGGTACGTATGCATGAATAATTAGACCATTATTATGTACAAGCGAACTTATTTTATTAAACGAACTGTTTTGCTGGCTTGAGATACATGCATTTTTAGCTTAGATGGAGTATCAGCTAAAGAAATTACACTGTAATTATATTTTTGTAATAAAACAAGTAATTTTCTCGTACTATCTAAATTCGGCTAGAACATATACACGTTAATAAGATATAAATGTTATTTAGGTGATGTGTACCGTTGTTCGTTTCCTCACTGCAAATACTCAACGTCAAAGAAAAATCAGTTGACTACACATTCCAAAACGCATAACGGAGTGCGGCCGCACAATTGCAATGTATGCGGCCGGGGATTCATGGAGAAATCGCATCTAGTACGCCATGAGCGGATTCATTTAGACGAGAAACCGTTTAAATGTTCACAGTGCGACTATGCTAGCTCGCGGCGTGACAAACTAAAGGAACATTTCACTAGGCATCATGGCGAGAATGCGTCAGCTAAAGTACCGTACAAGGCGCGGCCGCTGCGTAATTCTGCAGCTAGTACCACCGGTACTACAACCAATTCGAACAGTACTTCTAGCAACAGTGGTCGGACGAAAAATCAGGTAAACATAGCAAACAAATAGAAAATATAACGTACAAATTGGAATGATAACATTTATTTTCTGCTTTATATAATATGCTGGTATGGTTACAGCAATCTAGGGAAAACCTAACCTGCAAATATTATTTGTTATATGCGATTTTGAATTTGTCTTGGGCTCTATTATTCAGTTGAATAATATATAAAGGTGCTCGGCGACTGGGTGTGCAGCCCGCCTGAAAATATTATTCAATTTGGCCCGCCATTTACAAAAGGTTGTCGATCCCGTCCTAATGTAAACTGAAAAATTCCCATTCGTTGCTATTAAATTCCACATCATGTTACCCTCTGTAACTGATGATTATGATATTTGTAAGAAATGACTTGATGTCTGGCATATGCTAGGGTAGCAATTATTCGCATTGATGATTTAAGCTGCTATCGTTTAAGTAAACTAAATTATGGTTAATTTGATTGGTGAAAAAAATATTCCATTGAATTTTGTATATTTTTTTTTAAATGTTTAAAACGTTGCTTGAATTTTCAATGATTAGGTATAAATATATATATATATATATATATATATATATATATATATATATATATATATATATATATATATATATATATATATATATAGTTATAGATTTATTTGTCTTTTTTCTGTCAATCTGTAATACTGCGTAGTAAATTACCTTCAAGTATACTCTACATAAGTCCTCGATAGTATAGTGGTCAGTATCCCCGCCTGTCACGCGGGAGACCGGGGTTCGATTCCCCGTCGGGGAGAGTATTTATTAAATACTAATATTTTAGGTCTACTTCGGAGTTTGTATGGTACTATAAAACGAGCTATAAGACAGAATAATCACAAGGATATTTACTTTCAATGTGAATACTCCTTTTACGACCGATTGCTAAGACAGATTTAATTCAAGTATCAAATGATTCTAAATTTCTTTCGATTCAGGAATTAAAAAGAGGTTCGTTTCTAGGACGCGAATCAGTTAATTGTCTGTAATTCGTTGAAAAACAAATAAATTGTTTGTTTCGTCCTAGTCAGCTTTAATTCTAAAATTATTGATTCTCGATTTAAATCTCTTTTGAGCAACCGAACATTACTGCAACAAGTAACAACTGTCAATTGTAGAAGAAACAATTAGTAGTTATCGTTCCGTATTAATTATTTTCTATAAATGTTTAGCAATCTCAAGAATCCACCTCGTCCAGTGGTAATTCAATAAATTTCACACCGCCAGCAAATAGCACGCCATCGTCTTCTAATCCAACGCAACCGATCGGAAATGATATTCAAGATCTGATTATGCACCATCAAAATCATCCAGCAGCATCTGCAGGTGAACCATTTAGAACGGTGTTATGCCATAGATTTCCAAATCTATCTTTGTGACATGTTGCAGCAAGTGGACTGCCAACACTCAATCATAACTATCATCCCTTTGGTGATCCGACTGACTTTCACCATCACCATGGAGCTGCGCATGCGCACAATATACCGCACCAGTTACTGACGTCTCACGGTGCTGCACAGCGGGCTGTCGGGCAGCACCAGTCTACTGTGGGCGGTGGGGCAGTGAACCATCACATGCTGGCACGCGGGGCAGCCGGACATTCCACCTCCGCTACGTCAACAGCAGCGGCCGTGGCCGCCGCCATGATGCTTGATCCCCGGTTCCATCATAATGGATCGGTAAGTTTGACGCAGTAGCAGAATGTAAAGACAAACTTCGTATTTTATCTTGTAGAATATCAAATGCACTATTTTACCGGGGTTCTAGTTTCCAAATTTTAATAATTTTTATATTTTAATATACTTATAAATATAATTTCATATTAAACTTGAGTAAAAAAAATATTTACTGTGCTGTTTGGTTACATCCGCTTTCATACTGCACATTCTAATTCAACAACAAATTTGATTCAAAACCGACATAGATGTTGAAAAACAGATATTATATTATACTGGGTGTCTTTTGACATTAACATATAATGTTAGGAATATTGCAATTAATTCTTTCCATTACATTATAGGACAAAACTGTAAATGATAAAGTTGTTCCGAATTAAAAACTGTATAAGTTGTTGGCATATTTAGCAGTAAAATATTTTTGAATATTTTGTAAAATTGTTACTGTCATTTAGAAATTTAGGTGATAGAAGTTATAGAACAAAAATAGCATGATTTTGTCGTTACACGAAACAACAAATATCGAAATGGATCCTATATTCACTTCTGAGAATACTTGTTAGGGTTACATAGGAGAAGGGGATTAAAGCGTGCTTTATAATGAAGTAAGGCAGGAGGCGGACACGCAGTGTTAAATTTTGTGACCGTAGTCTGCAACTTATCTTACATGTATGTAATGCATATTTCATAGTTCCGAGAGAAAAAGTCAGATGTCACTAAGAGTATTCTTGCTAGGTCAGCGAATACAGCGGTATATTTAAATTGATTTAAATTTTGTATTTAGGGAATTATTAACAAAATTTAATTTTTGTGTACAAATTTTGTATTTACTAGTTGCTAATAATGATTTACTATTTACAACATTAATAAAATAATTAAAACTAAACATATATACAATATTTACAATAGTTGGTATGTCCACAAATTCCTCGAACTCTGGAGTTTCAATTACTGCTGTAGGTACCGTTAAATCTGGATATTCACCTAATCCTGTTCACAGAACGATATATTTGTGGATAATCTTCTTTAAATCGAATGTCTGGTTTGTTCCTGGTAATTCTGAAATTTAAAAATGGAAAGGTGTTAGCAACATAATTCTATTCTACCATGTCATGTAATTAAGTATATATATATTATTTATAATGTTGATATGTACTCACCAATAGTTGGAATTGCTTCAATATTTAACTTTTTGGTCAACGGACTTCTGTACTGGTCTCTGCCATGTCTAATCTTCCCATGTTTTCCAACCATTTCGTACGACGTTCATCAGACAATGGCAAATGGTGATAGTCCAAATCAGGATTCTCTGTTGAATTCTTGGAGCAGCCAGGAACACAACATCTTGAACGTACCATTTTGCTGAAGTAACATTAATAGTATTAACATAACAGTTGCCATGCTATTTATGTATACATATATGTATAACAAATACTACATGCAAAATATCAGCATCATATTCACATGCTTCATATAAAATAAATACATTTTTAAAAGCTTACCTTTTCAAATTTCACAAACAGCACTTTACTTGAAATTTCACAAATCGCCCTGCATCGTAATGTATTCGTAATGACTGTATATAGTTTAGAGACTGATACACAACTGAAAATATATTCTCATATCTCTTTAAAGGTAAACTTAATCCGATTTAATAGCACTTCGAAACATTCAAATATCTGTCAACTGCTGTCAACAGACAACATTTGCTAGTCACGTGATCATATTTTTCAAACGGGCTGACCTAAATAACTTATTTGCTAGTGACCAGCTAGTGCCATCTGACTTTTTCTCTCATAAGTATGATAGTTAGGCAACGCAGTTTTACAGTACTGAAAAGTATGCTGTATCTAACGTGGTCACAGGCGCGTCCATAAGCGTGACTACCCCCTGGCCTGGATTCAACACCACCTTATTCGGCACCCTTTCTTAGACTGTGTTCGAATTCGAGATTTTAGTATTTTAGGCAACGAAATTCGGGGGGTTTTAAGATCTTGGCGGTCAATTTAGCGTATGCAATTCAGGACGTAGTGTGCTTTTACAAATCCTAATGTCTGTTTCAAAAATCCTAACGTCCTTTAGTGCACAATTTAGGGTATAAAACCAGTCGTGATACATTAGTGCACTAAATTGTCTAATTCGAACGCAACCTTAATCTTCCAGCCTGGTCTCTCTCAACTTTAACCAACTGCGTAGGTAGTCAAATGGAGAGTGGTACGAGTATAACAGAGGAAAAATAAGAATTACCAATCGAATATGTATATGACGATAAAAGCATCGTTTTTGTGTTTAATTCTAACGGTGCTAAATGCTTATTTCATTCATGTTATGTTTGCTCCGAATAGGTACCATATCATCCAAATACTACGCCCGTCTCCATGGCAATGGCCGCTGTACAATCCACGCAACAAATGCAAGGTACTGGTCAACATGGTGACTATCCACCATCATTGCAAAACTGTATGACATTGTTCTAGTCAAATTAAAAAAAATATATATATACATATGTACCGTACTATGAATGTTAATTTTTGTTTGTTATTTATGTATTAATAATTAGTCCAATAAACACGTAATATGAGAACATAATACATACTCTGTGGCAAGTTTTAAACCTAGCAATCTCGTAATTAATTGCAAACTACACTGACATTTTCATTACTGTCAATCTTGATTTTTTGTGGTGTTCCCCACTACAATATGTCAAACAATCGGAAGCACAAGCTTCAGATAATATATCAATTACGTAAAACAGGGAAGAATGGAGGGGGCGTGCTAAAATATGTCGCTTAAAGCGTAAATATGCCTAGTTGCGGATGTGCTGCTTAATTAGATCTATGATTTTTTGCAGCAGCTGTTTGGTTGCATGAATTTCCAAAGAACCTATTCTGTACGTCAAAATGCATGAAAAACTGTCGGTTACTGGAATGAATTTTTGGTTATGTGAACCAATGTTTGCAACTGCTTGTATTCATCACAGGGTAATACTTTCCTACAATACCTTTTTGTAAACTCATAGATCAAATCGAAAGCTTACTGCCTGTTTCCAATAAATTTTGTTTGAAAATACCTTTAATGAATTTACTTACGTTGTGTACTTAGGGTGATGACTTTTTGATTTTTTTTTTCTCCAAAAGTATTTCCTGTAGCACGAATAAATGAACTTTTGCCGAATTATAACTAAAATGACGTTTATTCCATTAGGATATTGAAAAAAGTAACGCACAAACCACTTTGAAATGTTATGTAGGCCATTTTAGCATTTAATGTAATTGTATTAACAATATTTATATATAACGTAGGTAAGTCATCAAACCGACTTGTGCAATAATTTATGTACCAGAGAATTGTACAGAATTTTCCAAAATATCATGACGTAATTGCTCGGGAAGTTTCTGTAGAGTTCTAGAATTTTCTACAGCTGTTTAGCAGTCTGCTATAAACTGATATATAAGCGAGGTGTCCAAAGCGAGTAGTTGAACTTTAATTAGTTTAATTTGGTGACAACATTATTATTGCCTTATTATAATTATTGCGCATTCTACAGAGTTTATTATAAAGAGATCCTTGTACTATTTGGTGAGTTACATTTACCTCTCTCGCTAGTTATAATTGAGCAAGCATATAATAATTTATTAATGTCTGCCTTATTTTATATTTACTTTAATTGTTATTTGCTTGTTTTTAAATAAGATATATGAAAACTCAATAACAGTGTCTAAAATTTACGTATTTAATATTGACGTTAAATTGAAAGATGGGAAAGCTCAAACAATCGCAGAAGGACTCCAGGATGTGTTAGAGGAGTTCAACCTGTGGGGATCAATTGTGATGATTGTTGCCCACACAACAAGCGTGAATACCGGCAAGAAGACATGCGTTGTTGTTCGGCTGTAGCAAATGTTCAAAGAGAAAGGTCACCCGAAACCCAAGTTCATCAGTTTCCAACACCATGTGCTGGATCGCGTTGTCATGGACGATAAGCTGCATGGGTCGACTAAATCACCAAACATCGAGTAGTTCTTTGTGCAGGATTTGATGAGCAATTATGATACATTTTAAAGCAATCTTCAGCAACGGTAAAACTGAGATTAAAGAAACAGGCGGCTGGAGAGACAATATGAAGTTTCTCTATCACCTCACTCGTGTCTTCCGTCACTTCACTGAGAGGAATGAGATTCCAAACATCAGCAATGCACGCTGGAACTCTCGTGTAATTCTAGCCCTTCTTGCGTTTATTCTGATGTCTGAATCCCGAAAGAAGTTGCGTAAAATCTGTTCATTTATTTCTTACTCATGGGCAGACCATTGGTTCAGCAGTCAATTGTTCCGTGCTGAAGATTTTCGAGAACTATCTGCAGCTCTAAATGACTACCCAACAGGTCTCAAATGCTTGAAAACACACTGGAAAACAAATGAATCTGCAATCAACATTGCCCGAAGCAACCATTGCTGTGAGCGTGCGATCAAAGTTATGCAAGACCTGCACGACTCCTGTCGCAACAAGGACAACTTCTCACTGAAATTCATCCTGTCCAATGACAATATCGTGAATATTTGACTTCCTTGTGTGTTTGATGACCCTGTATAATGTATATATGTGACTCTAAAAATTGTGTTCAATTTTGTATTTGTTTACAGTGACTTAAAGATATTGACCAAAAAAGCTGATAAATAAATTTTTTAAATCATTTTGTGCGTGAAGTTTTTTTAACATATCACGTTAATTGTAAGATTTTATCAAATCTTAAATGAAAGCTCATCAAATTATGATACAGGGAAACAAGATTGTATAAAAGTCATCAACCTGGCTGTACATAGATATATAGTTATATATTTATTAATAGCATGACTTAAAAAGACGTATATATAATAATAATAATATATTAATACAGGCACAAGCAGGGTTCAGGAAAAGAAGATCCTGCATAGATAATATTGTGTGTCTGTATGTTCATTATTTTCAAAACGAGCAAAGACAGGACAATGAAACTTCGTATTTAAAAGTTTATTGATTATATGAAGAGCTGATTAGATTTCTAGCATAATCGTACAAACGGAAGTAGAAGTTTACTGAACATCAAAATCGAACATTGCGAATTATTGGAGAAACTAAAAGGGATTTGGAAAAAGTTTTGAAATAAAAGTTATAGGAAACAATAAGCTTCAGAAAAAATGTTCTATGTATTTTTGTTCTATCTTTATCCAATTTTGAGTAAAATGTATTTATATATTGGCTTGTATTTAAAATATCATACATGCTATGAAAACAAAACAAAGACAAAATATTTACAGAAATACGCATTTGAAATGTCAAATATGTATGTGCTAATTTAAATTGAGTAGAAGAAAGTAGTGTGGTGACCACACCAGATTTTTGTTTAAACAATTCCGAAATGTTTTTCCTACAGTTTTAATAAATAATAATACAAAATTATCTATAATGTTATAATTAATTATCCTGAGATGTAGGTACATTGTTTCGACAGAATAGACCCAGATGTTTGTATGTTGAGAATGAGCTGGTGAAAGCTGTATTATTCGGGTTTTTACTCCATTAACCGGCATTTGAGTATTCACACAATAAAATTTATTAGTTTCATTCAGTTTCATTAAAACTCTCTGAATTTATATACAAAAAATCTTCTAAAACTTTTTCTATTTTTGTTCCAGATAATAATATGTACTTATAATACTTAATAATACTAATGAAGAAAATTTAGGAATCATGAAAAATTTCGATTGCGAGAGTTTGATGGAAATACATGTTTTGAGGTCCCTTGAATTGACAAAATGTGAAATACAAATATTGTACCAAGTACAGTCTGAAAAAAATGCAAAATTATTGTTACGTGTTACAACATTCCATATTTTTATTTGCAATTTGATTATTCAGTGCCAAGCCAGCTAATTTGTTATTATTTTTTATTCACTTTTCTTTTATATAGGTCGACTTGGGTTTTCGGTTCTAAAAGATTGTCACCTAATTACACAACAAAACATTCATAATATAGTCTTTTCAACATTCAATTTCAATATACATATTCATTCAATGTTCTTTCAATTATAATCATTTTTACAATTTTCAAGCATTCATTTAAATACACAACTTTACTTCAATATTAATGTGTTATTACTTTCTTTTGACATTTTTGTTTCATATCCAAGGCTACCCCTAGGTATTTTTAACGTAATTTTCAACATTTTGAATTGAATTTTTGCCGTTATGAAGCATGCAAAATTAATTATGTTTATTGATTGATTTAATGTAGAATTTGAGTTTAATAAATGAAATTGTATGTAAATTATTTTAGAATTAAAAAATAACTCTTTTAATTGTTTAGTTGTCACATCACTTGTTAATCGAACAAAGGTAAACTGATTATTCCTTAAGTTTTACTTAAATACCTTAAATTAATACCTATTTTTCTTAAAAATTTTATTATGTAACTCATCAAAATTTTTATACTACCGGAAGTAAAAAGTCTTTCTGATTTCAAAAATTTAGTCAAAATGGTATGTTGCTATTTAAAAAATTAAAGTTGCACAGCGTAACGCATGCGCGTAATGGATTAAGAGAATTTCAAGGTCACAGAAATATAAAGTACTTTTTACCATGTAACTTTTGTTTGAAACATTTTTGTCTAAATTCAATAATAACAAAAATATAGCCTTGTTGCATTACTTTCTCTACACCCTGTATATATATAATTACATCTTAATCATTTTGTGTTTGAAGATGAATATTAAGAAAACTATCAACGCACGAACAATTATTTACTTATTAATTAAATAGAGTATCATTGTACATATATTGTAAAAATTCCTAGTTGTGCTTGACCTAAACCTGTGCGCAAAGTTGGGTGTATTCCTAACAAAAACAAAGTTCTCTGTTCCGCATATTTCGCTGAGGATGCATTTGATAGAACATCGTTGTTATGCATTAGATTATGTGGTAGAGCTGTTCCATCAGTATTCCCAGCTTTCTCCTCACAACTTAAAAATGTAAGTACATACATACCTTTAGAACATATTTATTCGTTCACAAAATTAATAAACTATCAATTTCAGGTTAAAAAGCTCGAGAATCTATACTCGAAGTGCGATCTTAGGAATAACTCCACTCGAGAATGTAAATAAACATACCATGGATGTTTCCATCCACATCTAGTACCGCAATCATCAACCTGCTGCAAATTACATATATGACTTCAACCTACTCTACTCTACCCAATAATACATTCCACACCCCCACCCTACCCTAACCTAACCAATAATACACTCCATTCACTCACCCTATCCGACTCTAGGAGAACTCTGAAACTATAATCATTGAGTAACGAGTTGACACTACTGCTTCCTGGGTGATTTAGAAACGTCCAGACAAAGATTTCTCACAAGTGAATTCAAGTGGTAGGGTAGGGAAGGGTTGGAGAGAGGTGTGTATTATTGGGTAGGATGAGTGAGCGAGTGGAGTGTTTTAATATAGTAATAGTAAAAATGAGATCATACAAACATGGCGCGCACTTGCTTCCCCCATCCGTTTCATGGCTACATTCCCCTACTCCACAAAACAATGTTATATTCCTCTATATCAGAAAATAAGAAGAACACATTATATAGAACAATTAAAAAATGATAGAAAAACAGAAAGTTTTAAAAAGAGCAATGAAGCGGTATTTATGTACGTATATTTAAAAAAATGTATTCCAAATGCAATATCGTGGTATATTATTTGTCATGGTATTATAATAGCAACTGTACGGTATGACGTTTCGATTTACTGTTTCCCGTTGATATTCTTATATTATTGGAACAGGTTGTACATGTAAAAAAAAATGTTTTTCAATTTTCGGTAGTATTCTTATGCAAATATATTTTACATAGTTCAAAATTAACAATTCGTACATTATTTTCAACAACAAAATCTGTTTAATTTAGCAGGGCAATTTTTGTTTCTGAATCAATGAAAAAAGTTTTGAATGTAATTTCACAAAATTATCTATCATAATTAAAAAATAGTTTACGAAAAACTTTTTGATGTTTTTCCGAAAATTTTTTTTTTAGGAATTAGGTTCCTTCAGGAAAATAGCCCTGCATTATCAGGTTGTCTGGAAAATAATGCAAGTCATTATTGTTTTATAAACGTAATTTTTGAAACAATTAACTGTTCATTGTTTGTTGATAAATCGCACATTTGACACGTAATGCTCTGAAGCTAAATGAGGTGCTTCATCCAGAATTCCTACCAATCTCTCACCAATTTATTGACTACCAGTTTTTCAAATTTCACTTTTAAATCATCATTATTTTGAAGACAGTTCAATACATTTGATAAAAATAAGGACTATTAATTAAGTTCTCACTTCATATGTACCATAAAATAAATTAAACAAATGAATATTTGAAGTCTTAATTCAATATATAAAATTAAGAGTAAGCTAAATTAACAAATGACTAATTTTTCACCGATGTACTCTTGAGAAATGGCGTCGTAAATAGTCTTTAACTCTAAATGTAAGGTCACATAAGTCACATTGAAATCTGTTATTACTATGCACTAATTGATGTCGTTTCAATGATGCATTCGTCTTAAAGTCTTTAAGGCACACTGAACATGAATATGGCTTTTGATTACTATGCATCGCTTGATGTTCAGTTAGAGTCATTTTCTGTGTAAAACGTTTGTCACACACTAAGCATGCAAACGGTTTGATATCATTATGAATCATCAAGTGCACATTCAAGTTGCTCTTCAATCCAAACTGTTTCTTACAATATTGACACATGTGCGATTTGAAACCATTGTGCACCAGCATATGTCGAGTGAGACTTGATTTATAAGTAAATCGCCTGTTACATAATAAACATCGATGTGATTTGTTACCTTTATGAATCAAATAATGTGCCTTCAACGATGATTTCGTGGTGAAACGTTTATAGCATAAAGTACATTGAAAATGTTTCCTTTTGCCGGTATCAGCATGAGTTAATATATGCCTATCTAGGTAGAATTTACAATTAAATTGTTTATCACAAAATGTACATTTATACTTCACCCCATTATGAATAACTAGGTGTCTCTTTAATGTATATGCTCGTGAATAACTTTTTTTGCATATCGAACACTGAAATGGTTTGTCATTATACAAAAACGAATCTTTGACTAATTTTTGAAATGTTTCAGTATGTTCAATGAGTTTGTCGCATATTTCTCTCGAATATTGACACGATATACGTATTTCTTCATTCGAAAATCCTAAATAATCATTATTGAAATTTTGGTTTTCCATGCTTGTGTTTTCTTCTTCCGTATCGGTATTCGAACTGGTGATTTCAACCAGTGAAACATTTAATTCACAGGTTTTATTTTCATTTGAATCGATTCCATTTTCTAACGCACTAACATAAGCTTGCATTCGGTTGCTGTTCTTATTACACATTCTGATAAAATCATATGCAATTTGTAAATTGACAGTACAATTTTCACAAATAAGTAAGTAATTTTCATTGATTTTACTCCATTTCTAAAATAATATCAATATTAGTTTTATTATCTGAAGATTAATATGCAGTATAATATATATATATATATACTTACTGCTATAAACATACAACTATGTAGTTTATGTATTATTTCAACATAGGCCGTATCTGTGCTTTTTACGCATTGAACTCTACTTTCTTTGCTCATACACACGTAACAAAATTCTGATATACAATACATATTTTGTTATATGTTCACATAAACTAATGTGGAATGAATCACTAGCAAGGAGATCACCAGTTTTGTTAAACAATGAAAACTTTTTAGGTTTCTTCAAAAGATATAAATGTTATATTCACGACCTTCTCAATAACAGTGCATAGCGTATTCTTACCGGCCTGTGACTCGAATGATATGACAGGAAAAATTTTGTACTGACAGTTACTCAAATTGTCACAGCTTTGGCGCTAGTTGACCGCAGCACTGACTGTATTAAACTTGTCATTTTTGTCACACAATCACGTTCCACGGAAATTGATGTAGCAATTTCCTTTTCGGCTTTAGCTTGGTTCACAGCATTATCATCATTTTTTACAATTATAATAATTTCTAATTTGCATAATGCACACAAAACTTTTTACATTATAGTTCACAATATTACTGTAAAACAAAGAATAATTAGTGAGAAAATGGAAACAAAATAACAGAAATTAATAATTGATTTTATTAGTTCACAAATACTAGAAATCTGCTGCTCCGTGCCTGGAAGCGTTTTCATTGAGCGTTTTGTTGACAAAATCAAAACAGACTAAGCCGACTATAAATGCAAGAGGCGATGTTTTGTTTATCGGTCAAATCACTCTTTTCTGTCATTATCGTCGAACGAATTGACATTTAATTAATAGAGTTTTATTAAAAGTGTAACGACATATTTAAAGGCAAGTAAGTTAAAAATTTGATATTAAAAGTATTTATGAAGTGACCTGCATTGAAATCATATTAAAGATATAAAATATGAACAAAAAAATTTAATAAATATTTCAAATGAATTACGTTACTCAAGTTTTTTTACATATCCGTAATTAATATTTTACCGTCATATGACGGGCATTTAACCTGGTATTACAAAATTTGCCATTCAGAATGAATACTGTTTGATCATAAACTGTTTAAATCGTATTTCTCTGAGGGCCAATAAGTACCAGCGGCTGTAAGTTGAACTAGCTTTGTTCGTAGACTGGAGAATCGACACTGATATGCCCATGGCACACCTATTATACAACCTCATACAGCATCGTAGAAAATATGATGAAAAAAAATAATAAACGCATTCGTCTACGAGGAAAAATAGCGGCTCTTCTATTTTCATCGCACAGCAATACGATGAAACGAAGGTGTCTCATTTCACACATATCTTTGTGTCTCATTTTACGTTAGTTTGGGTTTATTTTTTTGTTTGAAAAACGGATGCGTTCTGTTCTTTTCATCACAGTTTCTACGACGCTATATGAGAGGTGTGCCATAGCCATTACAATTTTATTCGCGAAGGTTGCTAAAATCGAACCTAAGAACTAAAAATAACTAGGAATGAATACAGACATCCATGCCTGCAACTCATCGACGTATGTCCAAGTCTGAATATATCACAAATTATTATTATTTAATTTAAAACAAGTGTGAATACATTTTCTTCTCTTGACAAAAGCAAAGCAAACTAAGCCGACTATAACTGCATAGATAAATATAGAAATATATTGTTACATTTCCTGCATACGCAAGAAAATTTTGAATACAATTAAATAAAAAATAACGCAGAAAAAAAAAACTGAACAAAAATTGGAAAATATTTTTTTTCTCATGTACGAAGGAAAATTTTGAAAAATAAAACATACCTTGCACAACTAGCCCATAACACGTATTTGCAGAAAAAATTCATAATAATCGGTTGGGTAGTTTAGGAGATCTGAGTGGAACAAAAAATCTCGAACGAGCGAGCGGACGAGCAACATACATACGGACATATATTGTAATAGTCATTTCGTGATCCAGGGGGGTCTGTCCGGGATTTCTGTGCAAAAATTTTTGAAATCGGAAGATGCTACAGACATCATGCCGAACACTATAGCTCATCGACGTCCTGTCGAAGAGCTAAAAACTTGAATGTATATTATTTTCTTAAATACCTACAAAAAAGAAACGATCTGTTGGAGCTTTTGGAACCAATTTATTGCCATAAAATAAGAAGATTTTATTTCGTAAAATATTAAATATAGTGTGAGTTTAAATGCATTCTGTCAGGGGCGTACGCATAAAGTAGAAAAAAAAAAAATACACCCGGATCATGGTACGATAAATCCCGAGAGATAGTATTTTTGTTTCACAGTCTTCAAAAAATATGATCCTGATAAAAATGTACGTGTTTTGGTATAGATTTCAATTTTGATGGATATTTTTATTCCATATTTTGGTTTTTGTAAAATTACCTAATTGTGAAGTTATAACTATTGTGCTTATAAGTAATTTTAAAATGACAGTTGATATGTAAACATAAATTGCTCGAGAAAATAAAATGAGAAATATTTGAAATAAGAATAAAACAAACTCTTACGGCGAGTCAATAAATAAGAACAATATGTAAAAATCTTTATATTTGCAATACAGTGACAGTGACCTGTGTTTAGACGTTTTTGTTAAGATTGCATAGTAGTATTTACTATTCACCGTTTCACCTTTTTTAGTTCATCGACTTCCTGTCGAAGAGCAATAGTGTTAGGTACGTGTGCATCATCTTCCGGTTTTAAAAATTGAATACCCCCTTGATCACGAAATGGCTATTACAACATATGTCCGTATATTTTTGTATTCCACTAAATTCCTAGACTATTATGGTCTAGTTGTGCATGTGACTTTTTGTTTTTCAAATATTTTATTGCACTTGAGATAAAAACATTTTTCTAAAAGAAAAAAAAAAAAAAATCAATTTTATTTTTTCTATCCAATTTTATTCAAAATTTTCTTGAATGTGCAGAATATGAAATAAAATTTGTACATATATTCTATTTTGAAAAAAATACTTAAATTGATGCAGCTAGATACACAATAGGCAACTTTCATGAAATTTTGAAATACGCTTAAAATGTCACACATGTACCTTTATTACCGAAAATATTTTTTTTAGCTTTATTTTGTCCAGAATAAATTAAAGGAACTTCCTAAAAGTTCGCGCCCTTGAGAATCCAAGAAATTTTCCCCTACTTTCTTGTGACGTCACGTATTAGTAGATCGTTGTAATTGTCAAATATAACCACTTATAGCACTTATGTATATCTATTCTTTAACTGTTGTATTTGGTTATTGTGGTATATTATTCTTTGTACGCTATTAGTAATTTCGAGTTTGAGAGACATAATTCTGTTTACATACAGGTAAGAATAACATGTTAAAAAGTAATTATTTTGTATTAAATTAATATGTATTATACATATCAGCAATCTAACACACGTGCTTTGTTTTATTGAAAATTTGTCTATTTTTCGGTCTCTTCAACTAGGTACAAGGTACGTTTTAAAGATATTTCAATACTGTTTTCACTAATAATACTTTTTTCAAAACTATTAGAACTGTTTTATGTGCTGCCGTGGGAACTAACAGTCGCTGAATTTTCCGATGAAGATTCCAGAAGATTCCGTATCACTATCACTACTATTTTTACTGAACTTAATAAACCTTTTCACACTACGACTTTTACTGCATGTTGTAGGTGGAATTTTAAAAGGCGAGTTAGCAAAGTCTGTCAGAAGTAATTTTATGGGAGAACATTTTTTTTTCAACGGTTTTACTGCTCATGTTACACTGAATTAGTTTATGTTTGACACTTGGTTTAACCTGAACAGCAATATCTTTATACATTTGATCATTATCTTGTACACAAATACTTTCTTTAGTCTCGCTATATTCCACTGTAGAAGTTAATGGAACTGGTTCAGTTCTTGACGCCGTCTTCATCGCTTCTTCTATCAACTGCTCTCTTCTTCGTTTGATATCATCCTCCCGTTCTGGTTTTGAATGTGTCCTTTTTCTATTAGGTTGACAATTAAATATATGAGGAACGACATCATCTTTCATAATTTTCTGGCCTCCCGTTAATTTAAATTTAATATAATTTTCCATATCTTCTTCTAGCTGCAATTATACTGGTTACAGTTATATAATTTAGTGTATGCAATATAAAATATCTATATACGTACATTGAAATGATCCTCGCATACAAATAGAATTGATTTCTCAGAAAAATCCGACAAGCTGCGTCCTGTAGCTGTCACCCACGATCTCCTTTTCGACAGTATCATTGGCACTTGAAGAAGTATTTTATCCGGATTCTTTTCACTATTGTTTTTGCACAATGGCACAATACAATATTTTCTACATTTAGTTTTACGTATTTTTGTTTTATCCATTTCAGATATTATTCAAACTTGTACAATTTGTCAAAGACGTAAGTGAACGTAGAACTGTCAGAATACAATATAAAATACCTAATACATGACGTCACAACCAATGAGACGTGCTTTGCATGTGGTGGGGACATTTGAATTTTGAAACAAATTTCGAAGTGAATTTATTCAAAAATTGTTAACAAAAAAAAATAGAAATATGTGAACTCACAATACATTTTTGATACATTTATTTTTATTAAAAACCAATATCTACATATTACATACAATACTATGAATAGTTTCATTTGTTAACCAACAATTGCCTCTTAATTTCAAACGCAATTATACCTAATGCCGTACCAGTGTTTAAACTTTCAATGTCATTGTTTAACGGTATATTCAGTCGCACCCCTTGTTTGTTCATAGCCACCTTATAGGCATCTTGACTTAAGCCCATTGTTTCACCACCTATAACTAATGCTACCGATGAATAGTTTGTAAAATTAACACCGTAGTATGGTAACACCGGTACTTTGAGACACAGATTTTCTAGATTGTTCTTCGAAGAATTATCTGCGGTTACTATGTTATTATCTGCTAGGAATAGTGCGGTGTTTTCTGGCAGATCCAATACAAGTTTTGACCATGGCATATTGGTCTCAATAGATGTGCGAAAATGGGCACCGCATGCACTCCGTAATACCTTCGGTTCCCAAATGTCCACACAACCTGGAATCATAGTTACATTATTAAATCTGAGCTGTTGAATTATTTTTAATCAGCTGCACAGAACAAATTCATAAAATCAACTTTTTAATTAATTAAACATGTAACATGTATACATTCTTCTTAATAGGATTTTCTCTATTACAAGTGTAACAGTGTACACTATTATCCATAACAGTATGTTTTGTATTTGATATAAATAAACTTTTATTATTATATATATTATTATAATTTTTTTATCAATATTTTTTTTTTGCCTATTTAGAATTCGGATAGTTATTTATTATTCTATAATACTGTACCTTTAGTTAAAATAATTTTTTCAGAGCCTACTGCAACAGAAGCCCTTAATATTGCACCTAGATTTCCTGGTTCCCGGATATTGTCACAAATGATTTTTAATGGAATCGTACTTCTTGTTTTTTGACTGATGTCCGTCAAGTTTGGAGTTTTAAAAATACCTAAAATAAAAATATGTTTATATTCTATTACCATCAGATCGGATATTGCTAATTTTTCGTTGATGACCAATGCTATATTATTTCAAACTTTAAAAAAAATCTGGTGTGGCCACCATACTACTTTCTTATACTGAATTTAAATTGGCACATATTTGACATTTCAAATGCGTATTTCTGTAAATATTTTGTCTTTGTTTTGTTTTCATAGCACATTATATTTTAAATACATGCCAATATATAAATACATTTTACTCAAAATTGGATAAAGATAGACGAAAAATGTATAGAACATTTTTTCTTCATAATAATATTCGCTACAACTTTTATTTGAAAAATTTTTACATATCGTTTTTTGTTTTTAAAATAATTTGAAATTTACAATTTTTGTGTTCAGTAAACTTCCTCTTCCGGTTTTCTAATTATACCCAAAATCTAATCAGCTCTTCGCCAATCCCAAAAACTTTTAAATATGAAGTTTCATTACTCTAGTTTTATTCGTTTTTGAGATAATGAACATACGGCCACACATACATACACACAGACATCATTGAAAAAATAGTCAAAACGTATTCAGGGGACCTCAAAACGTGTATTTCCATCAAAACCTCACAATCGAAATTTTTCATGATTCCTATACTTTCCTTATACTATGTATAAGAAAATAATAAATAAGGTTTATATTAGAGTAAGGCTTAGAATGAATTCACCAGTTGGTATTGAATTCTAAGTTATTTTAATTAAAAACGATGTTTCACTTTTAGTTTGAAGCATCATCAGGTACAATGAAATTAGAAATTAATATATTTGACATAGTTTGTTCTTACTATGAGATTATCCAGAATTGTTTTTCTTTTTGACATGTTATATTTTTTACATTATGCATTGTTTTAATGTTATTATTTGATGTACTTTATAAACCTGGAGTGTCACTATATTATTATACATAATAGAACTGAAGTTAACATATTGAATTAAGTAAAAATTATTTGTTTGACTAGCAAAGAAAAATGCACATGTGAACAGTTGGAACTAGTTGTATCAATATCAAAATTAAATGGTAATGTCCCGCCGCCTATAAATGAAAAGTGAAACTGAAACAATTTTAACATTAGGTACCTGTACAAAAGAAAGTGAATATTTTGAAATTGATTGGAAGATTGTAGCAAAAGCTGTAAGGTTTTTGTGAAATTCTGTTCTATGATTCATTGTAGTATTACTTTCTAACTGTATGTAGCAGCTTCCTAACATTAAACGTTTGTATTTGTTCAATTCAAAATGTAAAATGATTATTATAATTTGTGCTATGTTTTTCATTAATAGTGTTCTACTAATGCACTATGACTAGTATTGAATATGGTGAATTTATTCTGAGCCTTACTCCAATATAAACCTTATTCATACCTACATTGGCTTAATAACAAAATCATACATACGAGTAAAAAAATAACAAATTTACCCATAATTCCTGGACTAGTTGTTAAATCGGACCACATTTGAATGTCTCGGTATGCCATTTTGTATAAATGAATATCTTTCTTTGGTAAGAGTTGCCGAATATATTCCAAATCGGATTTTCTTGAAAACATCAAATGCTGAATCGAACAACCGGCTTCTAAGGCATCCTTAATCAACCTTTTACCTTCTACAAGAATGGATTCTTTTCGTTGACGTAAATTTCGTGACTTAACCATCACCATAAGCGTACTAAAACATAAAATTAATACTTGTCCTAATTCAACTCTTACATAACTATACTACAAATTCCATAAATCTTTAGTTAAGTATAGGTGCTTTCATACTAACCCAATTTTTGAATCATTGTCTTTCATTTTCTCATATACATAGTTTCCATCTTTATCAAACGTTGTATTCAACACTTCATTATTTGTATATTTTACTTTTTCTTTCTTTTGTTCTTTCCTCTGTTTTTTGTCTAGTTTCGGTGATTCATTTGCAGGATAATGTGCTTTCGCATATAATTCTTCTACATTGAACAGTGGTTTCGCAGGTTGTACATTATGCACTAATGACTCATTCCGTGTATTAAAATTCTGTTTCTTAGATTTTCTTAGAATGCTTATATCGTTTAATTCAACAGGATTCAATTCTATAATATTATCTTTAGGAACGTGTGGTTGTGTATTACTTTTTGAAAATTGTTGCTCCTCTTGTTCATATTCTTCTGGTGTTAAAACTCGAGCCGGTTTTCTGTGAGTCCATCGTGGATAAAATCTTACGTTAACTTTATTAACTGCAGTGAAATCTGTTAATTTTTTAATGCTTGATATACACGACCGCATGTTAAACAAATATTAAGCACTGTTTTTGTATGGAATATAAATTAACTTGATTTTGCTTTTAAAATATTACAATTGCTTTACAAATTTATTTGTAAAATATGTAAATATCAATTATTATTTATCAGATTCCTTAATTTTTGATGCATGATAAAGTAAGGTTATATTTACATTGATATTTATTGGTAAGGCTTCTATTGGCAACACTTGTATTCCTACATCAATCAAATTCTATTTCTAATATTGGCAACAGTGTGCAAGTGACAGCTAATTCTTGATTCATAATTTCTATAAATAATTTTATTTAATGTCGGTATTATAACTACTACTTTTTTATATATAAACACTTTTATTTATTGTTTACTGTTATTTAAAAAGGTACAGTGAATATAATGCTAGAATTATTTGAATTTGTATAATTCTTAACCTATTTTTTCCAGCTGTCAATATGGTACAAGCCGAATATCAAGCAGTAATTTTTGCTGCCGGTAAAGGTTCTAGAATGCCTGAAATAACGGCAGGTACCCCAAAATGTCTTCTCCCTGTTGGTGGAAAACCAATGGTTTGGTATCCATTACAAATGTTAGAGCATGCTGGTTTTCAAGGTATGCTTAACCAACTCGTGTCATTTTTTGATCTACATTCATTATTGCACAATAATTTCATCTTATTGCAGAGGTTATTCTAATTATAACAGAAACACAGAAGGTTGAAGTACAAACGACTTTGGATAAAACGGATCTTAATATTAAAATTGATTATTTCTGTATTTCGCCAAACGAAGATTTGGGTACAGCAGATTCGTTAAGATTACTTGGAGATAAAATTGTATTCGATGTTGTCTGCGTTTCTTGTGATTTGATCACTGACGTCGATTTATCGCAAGCGTTTAATGTGTTCAGAAAACATAACGCATCAGTTGTTAGTATGTTTTTTAATCCGCAATCGAATGATGGCATTATTGTTCCTGGACCAAAAGCGAAGCATAAGCCAGGTAAATATTGAATATGGCGAACAAAGTCATTTTAATTAAATTAAAATGAAAAATAGGCTTTAGAGGTTATTAAAAGAACATTTTTGCATTTACTGCCGTTGAACATGTACCGTACGATATCGTGTTTAGCTGTAGATAATAGAAACAAATGTACCAGATAGTTTAACTTGAATATGGATCAGAATGAGAGGATTACGATATTGACACAGTGCTGAAGAGGATAATAGTATAATTATTAACAATGATATTTCACTAGACAGTACTATACAAAAGTTAAAAATTAATCGTTTTTGTTATCATTGTATCACAACATTGTTTGCATAATCTATTTATTGTATATATTTTCAGAACGGGATTTAGTGGGAATTGACACGTATACCAAACGTTTAGTGTTCCTAGCCAGTGCTAGTGATTTTGAAGAAAATTTAACAATACAAAAATCCCTACTGAAAAAACACACAAACGTCACTATGCATTGTTCATTAACCGACGCCCACTTGTATATAATGAAAAATTGGGTTTGTAAATATTTGCAACATGAGAAATCGTTTTCGACAATAAAAGGTGAACTTTTACCGCACATTATTAAGAAACAAATGTCAAAGCCCACAAAACTTGTCGAAGATAAGACGGCTTCAATTGTCAACACGGAAATGAAAAACGACATATTTTCGTTTGCGAAGGAAAATGAACTAGACCTTTTAATACGTGATGCATCCACGTATAATGATCATTTTGGTGACCTCAAAGATTGTTACCATGGAGATATTATACGGTGCTTTGCGTATATAGCTGAGAAAAGTACACTTGGTGTTAGGGTTAATACAATTCCGTCGTACTGGGCCATTAATAACAAAGTGAGTTTAATATAGTAATTAGTAGTAATTCGTTTTATGATTTATATGGAAACGTCCCCATTCTCAGATTCTTGATAATTGGAGCAAGATCACATTCGGGAAAGATCTAGTTTTGAAAGATTCAAAAGCCGAAATACATTCGAATCAAATTGATGACAGGTGCATCATTTGGGAATCAGCCAAGTTGAATGAGAAAACATCGTTTAAGAGTGCAATTATTGGAGCAAACAGTGAAATTCAAAGTAAAACTAGAGTATTTAATTCATTACTAATGGGAAATGTTGTAATTCAAGAAAGGTAAGATATTTCAGTCAAGTTAAAATGCCAGATTATTTTAGAGACGTGTTTTATTTTTACATTTGTTTTCAGGTGTGCAATTGAAAATTGTATAATATGTGATGGTGCAATTATTGAAAGTGGTTCACAATTAAAGGATTGTCTAGTAGGTTCACAACATACTGTTCCAGAAAATTCGTCTCACTCGAAGGAAGTTTTAACAGATACGGATAAGTTAATGGAATTTTAGTTTAATAAACAATTTTATAACACTTATTAGTGGTTATTATTTGATGGTTCTCTAATTCGAAACCATCATAAATATGTTCCTATCCCACATTTGTGTAAAGTAATTTATGAAGTCATATTACATCGGCCAATGGTTCCAAATTATAACAAATAAGGTTTATTTATACGAACACTATAGAGCAGTTCAGAACACGTGACTTGAGCAAAAATGGTATGGCTCACGTGACGTTTATGTTAATATTTGTATAAAAAATTTATTTATTGCGATGTCATGTGTGATAGAATAATGTTTTCTGGTTTCATTGAACCGTCGTACAGTAACAAAATTAAAATATTCTTTGGAAAAAATATAAAAAATACGAAAATGATCATTTTAATGTGTATGAAAAAATTATTAAAAAACTCCAACTGTAAAACAGCCTTCAATTTTGAATTTGATGATCTTTAATTAGCATTAGCTCTTATGGCACAACACTTTGTGTGCTGTACCAGTTTTTTTTTAACATGGCTTCATGACGTCATGTTGGACTGCTCTACTCTAGATCAGTAGTTTTCAAACTTTTTAGATTTTTTCCCGTGGCGGAATCTAAACTTTTTCATGGCTCTCAGACCCTTTTAAAATTTAAACTATGTATGTACAATTACCATATAGGCTACTGTTAATAAAACGATTTTTGATAAACAATTATTTATTGAGAAAATGGTACATGCATCCACAGACAAAGACCACTGCACCCGGAGCAATTTTCCCTAACGATTTTTTTTAGTGTCAAAATATTGAATACACATTTTATTAAAATGTATATGAAAGATAAATATATGATACCTTTACGGTTCTCCTGAAACTGCAGTTTGAGAATCACTGTTTTAGGTGATAAAAATTAATTAATTGTTACGCAAAAAAAAAATCTTGGGAACTTGAAACCTAGTCTAACACGCTGGTTGACTGATTTTACGTTGTACATGGTCTGTCAGGAAAGTAAAGCGACTACGTTCGTAAAAAAAAAATAAATAAACTATAAACAGGTTGATTGCCAAGAGGTCGCATACGACCGCCGGCTAATATTTTCCCAAATGCCCGAGTGGTCGTCGACCGCTAGAGTATAATGAATTATTTCCGTCAATATTATGCCACTGGTCGTACTTAAAATCGTTTTATGAACGTAGAACGGCCGGTGTGGAATACAAAAGTTCTAAAGAAGTGTGAATTTTCAAATATTTGAAATCAAAAGTTGAAATTAGTTTAAGAATACAAAATAAAAATTCTACACAACATTATGATACTATAAATACGAAACTAATAGTAAACTTATATCAATTCTTCTAAAAATGAACAGAACTCTTCATTTGTGTGCAATCTAGGCAAAAATGTGGTTGGTTTTCGCAGGTATTACAATACGTAACTACCTACTTAACCTAATTTTAAGTTATCTCTCCCCGTAATTTCTTATCATAATAGGCTCTACAATATATTCTTACCTTGTCACGCGCAACCCGACTGCTAGTATGACCACTCCTGCAAAACGGGAATACTCATACAAGAGTCTAGCCATCAGACCTTTTCATTTTCGAAGATACACGATGTGTGTTTACGAAATAATACGACGTGATACGAACATGCCTGTTCTTAGTTCGTAACGTTGTGCTAAAGTTGTGTGCAATACATTTGTCATTTGTTGTTAGTGCAATTTATAGATTTGGCTATTTTACCCTACCCTACTTAATAATACACGCCTATCCTACCCGTCGGCTAACCTACCCTAGCCTACCCTACCCTACCCAACTCCAAATGTAATATTAATTAATGTGGTTCCACGACTTCCCGATTACGCACATTTCGGACCTACTTGTTCGTGCGAGTTCGGAAATATAAATTGGTCTGACGACTAGACACTTGTAATACTCATGCCGTCTGTGCCCGGGCGGGCTTCTACGACAAATATCAGTTCAGATAACAATAACAAAAAGATACTATTGAATGTCCCTTTCTGAAACTATTTTTTTGAAAGTTATTGGCCGTTTATGCCGGGTTACCTGTGTTTCGTATACTAATGGTCCACTGATAATAACTAATATCACCTTAAAAGATGACCTACATCTGCAAGAAGTATAGTACCGAATATTATCCAAATCGATCCAAGCGTTCTGTTGTTATGGGTAAAATAACTTTTTCTTGAAAGGACTTTGAAGCAGAATACTAGCTAAACGAAACGTAATTGCATATAGGTAAGTTTAATTAAATCGTCTTATTTTCGAACCAGGAATCTGTCGTTAAGTGATGTCCACACAGAATTTAAAAAAATTTTTCGTACAAAAGTTTTTTTTGTTGTAAACAAGCTACCGTTTAAGTATTTTTTAATATACAGGTTGCTCATTTAATTGCGGAAATTAGGTAAACTTTCATTTTTCAAATGGAACACCCTATATTTTTTTACTTTTTTCAATTCTAAGATAATTCTAAGTATTTTTTGTAGGACTCATTTTTTTATAAAATACATCATTTTTTAGTTATAAGCAATTAATCTGTCGTTTAAATGTCAATTGAATGACAATTTGTCAATTATTTCATTAAGTTGTGGAGCATTATCAAGCAGGCACATGTACTTTAATTTACATTTACTTTAATTTTATTTATTTTATTTGTTATTTTTTTATTTTGCTATTTTTTTATTCCTTTGGTTCAATTAAAAGTTATGCATGTATGACAATACTCTTAATTTGAAGTTCAGGAGTTTGGATTAATTACTCATAACTCAAAAATTATGCATTTTAAGAAAAAAATTAATCCTTCAAAAAATATTTAGATTTAATCTTAGAATTAAAAAATGTAAAAAAATATAGAATGTTCCATTTGAAAAAAGAAAATTCACCTAATTTCCACAATAAAATGAACACCTGTATATTAAAAATATAAGTAAACGATAGCTTGTTTACAACCAAAGAACTTTTGTACGAATTTTTTTTTACGGTAGGAGAATTATTTAGGTGTATAATTTTGACTAATTACTAAAAATTGGACATATACAGCATGTCCAATTTTCAGATTAGTAAATTGTAATTCAGATTCATAAATTATTGTAATTCAGATTTAAATTGAACTTCGTTTTAGTTTAAAAACACTTTATCTATTGAGAATTAGACACATGCTTATATGAACCTTTATTACTCAGAATAATCGATACTTTGTCCTCCAAGATATTAAATATTCTTCCTGAATAAATCTGTAAATATGTAAATCAATTCATATACCTACCGTGATACACCAAAATTTGCTAATGGGCAGAGAATTATGGAATTATAATTAAGACATAAAAGTAATGAGAAATGAAGATTGAAAGTCTGATTTATCGATATGGCCAGATATTGTATTACCTATTGTACATAATGTTCGATACATATTTAGCATATTTAAATGTTTTCTTGTCGTATATACAATATACTCGTTGTTTGTTGGTTATGTGCAGTGATGAATCCAGGGGATTACCGGGTATTAGCATATAATGTGTAATATCACCGCCCCTGCCCCCGGAATAAACACTTTGGATTCATCACTGGTTATATGTCAAAATTAAACTGAATTTATTATTGTTTACATTACTTTTTCTTTTCGCTTATCTGCATCCTCTGTTTTCTCGTGGTGGTGGCAAATACCGTTAAGATTGTTATTCTGTGTTTTCAATTCTTGTTTCTTAGGTGTGTAAGATTGTCTATAGAAATTGCCGAACAATGCGATCAAGGTAAAGAGATAATTAATTGTAAACCATGCCATCCATCTTGGTATTTTACAGCCAACATATAAACCAGCCCCTATATGGAACACCATAATAAAAAACTGTATCTGAAAACAAAATAGATCAAAATTAAACTAAAATCTAAACTTGTAGGATTGAAAAAACTGGCAAAAATCTCAGTTCTCTTTGAATCTACGCAACTGGCGTTTTTGTGTACATTTGATGCGTATTTTTAACCTTTTCGTTAGTGTAATGATAGTGACATTAGATATCTTATCCATACATACATCGTATAGATTCGATATATGTATAATGATTTATAATGAATGCCAATCTAAAAGGGAATATTTGTATGTGAACGTATGTCCGCAAATCAATTATATTCTAGAAGTACATATTATAATTTTTCATTAACGACTATTAAATGTACTATTACTGCTTATATTGTAGGAGTATCAAATAATACTAAACATTGATATACGGTAGCTAATTCTTTTAAAGAAGTGATATCATAAAATCAATTAAGATTCATTAGAAGATGATCTGTTAATTTTATTGTGGTATTATGTTTGTTTTTTGCAGACCTACATGCATTTAACAAAGTTTAAAACTTTAATTTTTGTTAAAAATTAATTCTTGAATGAAACTCATTAATATTCAAAGCAGAAGACAATTTAGAAAATAACAATGTTACATGAACGTATTTCGAAAATTCTATGATGTAAATACAGGTACCTTATAGCATAATAAATAGAATTCATTTCGAGTCAGTAGTGTACTTAAACGTTGTTATTGGAGTGAAGGTTTCAAATGAATACAAAAAGAATGAATTGAAAATAGGTTTCGTGACTTGATTTCTTCAGAAACTATAAATTTTTGTTAATTCTCATTTTCATTAAATATTTTTAAGTTTTACTCTAAAATGACTTATGATTTTAATAAAGAGTATGAAACCGCACTAAACCAACTATTAACTTGCAAAATACAAATAATTATTTTAAAAAAATGTAATAAAAATCACATTCCATACAATTCATTAATTCGTGTATCTTGTGTCAACATGGTTATTTGTAAGATTTTATTTGTTCTTATAATAATAATAAATTGGCTTATATTTCTAAATTACTATTAATATATAACGATTTTCTATAAAACAAAATCACAAAAACTTTAATTTGACGATGGCAAATTGATTAAAAAAAGTCTATTATGTTGGGACTGCTAATGAAAATACGTGTAACTAAACTGCAATCTGAATTATAAAATAGTTCTGAAATAGTTTTGTTTCTTACCAATTGTAATTGTGTCATATATTTTTTCCACCATAAATATTTCTGAATTGTAGGTCCCATTGCTGCTAGGAAATAATAGGAATACATAATAACATGTACTAAACTGTTTGATAGTACAGTTAAGAATGCTGTAAAAATAAAACATATTATATATAGAACTTAATTAATATATATATATATATATATATATATATATATATATATATATATATAATTTTAACTTAATTAATATATATATATATATATATATACAGGGTGTTAATTAAAAAACTGGCCATAGGCGTTTAACATGTAAAATCAGTTTTTCCTCCTGCATTAATTACCAAATTACTTTAGAGAAAAATACTTTAAATAAAAGTTGTAGAGAATTAAATTCTGCATCTAAGTGAGCAATCAGATTTAATTTTTGACATTTCCTAACTGAGAAAATCAAGTTTAAAATTTCATGAAAACACTTAAGATATAGGAATAGCCATGAAATTTAAACAAAATTATAAACAATTGTATGACATTTGCTGTCAAAAAAATTATTAAATCACGAATATTTAGATAAATTTGTCCAGAATAGAACCATTTTATTACTTGAAGCTTTTCTTCATGTGAAAACTGTTCCATACTTTTAGAAATATCTGTTATTGAACGAAAATTACGAAACACAATTTTTTTTGACAGTTACAATGTCATACAATTGTTTTTAATTTTGTTTAAATTCCATGGCTATTCCTATATCTTAAGTGTTTTCATGAAATTTTAAACATGATTTTCTCAGTTAGGAAATGTCAAAAATTAAATCTGATTGCTCACTTAGATGCAGAATTTAATTCTCTACAACTTTTATTTAAAGTATTTTTCTCTAAAATAATTTGGTAACTAATGCAGGAGGAAAAACTGATTTTACATGTTAAACGCCTATGGCCAGTTTTTTAATTAACACCCTGTATATATATATATATATAATTTTAACTTAATTAATATATATATATATATATATATATATATATATATATATACTACATGATAAAGTTCATTATACATGAGTTCAAATTTTCCGTGGATACCAAGATACAGCTCTATGAAATTATATGAGAGATATTATTATGAGCTAAAGATGCAATAGTCGGAATTTGGACAGGAAAGTCAGAAATAAAACATTTTCAGACGTTAAGCTGACGTTTCGGTATATTTGATACCATCTTCAGAGCTACAAAATAACAGGTATTTTTATAGTTACGCAATATAAATTAACATATTATACAGAGTGCTTCACACACAAAAACGCAACACAATATCAATAATGTACATACCATCAGATCGTCTGGCAATATGATTAAACATGATAGAAGAAATTGAAATTTAAGATTTCAAAATCCATAAGTTATAATTCTAATTGTTACAATGTATACACGTCATTCGCCCATGATGTCCAGGGAGTGACTGACATCAGAACAAGAAACAGTTGGTGCAACACTGCACAATTGTGCTGAATCACTGAAGTATGCAATTAATAAATTACAATTACGTTATAACTGATTAAATATACAAATGAATGCTTAGCAGAACAAATGTTGTCAACTACACCGTATTATTGAACAAATTGACCTTTGAGTAAGGTCTACATCAATTTGACCTTTGAGTAAGGTCCACATCAATTTGTTCTGAAGTCACTCAGTTCCTGGACATCATGGAGGAATGATGTGTATACATTGTAACAATTAGAATTATAACTTATGGAATTTGTAATCTCAAATTTCAATTTCTTTCATCATGTTTAATCATATTGCCAGACGATCTGATGGTATGTACATTATTGATATTGTGTTGTGTTTTTGTGTGTGAAGCACTTTGTATAATATCTTAATTTATATTGCGTAACTATAAAAATACCTGTTATTTTGTAGCTCTGAAGATGGTATCAAATATACCGAAACGTCAGCTTAACGTCTGAAAGTGTTTTATTTCCGACTTTCCTGTCCAAATTTCGACAATTGCATCTTTAATACATTGACTGTGGACACGAATAATAAAATTATTATGAGCTGCGAAAATTAACCTTTTATCAATAAAAAAGTCGATGAATATGAACAGTAAGTTATTTATCGTACTCAGTGGTGCACATAGACATTTTTAATGGGCGTACTCAGAATTTTTTACTTTCTTATAATAGTATGAGTGTTGAAAAATATCATTTGCGAAATTTTGATGGAAATACACGTTTTGTGGTACCCTAATACTATTTGACTATTTTCCCAATGATGCCCGTGTATGTATGGATCAATATGTGGCCGTATATTCAATACTTTATATTTAAATATTTTTTAATTACACAGAACTGATTCGATTTTGGATATAGTTTCAAAAGCAGAAGTTTAATGAACACGAAATAGTACATCATACACCAAGGGACAGAAACCTCTTATTTTTCCTGAGGTGTAATTTGAAGCCCGAGGGCCAAACCAGAGGACTACAAATACATCGAGGGAAAAATGGTGGTCTCTCCCGAGGTGTATATACTATTTTTTCCACGTTCGGGAGTAGAAACACTTAATTTCATAAATAAAGAATTACTCCTATAATAAATCGGAACGAAATTGCAATATTTAGAAGCCTTTGGAAATGTTTCCATGCAACGCGTACCACTCCCTAACGGAAAGTGTTTTCGTCCCTAGAGAGTAAATGCTTGCTTCTGTACCGATTTTGATGCCATAGAAACTGACTTCTGCTCCCGGACGTGTAAAAATAAAATAATTCGAATTATTTTAAAAGCGATAGGCAATAGGCAGAATGGAAAATAATAAAATAGATATTTATGCACGGTGACGATGTTCTAGCCCGAGGGCTTTTGGCCTGAGGGAAGGATGTCGTCCGATGGACATAAGCATCTAGAAACACCCGCGGTGCATATTAGACTTTATAACACTGACAGATCAAATAATTATGACTTATACGTTGCCAAGACTAAGTCTATTTATTTATTTACCCATGCAACTGGTAAATTCCACTGGTCTATTCCAGAAAATCGTGTTGATTGCATTACGTGTTACTGATGATATGTCGGATGATATTTTAATCAGAGCGAAGAAAGCTACTGAAGATTAATTACCTACGAAATCGAAGGCAATTTAGGAAAACGTATTTAAAATATCTGTTGTTTCAAAATAAAGATAATGATTAGCGGACATAATAAGATAATGGTCATTAGGCCGCTTATTATGCCTTAGGTTGTTAAGGACTTGTTTTCGTATTTCGTATTCAAGGTGAAAACAGCTAATAATAGGCAAGTGTAATATAAAATAATTTTTTTAAGAGTAAATATATCTTTCTATTCAGTTTTGAATTATAAATATTTAAATATTCACAGAAAGTATTGAAAGTATCGTATGTTTTGTAAAAAAAAAATAGGAACTAAAATATTCTCTTATAACGTCAATTGTTTTCATTCCAAATGAAATTATAACGCCATCACTTAAATTATTACAATTCGTTCACTTTTTAACTAATATAATTAATTAGGACCTTATAAGCACAACCTTAGATTGATATGTTAATTTGTTATTGTCCTAAATTAAATAATTTTGAGTTCTACAACGTTAATTTACTGCCATTGACTCAATTCCTTACGGAGGTAACACGTTATCAATATTTAAATATTGTATGGCTTATTAACAGCAACACAGAATTTAAAAAAAAAACACGGTAACAGTGTAGCCTGTAAGTCTGCCTACTATGGGGACAGTCAAGGATTCCTACTTTACTAAAGTAAGCATGGGCGTCCGCAGAAATCTGACCAGGGCAGGGCAAAAAAAATAACAAAGAGAAGCGGCAAAGAAATTTCTCCAGGGATTCTGTAATGTACATATTATGATAATAATGATAAAAAATTAACGTATGCATATAAATACGAAGTTAATAATAGTAAAATCGTAATATGTTCCTGGCGATCAATACAAATATTTGACAAAAAAACAATTTAAATAAATAATTTCGTATATTTTTTATAGCGGTATAATTTGCGACAATCCTCTGTTAATACCATGCTGCGTTAATCTTTCAAGAATCAATTCCATTTATTTTAAAACGAACTCTGCAAATTGTCATATCTAGGGGAAGTTTGAACTTATTCCATCGTATCCCTTGCACCCTTTGATCCTACTTTAATATCGCTCATTATGTTTTTTTTTTTGCGGGCCAGTTTCAAACGATGCTATCATTTAAGTTGGCAATTTTTAATTTATTTGCCATATTGTGAAACCAGATGGATTCTTTGCCCTGGATTCGAATATTTACGACATTTTTATTACATTATACATTCAAATATGTGCAATATCAAGTATATACGTTGAACTTTAAGAATTGTTACAAGTTATACGTTCAATATTAACGTCAAAGCAGTTACTAAATATAAATCATGAACGTCACAGTACACTGTAGATATTGTTCATTAATGCATGTACCTGAACTTTGTAACAGTCATACGTTTGGATTATATATTGTTGTTGTTTTTGCTACTCTACAATTTTAATTAAATTTTGTGCAATTCAGCATTATTAAGAATTTTTTTTTTTACTTTTTCATGCATATATTATTTGTTATACGAACTTGTACCGTAGAATTTTACTATAAACGTTACTAAATTCGTTGTTATTTAAGGTTGAATTAAAACGAGAAATTTTTTATCAAATCAACATTACAGCAGAATAAACAAACTTCGTTTTGATATTGTTCGTTTTAATTCAGTGTTAAATCATTAGTTAACAAGGATGAGTTTATCAGTAATGAATGTTAAATGTTAACCATATAGTTACAGAATACTGCTGATTATCATGTAAGAGGTGTTTTATTACTTTGTCCACCAGGATAGTACAACACTCCTAGATACCAGTTAAACAACATTGTAGAATGATGATATACGTGTAGGAACGATAATTGCCTGTCTTTCTTTTTAAGTACGAGGAACATCTGAAAAAAAATTGAACAGTAAATAATCATAAAATACTACTCCTATTACTTTTTTCATGCATTCGTATATACAGAGTGTAGAGAAAGTAATGCAACATGGCTATATTTTTCATATTATTGAATTTAGACAAAAAATGTTTCAGGCAAAAGTTACATAGTAAAAAGTACTTTATATTTTTGTGACCTTGAAATTCTCTTAAGGCATTGCGGGCATGTTGTTACGCTGTGAAACTTAAATTTTTTAAATAACAACATACCATTTTTTTTAATTTTTGGAATCAGAAAAACTTTTTACTTCCAGTAGTATAAAATTTTTGATGGGTTACATAATAAAATTTTTAAGAAAAATCGGTATTAATTTACGGTATTTAAATAAAACTTAAGGAATAATCAGTTTACCTTTGTTTGATTGACAAGTGATAAGTGACAACCAACGCAATTTTCATAATTTTTTAATTGTTTAATGGTATGTTGCTATTTAAAAAATTAAAGTTGCACAGCGTAACACATGCGCGTAATGGCTTAAGAGAATTTCAAGGTCACAAAAATATAAAGTACTTTTTACTATGTAACTTTTTCTGAAACATTTTTGTCTAAATTCAATAATAACAAAAATATAGCCATGTTGCATTACTGTCTCTACACCCTGTATATGTATATACATATATATATATATATATATATATATATATATATATATATATATATATATATATATTTTATACCTAATCATTGAAAATCATGAAATCATGAACATTACTGGAATATGTACCTACATATGTTAATTTATATTGAAATGTTCAAATTTTAGTTAATGTGTAGTATTTTTCATAATTAAAGAGCGGATTAATATGCACAAAAAATGTCAAATATACAGGCTGACCCATCTGTGAATGCTCACCATGGGAATCTCCGAAACTATAAGAGATACAAGGTCGGTTAAATTAGACAAAAGTTGCGTATTTATGGGCCGATGTTGATGGCGATTTTGTATTTTGAAAATATTGCATGGCTCACTAGATAATGACAAAAGTGTGATTTTCTTGAATTTTTATTTACTTTATAAGTCAGAAGGTATTGGAAATATTGAAAAAAGCTTCAAATAAATATTTTAGTATAACTAATAAGCCTTTCGATGAATCATATGAAATTTTTTTTACTAGATATTGTCGAAGTTACATCCTGCAACTTTCATTTTTTAAATGGGAACCATTGTTAATTTTAATCCAGTTCAAAAGTGCTATTTTTTCTCTTTACAATGATGTATTTGTTTACCTAAATATCTTTTTTAGTTTCGAAGAAAAACTAAAAAGTAAGATAAAATGAATGATTTTTGTAGTGTGCCGTGAAAATTTGGTATAAAACAGTTGCATCTAAATATGTTATAAACATGAAAAACAATTGAAATTCAATAATATTTGGTAAACAAAAGATTAGAGACAAAAAATAATTTATGTAGGTATGGGTTTCATATGAGAATCTGTCTACTAGCTTTCAGTTTACGCAACGACTTTTGTTTCGTTTATCAAATGTTGTTGAATTTCAATTGTTTTGCACGTACATAACATATTTAGTTGCAGTTGTTTTATACCAAATTTTCATGGCACACTACAAAAATCATTCATTTTATCTTACTTTTTAGTTTTTCTTCGAAACTAAAAAAGATATTTAGGTAAAAAAATACATCATTGTAAAGAGAAAAAATAGCACTTTTGAACTGGATTAAAATTAACTATGGTTCCCATTTAAAAAATTAAAGTTGCAGGCTGTAACTTCGGCAATATCTAGTAAAAAAAAATTTCATATGATTCATCAAAAGGCTTATTAGTTATACTAAAATATTTATTTGAAGCTTTTTTCAATATTTCCAATACCTTCTGACTTATAAAGTAAAATAAAAATTAGAGAAAATCACACTTTTGTCATTATCTAGTGAGCCATGCAATATTTTCAAAATACAAAATCGCCATCAACATCGGCCCATAAATGCGCAACTTTTGTCTAATTTAACCGACCTTGTATCTCTTATAGTTTCGGAGATTCCAATGGTGAGCATTCACAGATGGGTCACCCTGTATATATATCTTTATATTAAAAAAAAATTAATAAGATTTCAGAACCAAACTTGCCCCTTTTTACTTTCTCTGGGTCTCATATGACACGTTTTCACACAACACGTTTTTTCTGGGACCAAACGAATAACAGAATGATATTTGTTAATTTTAGCGAAACACTAAATAATATGTACAATTTATTATATTTCTTATTAAGAATAATTTGTATAATTGGAAAAATTTAACTATTTGAATGTTTTGCATTGGAACTAAGATATTTATTTCTTAGAATTAATAATTAGCATGAATGAGAAAAATCTATGACTATTGCCTTACTCCATTTTATATGAAATATATAGTCCCATATTAAAGCAGAAATTTAGAACGAATGTGGTTATTTTTAAAAACAAATTCCAGAAATCGATCTGCCTAGTATATTTTCCTATTTTATTTAATCGATATGAAAAAATTCTAGAAAAAACGACATGAATTAAAAATGGAAATAGATTTCTCACTTTTCCATGTACAATTGATATTCTAAACTTATTGACCCAATTATTAGTCCTAGCTGGGATGCAAATCATAAATATACTCAATGCAGCAAAAAGCAAAAAAATCTCCGTTTGAGTGAAAATAGTAGATATTTTCAATATGTCAAAGATCTTTTAAATGACAAGTATTTAACACAACTATCGTATTTGACCACAATGTACGAGTACGTGTCTGAATATGACTCTGGAACGCTTTTACTAAAAAGTAACAATTGGTATTGTTAATTAATTTCGTAATTCCATAGATAAAGAATATTAGTAGATACATGTTGTTGCTCACTTACGTCATATATATTATTTATGACTTTTTTTAAATCATTATCATAAAAAGAAACCTTGTCATACGCAAATTAATATATTATGTATTCTTATTTATTTATTTACAATGTATAAGAGTCAGTTAAATTAGACAAAAGTTGCCAATTTACGAGCCGATATTGCTGACGATTTCATATTGTTTAAATATTGCGTAGCGCACTAGATAATAACAAAAGTGGGATTTTTCGAATTTTAATTTTCCTTTTTAACATGGAAGATATTGAAAATATAGAAAATGTTTCAAATAAATATTTCAGTATAGAGAACAGGCTTTTCGAAGAATGTGATGAATTTTTTTAATACATATTTCTGGAGATACAGCATGCAAGTTTAATTTTTTAAATAGGAACCATAGTTAATTTCTCTCCAGTTGAAAACCGCTTTTTTACTTTCTTATACATAGTATAAAGGAAGTATAGGAATCATGAAAAATTTCGATTGCGAGATTTAGATGGAAATACGTGTTTTGTGGTTCCCTGAATACGTTTTGACTATTTTCGTAATGACGTCTGTGTGTGTGTCTGAATGTTCATTATCTTAAAAACGAGCAAAGACAGGACAATGAAACTTCATATTTAAAAGTTTATTGACTATACGAAGAGCTGATTAGATTTCCAGCATAAACGCACAACCGGAAGTGGAAGTTTACTGAACATTAAAATCAAACATTGCGAATTATTGGAGAAAAAAGAAGACATATGGAAAAAGTTTTGAAATAAAAGTTATAGGAAACAATAATTTAATGATTGTTTCCATAAATATCTTTTTTAGTTGCGAAGAAAAGCTAAAAAGTATGATACATTTGGTATAAAACAATTGCATCTAAATATGTTTAGTATACGCAAAACAATTGATATTCAATAACTTTTGATAAACGAAACAAAATTCGTTGTGTAAACTGAAAACTACTGAACAGGTTTTCGTATGAAGCCATACCTCCATAAATTATATTCTGTCTCTTATCTTTTGTTTATCGAATATTATTGAATTTTCATGGCACACTACGAAAATTATTATTTGTATCATATTTTTTTGTTTTTCTTCAAAACTGAAAAAGATATTAATATAAATGAATACATTATTTTAAACAGAAAAAATAGCACTTTTAATTACAATAAAATTAACTATGGTTCCCATTTAAAACTAGGAATGGATATAGACATCCATGCCTGTAGCTAATCGACGTATGTCCAATTCTGTTAACAAAAGCAAAGCAGACTAAGCCGACTATAAATGCATTAATCTTCTTTTTTTCATTTTTAGCTCATCGACCTCCTGTCGAAGAGCTATGGTGTTCGGTATGATGTCTGTAGCATTCTCCAATTTTAAATTTTTTTGCGCATAAACAGACTCCTTGGATCACGATATACAGTCGAACCACCATTTCTATAACTCGAATTTTCTCTAAGTCGAAACAAATCGAGTGGTAATCAGGGTTGGAATGTTTAAAACAATTATGTTTAAAACAAATGTATAAAACATGTTTTAAACATAGACCATTGTTTAAAACACTCGTTTTAAACATATTTTAAACATTTGTTTTAAAATATAGTTTTTTTTTCATGTTTAAAGCAGATTTTAGGTATTAATTAAACTACAAATTTTCACTTTAAATTAGGAAAAAAATTATTCTAAATTTTTATGAAAGAATATACAAAAATAAAAACACCAAAAATATAAATAAATTTATTTACAAATCCTCATCATTAAATATTTTATTTGATAATGCTACCTAATTTTGCAGCTTTTTCTATGCCCAGTCTGTTACGTAGTTTACTGTATACCAAACCAAAAGACGGAAATAATAAAGTTTTAATTTTTTTAGCAACGTTATTCCAGAAAATAAGTTCTGTGTGAACTATAAACGCGGAATCGCAGCCACCAATCTTAAGCCATTAACAAACGAAGTTGATAGATGGCAGGGCGTGTACCAATGTTTTTGTGTTTAAAACATGTTTTAAACATGTTTTAAATATGTTTTAAACATGTTTTATTGAAATTTGTTTAAAACATGTTTAAAACATTAAAAATATGATTGAAATAAAAAGAAACATGTTTTTTTACCAACCTTGGTGGTAATAGCGTTTACGAAGCAAATTACATGCAATTTTATTTCTATTACTCGAACTTCTATAACTCGAATTTTTCTGCATAAGTCGAATAAAATGATTGGTACGATCATATACAGGTGTCCTATTTAAACGGGCCACTATAGGGATCTCGGAAACTATAAGAGATACAAGGTCGGTTAAATTAGACAAAAGTTGCGCACTTATAGGTCGATGATAATGGCGATTTAGTTTTTTCAAAATATTGCATGGCTCACTAGATAATGACAAAAGTGTGATTTTCTCGAAATTTAATTTGCCGTTATAACTCACAAAGTATAAAAAATATTGAAAAAAGTTTCAAATAAATATTTTAGCATACATAAGAAACTTTTCGATGAATTTGATGAAATATTTTTTTTATAGATATTTCTGGAGATACTGCATGCAAGTTGAATTTTTTAAATGGAAACCATAGTTAAATTTTCTTTAGCTAGAAAGCGCTATTTTTTCTCTTTACAATAATGTATTCGTCTTTATAAATATCTTTTTTAGTTTTGAAGAAAAATTAAAAAGTATGGCAAATAGAATGATCTAGGTAGTGTGCCATGAAAATTTGGTATAAAACAATTGCATCTAAATGTGTTATGTACATGCAAAACAATTGAAATTAAATAATATTTGGTAAACAAAAGATTATAGACAAAAAATAATTTATGTATACGAAAATCTGCGTAATAGTTTCTAGTTTACACAACGCATTTTGTTTCGTTTATCAAATGTTATTGATTTTCATTTGTTTTGCATGTACTAAACATGTTTAGATGCAATTGTTTTATATCAAATTTTCATGGCATACTACGAAAATCATTCTTTTTAACTAAACTAAAATTAAATATGGTTCCTATTTAAAAAATTGAACTTGCATGCTTTATCTCCAAAATAAAAAAGTAAAAAACAATTTCATCAAATTCTTCAAAAAGCCCGTTGTCTATGCTAAAATATTTATTTGAAACATTTTTCAATATTTTCAGTACCTGCCGAGTTATAATGGAAAATTAAAATTCGAAAAAATCACATTTTTGGCATTATCTAGTGAGTCATGCAAAATTTTCAAAATGTAAAATTGCCATTAACATTGGCCCATAAATGCGCAACTTTTGTCTAATTTAACCGACCTTGTAACTCTTATAGTTTCCGAAATCCCTATAGTGGCCCGTTTAAATAGGACACCTGTATATATATACAGGGTGTCCCTAAAATCCGTGGACATCGCTTAACCACAGATTCCTGGTTCGAAAATAAGGCGATTTAACTAAACTTGCATATATGCAATTACGTTTCGTTTAGCTAGTATTCTGCTTCAAAGTTCTTTCAAGAAAAAGTTATTTTATCCATAACTACAGAACGCTTGGATCGATTTTGATAATATTCGGTACTGTACTTCTTACAGATGTAGGTCATCTTTTAAGGTGATATTAGTTATTATGATATTTATTAGTGTAATTATTTAGATTTCCTATTTGGCAAGTGTTCCAATAAATCGGGTAAGGTATTTATTTATTTTTTATAAGGAAATCTTCGTGCATATGTAGGAAATGAAACATTATTTTTCCATATTTTTTATTTTGAAAAATTATGTAAAACCATTGAAGAAAAAAATATTTTTTAATTAAAAACTGAACAAAAGAAGATTAATGCATTTATAGTCGACTTAGTTTGCTTTGCTTTTGTCAACAGAAGAAAATGTTGTCACACTTGTTTTAAATTTGTTGTTTTATGTCGATCTAGGCACCTACGATTTTAAAAGTGTATTTAGGTAAATAATTAGTGATAAATTCAGAATTGGACATACGTCGACGAGCTACAGGCATGGGTGTCTGTATCCATTCCTAGTTGTAAGAAAAAATTTATAAGATTTTTGGTTCTTGTTTCACAATTAATTACAGTAATCCATCCATTTAAGTGGGGTAAATAAGTATCATTTCCATATTCTCAATTATTTGACTCTAGGAACTCTGTTTCGAATACCAATGTGCTTTTTGTTTCTCTTTTATCCAATTAATTAATAACTTTACATTTTTATCATAATTCATGCATATTCCACTGAACTCATTGGTACGGACCTTTTCACTGGCACTTTGATAGCGTCAACATTTTTAATTGTGCATATTGTAGACTCTTTAAGATTGTACCACTGAGCATAATTAATAATTTTTTCACTCTTTTCTGTCATATGAATAATTTTTAATTTACCTTCTAAATTTATCCGCGATCTATCTTTTCCTTAATCATTTGATTTAATGTACCTCTTGGGCTCTTGTGACAATCTGTATTAATTACTCTATTATATATTTACGGTATAATAATCATAAGCTCCACATACACATGTTTACTAAATAATTGATGCAAGGTTACGGAATAAAAGTCAAGCAAACTCAAAGTTCGCTGAACAGTGAACATATCAAACATTTTCAATCGCATAAAAGTGAATCCGCGTAAATGGAGAGCTTACTGCATCGCAATCATTTTAAATTATCTATACAATTTTATTATTTATAACAAATGTCGATAAACGGAATATATTACGCTTATCGTAGTTTTTGGATTTTTGTTAGTTGCAAAGACAATTAGATAAAATATACATACTGGTTTTGCCTAATTTATTATTATTGATATGATTAATTTTTTAACAATCAATGTACTCTGGAGAATTTATGTACTTCTTATGATCATTTTTGTTTGTTTAGAAATTCTAATATAAAATCTGTATAGAAAGAATATACATATACTTCAAATCGACGTAAAAATGATCAATAGGCCCGATTAACGCAGATTCGTTAAAACCCGTTTTTTCTTGAACTCCAAAAAATGCGGTGAATTTACAATGATTCGTTATAACGCGGTTCATGAAGACTGTAATTCTGAAAATCAGTAGAGTAAGGATCTTTTTACAAATTCCCTAAAACTACCTTAGCGTTATACTGTAGGAAAGTATTCTGAGAGTTAACCGGCATATTACTGTACTCATACGCAACTTATCTACATTATTAATGATATGTACTTACAGTGTCCATTAAATCTATGAATTTTGAGACATAGAAATACCAGAATGCTTTGACCATCTGAAAATAAAAATTACAATATTTAATAATATTGTTAATTTCTCTGAACGTACAGGTTACGTGTGCATTAAATGTGTGTTCTTTCTGTTTTAGTTGTAATATGAACTATGAACTTACCCTAAATTCATCTGGATTCGTCGCATCATTGGTAAACGATTGACAAATAACATTATATCTCATATTAATAGCACAGGTTAACACTTCTTTAAATATGAAAAACGACAATGACGCTTGAAACACATTGTATACCATTAGAACTTTCTGTAGATCGTATGGTTTTCTATTTTTCATGTAGTTTCTGCCGAATGAGATGAATGAAAAATATAGCACCCATGTTGTCAGGAACCAAATTGGTGAATTAGTCAATATCCATTTGGAGATTCTAGGTTCTGTAAAACAATTGACTGGTGAAAAATAAGTAATAATTTTTTTTCCTAATGTTTGTTTGACACAGAATTTTCAAACTTCATTTATCGGTGGAATCTTTTTTTTTCCAAGTAGTACTCTTCATTTACCCAGTATTTATCTCTATTACTAGGCGAGCAATATAATCAAAAGTATCTTTTAGACAAATATCTGTATTAAAAGAAATAATATTAAACTGGTTTTTAATTTAACATAGATGCACAATCCGCGACATATCTGTATTTAAAAATTGTTGCGGCCAGTTTTAAATTTGTTTACAAAACTTTCGTAACAATATAATATACTATATTCAATTACCATTGCTAATATGTTATGTTCTAATAAATAATTATAAATTAAACTGTCAAAAAATGAACAGTATTTTTTAATGGCTTGTGGAACTTTAAACCCGAAATTGTGTGTATCATTGATTTTAGCATATATGTATTACTATATAATATCATTTAATTAGAATTTAACTTTAATATAAGATAGATAATTACGTATAAGCAACGACTCTAAAAATATTTGTTTTAAAGGAAATATCATTGAATTTGTTTACAATTTAACATATAGTAGTAATTTTAAGAATCTAATTGTTAATAATATTGTGTCCTATTAACTTGTAAAAAATCTATCTTTATTATAAAATTAATGCAATACCAATATGTTATTGAATTTTATATTATTACATATGTATTAAGCAATTGTATTTTGAACGTAAGTAATATTGTCATATTGAAAATGAAATTTATTAGTATAGTTTTTGCAAAAATCTGAAATATTCACCTGGGTTTCCTATATAATATGTAAGAAATTCTGGAACTGGTTCGGTGAACATTGTTGCTGCGACAACTGTTGAACTTCAAATGTCTTGGATATTTTGTTTTTTTTTAACTTGTTGACGTATACGTACAGAGACGGCGTTAGGGGAAGGCAAACAGGGCAATCATCAATGCCCCACTTACCAGCACAATTTATATGTACCTACTGTATTTTGTAGCACGGTTAAATATATTTAAATAAAATAGATTACAATATATTGGCCTTGCTAACCGAATTTCACATTAGACTTTGAACACCTCCCCCCACCATTCGACGTTAAGATTAATACATTTAATAGATATGGAAAAGAAATTATCAACATGGTAATATATTTAGTTATTTATTTAATTTCAGAATACATTATGATAAAGTAGATTAAAGTTTGTGCATTTATTATAATCGATTATTTGAAACAGTTTACCTGTCACTTGCTGTGTCATCTCTTAGCAGAATTGTAAACCACAGTTCTGTTAATATTAGATTTACATCAGTATTTGTTTTGTGATCTCATGCTTTGGTGTCGTGTATGATTAAGACTATTGTTAAAGAAGAACGGATGTCAAATATTGACAAATTAACAATACTTTCAAAACACATCAGGTCCAAACACGTAACATTGAATAAGTATATAAGTTTGCACATAACTTGTCGACGGAACATATTATGACATATGTTTCATAAAATATGTACTTATTAAATTATATTGACCATTTTATTCATTATCATACTCTATCAGTATATATATATATATATATATATATATATATATATATATATATATATATATATATATATATACCGGGTGTCCCAAGAAATCTGGGACATAGGGAATTAACTATAATTAACTATAGAAATATTATGATTACTTCTGAACAATAGATTTTAAAGTTAAAAAATGTTAAAAACTATATATGTATATATATATATATATATATATATATATATATATATATATATATATATATATATATATATATATATATATATATATATATATATATATATATACCGGGTGTCCCAAGAAATCTGGGACAAAGGGAATTAACATGTAAATATTGAAATATTGTGATTACTTCTGAACAATACATTTTAGAGCAAAAGTGTAAATTTAAAAGTTATTCAGAATTAAAAACTGCATAATATGATGACATATTCAGTGCTATTTACACTTTTGCTCTAAAATGTATTGTTCAGAAGTAATGACTATATATTTCAATATTTACATGTTAATTCCCTATGTCCCAGATTTCTTGGGACACCCGGTATATATATTATGCAGTATTAATTAACAAAATTGATAAATATTTATAAAATTTTGTAGATATATTAGGCCGTATAATATTCTTACAACATCTAATATTTAAGAAAGAAAATTTGACCGTCTGACACCCGCTTAGATTCATTTACTTATAATATCGGTTCCCAATATTTTTTCTTCGCGTAGCCCTTGTGTTATACATAGAACTTCTTAAAATTACACTAGCATGGGAAATTAAAAAAAAAATCATTCCGAAATTAGTATAATCATAAGCATTATTCAAAATAAATAATTTTTGAATAAAGTAAAGTTTTTAACTTTGGCATTATGTCCTTCTGTTTTCGACAAATGGCTTTTTCTTCTATCATTAAGGCAATTCTGTGCTGATTATTGTTTTAAATTAATTTATAATTTGACTTGTTCTGATACTTATTGTGTATTCTTAAGGTTGAAGTTATGTTTTGAGAATGACCTCCATCGTTGAGGTTGAAACGTCGACAATATTCTTCGAAATTTAGTTTCTACATTAAGTTTTTTGTTCGACATCAAAGAAAACTTATTCCAATTCATTCGGGAAGAAAGAAATATTCAGTTTAATTAACTAGTTACTAAAAAAAAAATTAAAAAATATGAAAAAGAAATTTAAATCTACCATTTTACATATAAACGTAGCCTAGACCAATGCTTCTCAAACTTTTTCCACTCGCAACCCTTTTTACCCGGGTAAATATTTTCGCGACCCCGGTTAATAAACATATATAAATTAGTAATGTGATTTAATAAATTTGTTAATCATTAATCATAAAGAAAATTTATTTGAAAACAATTCTTGGTTATACACTTTAGTTTTGATACAATTTTTACGACCCCCAAATTTAGTTTGAGCCTATACTTTGAGAAGCGCTGACCTAGACGAACCTTTTGGTACTTTTCTACGTGACTCTATAGGTATGTATGCCCTAGGTTGAGAACTAGATTTATTTATCATGTCTTTCATGGTAACACCATTAATTCAGTAAATGGTCTGTAATTACTTTGGAAAGAGAAATGTCCATAGTGCTTCGACGTTAATTCCCTTCTTCAAATCGTAAAATATGCATTAATACCTTGACTTTATTAAAAAAAAAATTGTCTCTGGTATTTTCTGATTTCTGTTGGTTTGGTGTTATTTATAATGATTAATGTTCTTAACAAAATTAATTATTTAAAATTAGTTTTTTTTCATATATACATATAAAAGTTATAAAAATCTGTTAATTATAAAAGCCGTACTCTGAATAGGCAATATGCGTGACATTACAGTTGTCGTGAGTATTGACAAACAGGGGATATTTACTGCATGTCACTGAATACATAATACATATATAATAATTATGTATTCAGTGTGCACGTCATGGGACAGTGTGTAGAGGATGGTGATAATAATAAGGGATAATCAGAAATAAATAAAATAATAATTAATTAACACAGAAAGAATTAAAAATGTTAAATCCAATTATTCGCTAATTATATAAATTTTGTTAGTGTTACTGTATTAACGTGATTCTATCATTTCTCAAATTTAAAATTGTAATATGCATAATTAAATTGTTTGCTAAGTTGCAAATTTTTGTTAGTTTGACTATGTTTGTTAATTTTTATAAATGTCTAAACATGTCTCAATGAAATTAAACATGTTCTATTATTAGCTAATAATAATAAACGCCATAACATAAAGAAATTTTAGAAAGATAATTTTTTTGAAATTAAATTTCTCAAAATTTTTTATATTGTCTTAAGAAATTTGTATATAATGATGAATTTGTTTTATTAAGTCACAATATGATGATGTGGAACAAGTTAATCCTCATAGAGGTTGGAATGTATATTTAAAAAATCTAAAATACGTTATTTGTACTTCTACGAAGCCTATTAAAGTTTTAGAATCGAGCGCTTATTCATCAATTAATGATTTAGGATGAATAATCAGATCATTTTTAAATAATGAAATAATTTATTTTTCTATTTATTCATTTATTTCAATAACATTTGTATTAATAATAAATATATTCAATATTTATTATTTAAAACAAATATTTTGTCTTATAAATAAAAACTTATTGATTAAATTCATAATCTGGTATATATATATATATATATATATATATATATATATATATATATATATATATATATATACAGGGTGACCCATCTTTGAATGCTCACCATTGGGATCTTCGAAACTATAAGAGATACAAGGTGAATTAAATTAGACAGAAGTTGCGCATTTACGAGCCGATGTTGATGGTGATTTCATATTTTGAAAATATTGCATGGCTCACTAGATAATCACAAAAGTGTGATTTTCACGAATTTTTATTTTACTTTATAAGTCGGAAGGTATTGGAAATATTGAAAAAAAGCTTCAAATAAATATTTTAGTGTAACTAATAAGCTTTTTGATGAATCAGATGAAAATTTTTTTTACTAGATATTGCCGAAGTTACAGGATGCAAGTTTAATTGTTTAGATGGTAACCATAGTTAATTTTGATCAAGTCAAAAAGTGCTATTTTTTCTCTTTACAATAGTGTATTCATATATGCAAATATCTTTTTCAGCTTTGGAGAAAAAGTGAAAAGTATCGTAAAAAGAGTGATTTTCGTAGTGTGCCATGCAAATTTGGTATAAAAACAGTTGCATCTGAATATGTTCTGAACATGCAAAACAATTGAAATTGAATAATATTTGGTAAACAAGAGATTAGAGACAAAAAATAATTTATGTAGGTATGGGCAGGTATGGGCTTCATACGAGAATCTGTCTACTAGTTTTCAGTTTACGCAACGAATTTTGTTTCGTTTATCAAATGTTATTGAATTTCTATTGTTTGGCATGTACATAATATATTTAGTTGCAGTTGTTTTATACCAAATTTTCATGGCACACTACAAAAATGATTCATTTTATCTTACTTTTTAGTTTTTCTTCGAAACTAAAAAAGATATTTAGGTAAACGAATACATCATTGTAAAGAGAAAAAATAGCTCTTTTTGACTGGATTAAAATTAACTATGATTCCTATTTAAACTAGGAATGTATACAGACATACATGCCTGCAGCTCATCGACGTATGTGCAAGTCTGAATATATCACAAATTATTATTTATCTAGATACACTTTTAAAATCCTAGGTGCCTAGGTCGCAAACAAAACAACAAATTTAAAACAAGTGTGAATACATTTTCTCGTGTTGACAAAAGCAAAGCAAACTTAGCTATAAATGCACTAATCTTCTTTTGTTCAATTTTTAATTAAAAAATATTTTTTTCTCCAATGGTCTTACATAATTTTTCAAAATAAAAAATATGGAAAAATATTGTTCTATTTCCTGCATATGCATGAATTTATGATATTTATTAGTGCAATTATTTAGATTTCCTTATAAAAAGGAATCGCAAATATTTAAATCTGGTGAACGAGGTGCCCATTTTGCAAAAATTCAAAGGAAATCTAAATAATTGCACTAATAAATATCATATCGTCATTTATTTCTTAAAAAAACCAGACTGCTAGATTAATTTTTTTTATGAAATGCAGTGCGCGGTCCCTCAGATTTTATTTTTTTGTGTCAAAACCTTAACAGATATCAGTACAGATAACAAGAACAAAAAAATTACTATCGAATGTCTCTTTCTGAAACTATTTTTTTTGAAAGTAATTGGCCTTAACATTAAAAAGTTTTTGACTGATTTATGCCGGGTTACCCGTGTTTCGTACACTAATGGTCCACTGATAATAACTAATATCACCTTAAAAGATGACCTACATCAGTAAGAAGTACAGTACCGAATATTATCCAAATCGATCCAAGCGTTCTGTAGTTATGGATAAAATAACTTTTTTTTTAAAGAACTTTGAAGCAGAATACCAGCTAAACGAAACGTAATTGCATATAGGTAAGTTTAGTTAAATCGTCTTATTTTCGACCCAGGAATCTGTGGTTAAGCGATGTCCACGCATTTTAGGGACAGCCTGTATATATAAAGTGCTATTTTCTCTTATATATATATATTATGACGCTTTCGTGGCTGTTAAATGAGCGTTGTTGTTTATGCTCGATGCTAGAGTGCCGACTAGTCAGTTGCGGAGTGGGGAGCGGGTTCACGTTCAATAATTGATATAGTTGAGCGCCACGTATTTTGAAAATTATCGGTACTCTCCAAGGTAGGCAAAATACGAAACGGTAAATGAATGTTCGGAAGGGTGAGTACCCGTTTGGCACGAGATAAATATACTGCACTGCAATTAAGTATGTGAACAAATCGTTTAATGATTGTTCCGGAAGAGTTCGTACATGAAATACACAAAATATGATCCTTAAATCTAAGCGAGTGATACGGTGCATGAACGATGAAATGAACTTAAAATTACAATAACCTATTTAACAATTTTTCACAAATAAGTGATCTTGTTGATCAAGATCATGCGCGTTAAAAGCGCGTTAATGCTACACGGCTGACAGTGGCGTAACACAAAGAAAATTATGAACACAATAACTTAATTTAATCATGCCACTGACAGGCAGGTGAACACAAAGAACCGAAAATGTTATAAATATTAACTATAAATTCAACATACGAAATATCTTGAACGACACTGGACGTCGAGAATAACCGAGTATTGCCGACCGGTGCGGACGCCACTGGTGTGACCAAGTATTCACTACACGCGCGTTCACACGGAATCAAACTTTTGCGAACAATGAAATACAAAAAGAACAATACTATTCTGTACTCATCTGAATCCCTGATAGTATATGAACGTTGGATCCTGGAAGTCTGGATGATTCGACGACGTTGGAACACGTGAAGACGGGGGCCACGGCAAATCGACAGCGGCGGGCACGGGGCGACAGGATCGGCGTAGATGGTCCGCGAGTCCGAGGACGGAGGTACAAAACTCCCCAACAAACGGGTCTTTTCGTCAACGGCTATTTTTCCACGACACGTGGTCACGAGCACTATTTACGTTTCGACGAAATAAAACAAACACACGTCGTACTGACTCTAACTCCCCAACAAACGAGTAACTTTGGCAATCACACGCACTTTTGCGTCACACTACAACAATAGTGAATTGCCCAAAATAATAATCACAGTACGAACGGATGACCTCGTGGTCCTGCAGATCGGGTCTACGTCTTTTCTTTCTGCCGTCGTTCAAGCAACAACCCATAAAAAATTCTCGTCAAAATCTCTCTTGCCCGGACATTCCTACGTTTAGCGATTCCGTTCTGAACCGTCTCGAGCGGTACAATTAACATCTAATTTACTTACTTTACCCTATCAGCGTTTTGTTCGTTACAAACCCTACCCTTACTTAATTTAAAAAAAAAAAGAAAAAAAAAAAAGAATCAAAACCACAAAGAATTCAATCGGTTTGGATCAATGGTTTCAAATCATTGACGTGCCAAGAACCCGCTATTTGATTTTGATCGTCAATTAATTCGTAGACCGTATTAGATAATTTACGTTTAATTTTAAATGGGCCAACAAACTTGGGTGCAAGTTTATTGGAAAAGTGTTTTGTACCATCAGACAGAACGTGGTTCTTTCGCCACACTAGTTGACCAATCGTATAATTGACCGGACGTCTCCGTAAATCGTAGTACTTCTTGTTACGTTCATACGCAGTATTTAAGTGTCTTGTAACTTCCCGAAAAGTATCTTGTAAATGAGTGACGTTAGGCGGGGTACGGTCAGCGAGGGTGAGGGGTTGATTCGCGTCGACTGCTCCAAATAGGTCACCTGAAAGAACGTGTTCTCTACCGAAATTTAAATAGTAGGGAGTATATCTCGTAATTTCATGTTTCGCGGTGTTACATGCGCAAGCGATCTCTGCTATATGATCGTCCCAATGTCGGTGGTCGTCTCTCAAATAGGCTCGGATCATAGTTTTGATTACACGATTAGAGCGTTCAGTAGGGTTACTCTGAGGATGGTATAGCGGATTATAGATCAGTTTAACTTTATATTGTTCTGCTAACTTCTTAAATTCCCGGCTTACGAATTGCTTACCGTTATCACACAGTAGACTCTGCGGCACTCCATATACAAGAAATACTTTTTGTTCGATTAATTCACAAAGTTTTCCGGCGGTTGCTTTGTGCATTGGAAACAGTAGAACATATTTTGAGAAGTAGTCGTTCACAACAAGTAGATAAGAATTTCCACTTTTAGAGCGCGGGAACTCCATGAAGTCCGCGCTAATTCTTTGCCAAGGCTGAGAAATTTTTGATCTTTTCCCCATTAAACCGGCCGGTAATTTTTGCAAGGGCTTCTGGACCTGGCATACTGTACAGTTTCTTACATAGTGAATTACATCGGCTTTTAGCTTCGGCCAATAATACAGGTTGCAAATACGGTGGTAGGTCTTGTATACACCGAAGTGACCTGCGGTAGGTTTGTCGTGAAATTCCCGTAAGATCTCGGGGCGCGAGTCTTTAGCTACTACAATTTTCCAATCGTATCCTTTTCCGGTTCGAACTAATTTAAATAATTCGTCGTTTACTACTTTCCAATTCCGGTACGAGGCTGGTTCTTTCCGAATCTTATCACGTACTTCACGATACCACGGATCTTTGACTTCCGGTCCTACTCGGATTAAATTCACTTTCGCGGTATTAGCTCGCGATAATAGATCTGGTAACACGTGATCTTTTCCTTTACGGTGTATGATCGAAAATTCATACTGTTGGAGGCGTAAAGCCCACCGAGCCAGTCTACCAATAGGATCACGCAAACTGTTGAGCCATAAAAGGGAATAATGGTCTGTAACTACGGTAAAATGGATATTTTCCAGGTAAGGTCTAAATTTTTCGACTGCGAAGATCACGGCTAAACATTCTCGTTCGGTCGTTGTGTAATTTCTTTCCGCGCGGTTTAACGTTCTACTAGCATAAGCGATTATGCGTTCTTCTTCTCCTGATTTCTGCAGTAGTACCGCTCCTAAACCATAACCGGACGCGTCTGTCTGAACAAAGAAGGGCAACGTATAATTCGGACAATTCAGAATCGGCGCACTGACAAGTTTCTCTTTAATCAGTAGAAATGAGTTGTTACAATCCGCGGTCCACTCCCATTTCTGATGTTTGCGTAGGAGGGCAGTAAAGGGTGCTAGTACGGTAGAGTATGAAGGAATAAATCTTCGATACCATGAAGCCACGCCAATAAACCTGCGCACTTCGACTACGGACTTAGGAGGGGGGATATCAAGAATAGCCTTGACCTTTTCAGGATCAACATGCAAGCCAGTACCGTCTACTACATATCCTAAATATTTTAGTTCCATACGACAGAAACTACATTTACTTTTATTGACAGTTAATCCTGCATTGGTTAATCTCTCGAATATCTGTTCTAAAATTTCAAGATGTTTGTCAAAGGTGGCCGTGACCACAATTATATCGTCTAGATATACAAATACGTATGGCTCGAATTCGGGTCCAAAAAGACGGTCCATCAACCGTTGCCAGGTCGCAGGGGAATTGTGTAACCCGAAAGGCATTCTGTTGAAATGGTACAAACCGCGACCGGGAATCGTAAACGCAGTTTTTTCTTTACTGGATTCCGCCATGGGAATCTGCCAATAGGCCGACTTAAGATCTAACGAAGACAAGAAACGTGCATCTCGAAGTTTGTCCAGGATTGAGTTGACATAGGGGAGGGGGTAAGCGTCCTTTTTCGTGACCGCATTAAGTTTACGATAATCGACTACGAAACGAAAACTATTATCTTTCTTCTTAATGAGTAATGCGGGGCTAGACCATGGACTTTTTGACGGTTCTACTATCCCTTGCTCAATCATTTTGTTTAATTCTTGGTCAAACAACTCTTGTGTTTTAGCATTTACGGGATAATAACGTTGTTTCAAAGGTAACGCATCGGTACTGATTTCGTGGCTCACCAAATTCGTACATCCGATTTTATTTCCTATTAGGTTAGAGAATTTCTCTACTAAGCGGTTTAGTGCGATTTTCTGGAGTTCCGTTATATTTTCAATAGCGCGTTTATCATCGCAGGTGATTACATTCGACTTCACGCGACACCAGGTACCCTGATTCAAGTCAGGCACAATGTTCATGGATAACCAGAAATCCACGCCTAGAATGAATTCGCCCGGAAATGAAGGAACAATTAAGGCCGATATTATCCGCGTTTGGTGTTCTAATTGTATAGGGATATCAATAGTACCCAGACAAGTGCACGAAGTACCGTCAGCAACAACACATCGAGTTATAGATTGAGTTTGCAGTGTTAACCCGAACTGTTTGATGATGTTCCACGCATCACCTCCAATTATGGTGTGTGTGGCTCCGGAATCTAACAACCCCAGAAAGGAGCGTCCAAATACTTTGAATCGTAAATAAGGTCGGTTATCAGCGGGACACGAAGCAAGAATAAACTTAATTTTCGGTTTTATGTGGAAGGCACTCACCGTTTGTAGCCATTGCTTCCATTCGGTAGTCTGGTTTGCCGGTAGAGGGTGCGAGAAGTCTTTAGAGCGATTTCGTGGTTCTAGTCATTTGTTACTACGCGATTTACAGTTTGGGCAATTTTTCCTGGTAAAGTCAGGCTTACCACATGTAAAACAAAATTTATTCCGTGTCTCCTGGCATTGTTTGAATAGGTGACCGGGACGTTGGCAATTCCAGCAGGTAGAGTTCGAGTTTTTCGACGAGAAGGTAGCACAGACGCGGGTTTTGTGCGCGGGACACGCGAGATCTGGTTCTAAGTAATTGCGTCGGCTCAAAACGGGTGGTTTAAAGTTATCGGCAAGGTATCGATTATTTTCCAACTTCTTGCAAATGTTCAACAATTCTTCTACCGTTTGAACTTCAGAAAGGCCGACATGGTGAATATAATAAGGGGCGATGTTTCGTCGCAGAACGCTTAGTTTGTCTTCTTCTGTGGGTGGATGTGGGAGACGTGCAAACAGGTTTATCATTCGCGCAAAGTACGACCCTACTCGTTCGGATGGACCTTGAGAGCGCGATCTAATTTCTGACCATAATTCAAATTCGTAACCCGCTGGTTCGAATTCTTCACGCATTAAATTCTCCAATTCCAACCATGATTTGGCTTTAGACCGGACTGACCTGTACCAGATTAGTGCGTCACCCGATAATAATTCGATCGCTGATTCGAATAATTCGTGCGGAGAGATCCGTCGCGAAATTCGAAATTCGTTAACTCGCTCCAGGAAAGCGTTAATACTGAGTCCGCTACCATCTCCGCTAAACGATATATTCCATTTGCTAACTGGTATTGGCCGCGGGGTGGTAGAAGGCGAAGTCTGAAACGGTTCCGAGGTTAAATTTGCGACACTAGTAGTCGGTCTATTAATAGGCAGTTCTGTTACAACGTTATCAATAGTTTGAGTCACAGCGTCTTCTAGATCGTTTAATTGTTCGCGTAATGGTTCGGTCGCTTTGCCCATATCTGCGTCACTGGCTTTAAGTCTCGCGAGACGCCCGAGTATGTGTGAAAGTTTCGTTGTAAACTTCTTGTATTCGTTAGTTTGATTTGATCCGATAATTTGATCTGCTAACGTCCGTATCTCTTCACATTTACTGGTACACGTAGTTAATTCTTGTCTACTATCTAGTGTGCTCATGGCAGGTAAGCTACCAAGTTTTTCAGATTTAAGAGCCTTGCTTAAAGTTTTTCGCATCTCGCTAACCGGTACTGATTCTAGATTCTCGTGACCGCGTACGTTTAACTCGTATTCCAACTCATCGCGGGCCAGACGTACAGGATCCATGACGCGACTAGTATACGATAAGCAAGTCAGCAAATTCCAAACTCAACGATAGTGGTAAGCACAGAATGTACTTTTGAAACAATTTGAATACGACGAGCCAAATAATCGTCTGTTTCGGAAAAGGTCGGCAAAAGTCGGTTGTACAAAACCATACAGAATCTTGACGGACAAAATAATACAATAATAATCAAGTAATATAACATATACTTTGTACGAACACTTCTGGAAACAACACGCAAAGAAATTTCAGTACAGTGTGAGTTTTGCCAAGATAAGAGATTACAATGAATACAAGATTGAACTGAACTCATTATTTGCGCGGCCCCGCACGTTGGGCGCCATTTTTCTATGACGCTTTCGTGGCTGTTGAATGAGCGTTGTTGTTTATGCTCGATGCTAGAGTGCCGACTAGTCAGTTGCGGAGTGGGGAGCGGGTTCACGTTCAATAATTTATTTAGTTGAGCGCCACGTATTTTGAAAATTATCGGTACTCTCCAAGGTAGGCAAAATACGAAACGGTAAATGAATGTTCGGAAGGGTGAGTACCCGTTTGGCACGAGATAAATATACTGCACTGCAATTAAGTATGTGAACAAATCGTTTAATGATTGTTCCGGAAGAGTTCGTACATGAAATACACAAAATATGATCCTTAAATCTAAGCGAGTGATACGGTGCATGAACGATGAAATGAACTTAAAATTACAATAACCTATTTAACAATTTTTCACAAATAAGTGATCTTGTTGATCAAGATCATGCGCGTTAAGCGCGTTAATGCTACACGGCTGACAGTGGCGTAACACAAAGAAAATTATGAACACAATAACTTAATTTAATCATGCCACTGACAGGCAGGTGAACACAAAGAACCGAAAATGTTATAAATATTAACTATAAATTCAACATACGAAATATCTTGAACGACACTGGACGTCGAGAATAACCGAGTATTGCCGACCGGTGCGGACGCCACTGGTGTGACCAAGTATTCACTACACGCGCGTTCACACGGAATCAAACTTTTGCGAACAATGAAATACAAAAAGAACAATACTATTCTGTACTCATCTGAATCCCTGATAGTATATGAACGTTGGATCCTGGAAGTCTGGATGATTCGACGACGTTGGAACACGTGAAGACGGGGGCCACGGCAAATCGACAGCGGCGGGCACGGGGCGACAGGATCGGCGTAGATGGTCCGCGAGTCCGAGGACGGAGGTACAAAACTCCCCAACAAACGGGTCTTTTCGTCAACGGCTATTTTTCCACGACACGTGGTCACGAGCACTATTTACGTTTCGACGAAATAAAACAAACACACGTCGTACTGACTCTAACTCCCCAACAAACGAGTAACTTTGGCAATCACACGCACTTTTGCGTCACACTACAACAATAGTGAATTGCCCAAAATAATAATCACAGTACGAACGGATGACCTCGTGGTCCTGCAGATCGGGTCTACGTCTTTTCTTTCTGCCGTCGTTCAAGCAACAACCCATAAAAAATTCTCGTCAAAATCTCTCTTGCCCGGACATTCCTACGTTTAGCGATTCCGTTCTGAACCGTCTCGAGCGGTACAATTAACATCTAATTTACTTACTTTACCCTATCAGCGTTTTGTTCGTTACAATATATATATATATATATATATATATATATATATATATATATATATATATATATATATATATATATATATATATATATATATATATATATATATATATACAGTGTGTCCCACCGACTACCATACATAGGAAAATTAACATTGGGAAATTATGTAAGGATCAAGTATTGCTGTGTCTGTATCTAAACATAATACATACCTACAACAGAAAGCTTAAGAGTTTGCATTTTGTAATGGAAAAACGAACAAAACATAACAGTTAAGCACTAAATTCAATATCACTAGCAGGTACTAATCAATGAAATGTTCAAACGTATTCCCATTGACTAGCAGACAGTGGCTTAATCTGTCACAAAATTGTGTCCCTCATTTAAGGTAGATGTGTGCTCGTCAGTGAAACAAATATTTTCTAAAGCATGACATTTATTAAACATTAATTCACAAAAATTGATTTGTTTTTCACTATCTGCTGCTAATAACAGCGTGTAATATTTGTAAGTGAAATATTTGTGTTTTTTATGAGTGCGGTGATTCACCGAGATTATTTCTAATTTCCCTCACACTTCGACAGCTGCCAAAATATCTACTTCGTTGTAAACATGCTGGTTTCCATTTCTATTACTTTTGCGAAGGCAATTGGCGTACCCAATTTCCTAATTTAAAAAAAATTCCTTTAAATAATTACGTAATATAAAATTATTTGACAGAAGTAAATTTCTTTATTTTAAATCTTTTGTTTTTGTCACTCAGAAAGAATATACATATAGCTCAAGGCAATAGTTGATCCTTATATAATTTCCTAATGTTAATCTCCCTATGTATGGTAGTCGCTGGGACACACTGTATAAGAGAAAAAATAGCACTTTTTAACTTGATCAAAATTAACTATGGTTCCCATTTAAAAAATTAAAGTTGCAGGCTGTAACTTCGGCAATATCTAGTAAAAAAAAATTTCATATAATTCATCAAAAGGCTTATTAGTTATACTAAAATATTTATTTGAAGCTTATTTCAATATTTCCAATACCTTCTTACTTATAAAGTAAAATAAAAATTCGAGAAAATCACACTTTTGTCATTATCTAGTGAGCCATGCAATATTTTCAAAATACAAAATCGCCATCAACATCGGCCCATAAATACGCAACTTTTGTCTAATTTAACCGATCTTGTATCTCTTATAGTTTCGGAGATTCCAATGGTGAGCATTCACAGATGGGTCACCCTGTATATATATACCGTGTGTCTCACAACGATCTACACATAGGACGTTACACGCTCATTTGATTTTTGAATTCAAAATATTAGGTCGAACAAACAAATCCCTCCTTCCTCTTGGATCTGGTTTATATAAGCTCGCCATTCACTCCAGTTTAACACTGAAATTGACATTCATTCCATTTTATGCCACTGAAATTCGGCCTCATTATTTCCCCATAGACCTTATAAAGTTTAATTGTCCCACTCTCGTACATATTCAGGCGTTATAGTCGAATATTGAAACACACTATTAATTACAAATAAATTCCGTAATTTATTCCATTGAGTCCAATGCTATATGTACAAAAATACTATACATATTTATAAATTTCTTTACAATCGAAATGCAATTTACAAAGATTCAGGAAGATTAAGAATTATTTTGAGTGTATTTTTTATTAGATCAGTTAAAAAATGTTATTTTTACACGTCCGGGAGTAGAAGTCGGTTTCTATGGCGTCAAACGCGGGACAGAAATGAAACATTTACTCCCTAGGGACGAAAACACTTTTCGTTAGGGAGTTTTTATTATAACAAAGGTTTTTGTAAATAAATGTTTGTCGTCATGGTACGCGTTGCATGGAAACATTTCCAAAGGCTTCTAAATATTGTAATTTCGCTCCGATTTATTATAATTCATTATTAATGAAATTAAGTGTTTCTACTCCCGAACGTGGAAAAATAGTATATACACCTCGGGAGAGACCACCATTTTTCGCTAGATATATTTGTAGCCCTCTGGCTTCAAATTACTCAGGAAAAATAAGAGGTTTCTCTCCCTTGGTGTATAATGTACTATTTCATATTCATATATACTTCTTATTACCACTTTCATACATATAATAATAACGAACATTGGCGTTACTATGTCAGTACACACATAGGTGGCTTAAAATATCAATTGAGGCATGATGATTAACTCAGCTAGTACTGTAATTTCTAATCACACATATTAAATACCTATGTATTAAAACGTAAAACCACTTGAATTCACACAACGTGAATAAAATGTTACATATATTAATTATATGCAATTATTTCCCGTATAACAAGTTCATAATATAAAAACAGGTCTTCCTCAGAAAACTTATCATTGTTTTATAAACTCAAAATAACTTTTAATCTCCCCTCTAAGTGTTTTATTCTGTAACTTTTATCATAATGTGCCACGTACATACAATATTTTGAACACTAGACCAATTATTACAATTTATCATTTCATCCCATATAGCCCGTATGACACGATGCATAATCATAATTCTGTATATGACAACTATGTAAAGTTGCATACAGAGAATGTATAAAAATCATGTACATAATTCTGTACAGAAAAAAATAGAACATGTTCTACCCGCGCAGAATTTTGTACATTAAGTGCAAGCTTAGCGTAGTAAATAGTTGTATTTGGCAATTTTTTTTTATGGGGGCTTATGATTAATTTTGATTAGTGCATCATTTCAATATTTGAAAGGTAATCTTTGTTTATATTGTAAATTATATTTATACAATGATAACGTGACCGTAGACATTAACCATACTTCTTCATCGCTTGAATCCTTTTTTTTTGACGTGTGAAGTATCAATTCATTTCAATTATGCTAAACTGCACTTAGTCGTCTGGAGGGGGTGGGAGCATTTCTCCTCACTCCGCTGGAAGATGATATACAGTATGATCTCTTTAATCCGAACTAATAATTGCACGGGTTGATCCGGATTATGACTGCGTCTGTGTGCTTCATACGTCGTGGTATCACTTCTACTTCTTCGTCCGAGCTTGATTCATTGTGAACATGTTTCAAAATATCCATATTGTTTATGGATTCCCATGATTCATGTTGTCCGATGGCCCATTCAAGAGCTTCATGTCTTGTAACATCTCCAGAAATATACTTTATCAGTGCAGCATTGCACATTTATGCAGCGGGAATTACTTTGCTGTTCGGATTAAGAGACATTGTTCGAATTATAGTTGTGAATTGTCGTTGTTCGGATTACTGGAGGTTCGGAGTAAACAGGTCATACTGTATATGAAGTTATCTATTTAAAATTGTGTTTTTGTCAAATATTTATATTGATCGCTGGGCAAATTTAACGATTTTACTATTATTAATTTTGTATTTATATACATACGTTATTTTTTTATCATGTGTTCCATATCTCTCCACCCGTCTAAAAATTTTTGTTCACCCCTGGACAAATTTCTGTGAACTTCCATGCTTGCTCATAGAGATATTTTCTCGTATTCATTGCATATACAGCTTAAAAGAAATTAGGTATATGATTTGTGTTTGTAATTCTGTTCAGAATTATATACACAATTCTACACAGATACACATTATGTATCGTGCCAATAAACCGATCATATTTGACTGTAGTATCTGCATTACTAACGGATTTGACGTGGAATATATTTTTTAAATGATTGCACCGTATTTTATAATTTCTTATTTTTTACTATTACAGATGAATATTTTACAAATTGAAGCTTAAAATTTTGTAAAACAAAATTTATCTATCTGATTCTGAAATTCCGCGTCAAATAAAATCTGACAATGTTTGAATTACATAATATCGACTAATAATAATATGTATTATATATCGATATTGAATGTGAATTTGTGCAAAATTTCAGAATCCCTGAATACAAAGTGTCATAATAAAGAAATTAATAACTCTGCTTACCAATGCATCATTTCAAGTACCACAGGTTGTTAAAATTTAAAAAAAAAACGATAAAAACTTATTAATGTACTTTATATTACACAGTTACTGTACAGTGTACATAATTGAAATTTGTTGGTTTGGTTGTCAAATTGAAATTGTTGGTCACATCTGATAAATAATATTCGTAATATCCCAAACAATTAAGTAACACACTACATATCTACAAAATAGGTCTGCCAATGACATTTCGTATTTATTTAAAGCAAAAATGCGCAGATTTATGTTCTAGCTATTAAATACAATTTTCGTATTTGTCTTTTTGTATTACCTGCTTCGTATTAACAGCATTTAGTTAAATGATAAACCCTATTTTTGTGTTACGGACCCAAAAGTGTGTTTCTTTATGTTTTGTTTTATGCACGTCCTTCTTAATCGTGTTTCACTGTATTTGATATTCGCTGTATTAGCAAGTTTATTGTTTCTTTATTATCACCGTTTGTATGCACATTACGTGGTTAATAGTTTTCTTATAGTTAAATAAATATATTATTTATTTACATGAATTGATTGTAAACATACAGATAAGAAAATTATGCATATTACATGTATATTTCTACAAAATTAAGAGTTATTTCAATTTGGCATTACTAAAAAAATCAGAATTTTTTTTAAATCGTGGATTTTTCTATAATACAGATAAATCAATACGAAGTTTGAAAGTACAATTATTTTTCAATAACAAATTTTGAAAAACTACGGACAATGCTCGAATTATGCCTTTTCTGACATTAATAATTAGGTTTAATTTTAACTAAACATAAATCTATTTTCAGAACATAAAATATAAATCGATTTTAACACCTTATAACCGTATGCATTAAATTCGAATAAATAGAAAATCACAATACCTACTTTCTACATATGTAGGTACTTACACATATTAATGTGGCATAAAACAAGCATTACCTTTAATATTATTCTGTAATTGTATACAAATGAATTTTAGTTAGTAGAATATTTATTTATATCTTGGAAATTCCAATACAATACGAATGATAACTCATTCATATTACACACTTTTTAATCATTATAGATCAAAAATTTAAATTTAAACATCTTCATTTACAACCAAAATATAAAGAGCAAATATTCCTATCAAACTAATTATAAATATACCATAAACAACAAATTATATACAACTAACGTTAGCAATAACGAACAAACTTATTTTATATGACTCAGAATGACATTCAATCTCAAAGAAAGCTCGAATCTGTTTGCTGTCAGTAAAAACTAAACTCATATTTTTTGCTTCACTTAAATTAATTTGTAAGTTAAAGAAAATAATGAAATAATAAATTTAGGCACTGCGGTACAGCTAGAAAACTATATTTCTAACTAGATATTCAATATTATTGAAAATTATTTTTATGCTTCTCTGTGAATGTGTATACAAATATATTGTAGTATAATTTATAATGGTGGTACAAAATGACATTTCAGATATATAACGATTCGAATGATTCAAATACTATAATTACCAAGAATTTATACTGGAAAAATTGGCAGTAATTTTATGAATTTTCGTTTCAACACTAATAACGATTTTAATATAAATACAGTAAGACCACAATGTATCGTTTCTGACACTACTAGAAAACGTCAATGGTACATATATTGAAAGTGGAAAAATAAATAAAATCTGATATTATTTACCTCGAAAATGATCATTTAAAATTTTGAAAGAATCCCATAAATTTTGTAACATTTTTTTTTAAATCATAAAGGGGTAGACCATGATTTTTGCGTGATTATGATAAAACTACAGCTCGCCGAACGATAGAAGCGCGAAAAAATAACGTTGTTATGCAGGGACTGAAGAACAGATGTAGAGATTTTACTGTAAATGTGATTTCATCTTGTGTATAATTTAAATTGAATTTGTATAGAACTTCGGAAATAAATCTCTGGAAATTATTTTCAAACATTTGACCATTATACATACTTTCTTTCTAACGGGGCCGTCCTAACCACAAGACTAAATGGACTGCAGCCATTTTGGCCATTTTGGGGCAGCAATTTTGCTTGCTAGTGGCTAAAAAAACCTCAGCCGAATGAATATTAACAAAAAAAGTTAAACGGTTCTTTTTCTTATGAGAAGGAGCGCATTATTGTTAGTAGCCCAGGGGTGCCACAAATTTTTAGGACGGTCCGGCTTTCCACTATGTATAACGAATAATTTAAATATTCACATACGATAACATCATAAATAGCAATTGCTGTCAAAACAAATTCACCAAACGTAACTATCAATAACGGCAATAGGTTTTAGTTGAGCTGTCCAATTAAACGTACAAAATATGTATTGTATACCAGCTTCATAAATCCCAATTCTCTTCACTCACGGAAACTTAAAACCACTTTCTGATTACCCCATGTAAACTTTTACACCCTTAATCGAGAAGGTCATGCTTAAAACAATATTAAACTAGGTAGAAATATATTCCCATAAAATAATTTTCAATAATTGGTCCCTGTACAGGCACACTATAAAAATATGAAACAAAAGTGTGAGATAATTGACAGTAAAAATGCAACATTAATAACTTAACGTTTTGTCACTTATTAACATATAAGTTAATTAAACCATAACACCCTGAGCTGTCTAACACCCAAATGTGCATATATTTCCCATGATCTATGCAAACTCTTAAATAAAATTACCTTAGCATGTTTTTATTACTTCCCGATCCAGATTTTTATATATTCCGTGTACTTCAATACAATAAGAAACTATTTCTTTGTCCGTATTTTAGAATTTAAACAATAAATCCACAACTACATCAATGTTTCTTAGAAAAATATTTCCTACTTTTGTGTTTTTGTTGATTTATTATTTTTATTTATATTTGAAAATTCGGCGACTAGCCAACCCCACCTGGGTAACTAGATATTAACGAAGAATATTTTTATTTCAATGAGAAAATTAATGTCTATCGCCGGGGATCGAACCACGGGTCTATCTCTTGCCGGGAAAACGCTTTAACCAACTAGACAGACTATTAACTATCTCATTCAAACCGTGATCACTATTGTTACTAATCCTGTAGTGCCGGCAAGAGATAGACCCGTGGTTCTATCCCCGGCGATAGACATTAATTTTATCATTTAAATAAAAATATTTTTTATTATTTTTATTGATAAATTTATTAATTACCACTTAAAGTAATGTAATCTGAACTATAGTACATAGAAAATTAAAATGTAAGTTTAGAAATGTTTTGAATACTTGTATCATACATTTTAGAACAAAAATTAATTAAAAAATTCATATGATGTCATATTCATTGTTCAAATATTTTCGTATAAGTAAATAGTTCTGAAATATTGCATTCAGATGATAGATCAGTAAAGTAAGGAAAAAAACATTTAATACTCGTAGACAGACTGATGCTAAATTTATGTTAGAATGTACGTAATTGGAGGCTAAAAGCTTGAAATTATACATTATAATTTCCTACAAGTATCATTTTATACTTTAAGCATATTTTTTTCTAAAATACATGTCCTATATTTCAGAAATTATATTGAAATTTAACTGATATTTCAATTTTATACTGTTAAAGTTCAATTGCAAGTACGTTCTGCTGAAAAAAATAATATATAAATAAAACCAAAACAGTTACAGAAACAAAATATTTATTTTAAGAGTTTGCATAAAAATGTTCAATATTTTTTTTAAATATTATAACATAGAAAACAATAACACTGAAATCATTAACTATGTTCCACATTAAACTTTGTTAACATATTCTGTGCTAATAATCGTACATACTTACATTCCATTTACAAAATAATATTAATTAATAAGGAAAAAAAAAAGAAAAACAATAGAAGATGAGTACGTATGTTTCATGTTTGTTTACTCCTTCCCATAATTTTTTTTTTTTTGTTGTTTTGTTTCTAAATAAAGTATAACTAACAAACTAAAATAAAATAATCTAACGACTACTCAACAATGTTATTTAGTCCACTTTTTTACCGTTTGATACGAATCCCTTGTTGATACCATTTGAGTAACATGGTTTTAGGTTCGTTGAGTACTCTGTCGATACGTACGAATTGTTCAGACTGCCGTTAGAATTCGAGATACCGTTTGTTTGTTTGCCATTCTTCGTAGGCTTCTGACTCTCCAAAACGGGCTGTAAAATAAAGTGACACAATTAATATTAGTTAAAAATTATTTAACTTTTGATTCAAGATAAAAATCAACCATTTATTCTACATAGAAATAAGAATACATCTTTCAAGGTACAAGGGCACGCAGATCTTTTAAAAAATATGTTTCGTTAATTATTTCTTGATAGATTCCTGCTCGGTTTCTAGGACGAATTTTAAATTAAATCAAATCTTAAATATCGAAACGAAACTACGTTGCTAATTTGCTATTCGACAAATGTAATGATAATGATTCGAGATTTAAATTAAATCTCGTCTTACGACACCCAGCATGAAACTAGAACTTCAAAGTTAAATTATGCAACCATATATGCACAACAGTGTTACGGTTGTATTCATTTCATGGCTATAGTAATATTTAAAAATAAAATTTTATATTGCATTCAACTTGGAAGAATCCATATCCAAAGGGTGGTTCCAACATACACCAGATTTACACGATTAAAAAAAAAAATGAGAAAAAAAACCGCTTCAAACATTTTCGTTACGTACATATATCGATAGTCAATTTTTAATTTCATTCGATTGGTAACATCATATTAATCAAGAAGAAAAGATTAATAGTCTATGACAGTGATGAAAGTAATTTAACTTTTGATTTAATTTCTTAGGGATTTTATATTTCTTGTTTCTACAAAATGTATTATGTACTTATAGTTTTATATATTTGTCATTTCCTGAGTAGACTGAATTTTTTTTCATGGTATTTTTTAAAATTTTATTTTGAAATAAAAGAATTTAATTGAATATGTAGCACCCTAAATTATACACATATTGATTTACATGATATTCTGAGGAGCGGATCTTCCGTGTAAATCGGGGGATAGATGTATTATTATAATACAAATCATTGTTAACATTTTGAAGCGTTCTTCAACATATAATCCACAAACTAGTATCATTATATTCGAGTTCCTGAATGTATTGAATATTAAAAAAGGAACTGTACAGTAAGCATATTATTAGATTTGTTTTAAAACCGTATATATTCTGCGTCGTATTTTACATACCATGCACAATCCTCCATTCTTCCTCTTGGAATCTTTCGTGTAGCTGGTCTTGTAGAAGTCGGAGAAGAGGAACAAGAACAGCACGCCGTGCAGACCGATCCACATCATGAACACTTTAGGGTAATTGCAATCCGTGAACAACGTTTGGAACTGGTGGCCGAATATAAATACGAATTGAACCTGTACAGAAATAATCTCATAAATATTACCTCATACTATATAACAGTTAACCGGAGTATCACAATATTTGTTATAAATGTATATGGTGTAATTGTGAATTACATGCGGCCACTGAACCTGGTTATATTTATATGATCATGTTGGCATGGTTCTTTCTTCAGTTTTACACAGGCATATATTCCTGAGCGCACATTGCCACTATAATAATTGTATACATCATAAAACATAATTATACACACTGAAACATTATCGTTGTGTATAGAAATAAACTTGACGTTTCTAACTTTGCAAGGTTGTTAATAACCTAACTACGGCTCGGTTGTTCAGACGAGGTTTATTTCGAGAAACAAATGATTCTAGATTTTTGATTCTAGAATTATACAGAGATTCGTTTCTGAGACAAGTCTGTCACAAATGTAACTCGCTGTGATTCATTGAAATTCAAATAATTGACAGCAAATAAATTGTTTCTGTCGTCCCCAAGCAAGGGTTTAATTCTAGAATCATTTATACTCAAATGAGCAACCGAGCATAATACACGTAGAGTTGAAATTTGGTTGAGTAGTTAGTTAATACGTCTCGAATACACTTGTGACTTGACAGTTACGCTATTTCCGAAAAAAAAAACATAATAACATTGACATACTTTTTAAGATGAGAATTAGTCAGACATTACTTTTGTATGTACTTACAATTTGTAAGGTGGTAAGGTACTTTTTCCACCAGATGTACTTCTGGTACTCTGGTCCCATAGCCGCTACCATATAGTAGAAGTACATAATAATGTGGACGAACGTGTTCAGCAAAGCAAAGAAAGTACTATGGCCGCCTGAAACAGACAAGAAAGAACATTAATATCGTTACATTGCGTAATATGTCAAGTACATATTAGAAGTCATTCAATTGTTCGCCATGAACTTAGACAACCAGGACAGCTGACCAATATATAACACAGTATAACTCTTACTACGGTAATTAAATGTAATTACACATATTTTACTAAACTCAGCGCATCTAACTAGTATGAACATAACATATATAATCTGTTGTGTAATATCTGCTAAAAGATTTCAATGAATAAAACATAAATATTTGTATATGTTTTGATTTGTTTACAACATACGTACATCTGCATTGTATCAAAATACACCTGTCGACAAAAACATGTAAGTGAAAATAGAATACGGTTTTTCCATTAGGCTGTCATTATACATAATATACTGCAGGTTCGTTAGATACGCTTTCTTGATTTTATATTCTTCAAATCGTATTGTTAAATAATGGCAGATGTTAAACTGAATTCATGTGAACACTACCGAATTGTAACACTGTTAATTCCTACAAATTAGTGCCTAATTTGCGATATTGCAAAATAATTTATATATAAAAATACTCGTAAATATACATGAGTATGCTTTAATTGTATTTTATTAAGAATTTATTTTAAAATTCAACTTTTAATTAACTATCACTGTCAATTACGTTCTGATACTATGAAAATTATTGCTATAATTTTGTATATTTACTACATACATACATATTTAGTAGGTAAATTGCCGATTTTGAATAATATTTATTTCAGAATGGACATTATAGTGGAAAAAATTATTAAAAGTTGGATTATTTAATATCGCCCTAAAATGCCAGTGACGTCATTTAATAGGTACAGACAATGTCAGATACATGTGGGTACACACACAACGAAAGGTCTTGCAAACATAGCTGGGAACTATCATTTTATGCCACTGTCAGGTATGTTTCCGAATGCGTCAGTTAGTAGTAGTCACTGATATTGTGATATTGACATATTTTCACATTCCGTCACGGAATACGATTTATAATTTCGAATATTTTTTGCTACAGTATGATTATATAAACTAGTTATAACCTGTACTAGATAATAAACTAAAATATGTACTGCAACAGGTAAATTCAAGCACGTGTGAGCACTTGGGTCTGCGCAATTAAAAAAAAAATGTTTTGGATTTATTTATTTTAATTAATACACAGATGAATGACTACCACATTGATATTCCGAATCTTTCACTGAATGATAACTGTGTTAGCATATTACATTACATCACTATGAGAAATATATTATATTCATTTTTCCATAGATTTGATATTCAAGATTAGACTCCGCTGAAGTACGAAATTATTTGTATATTCATTAATATTATTAATCAATAATTTGTTTTTTTATAGATAAATAATACGTTACTTTATTTTATCAAAATCTTATGAATGTTTACATAAAAGAAATATATCTGAATAAACACCAGCAAGTTCATTCTTATTTCAATTTTTATTTCTATTGGACACTAGTTTAAATTTGGCGCCGTTCATATGCTATTTGTATGCATGACTGGTTGCATAACCACATCTGTCAAACTGTACTTCATTCGCATGTGAATTAAAATTAATTTTTGTTTGCAAGAGATTTAATTTTAATGTTAGAATATTTCAATTTGCTTGCCTTCGAATATTTTTTTTGTAGATAGTATAGTTAAAAATAAAATTTAGCTGGGTATAAAAATAAAATTTTATAGTTGTTAAAAGCAACAATAATTTTGGGAACTCTCAAAATATTTGCGCATAAGAAATTATTTTATCTACTACGTTCAAATTTTAATTTTGTCCCAAACAGCGCCTCATACTTATAGACCTGCACAAACCTGCTCGAACTGTACATTTAAAACTGCATAATGAAAACAACTCTCCAGCAAAGGAAAAGTTGTAAAAGATGTATGTAAGTAAATAAATGTTGTTACCTGGAGCAAACTTCAGACCCATCCATACCGAGAATGGCATACATCCGTGGTGAATGACATGCAGTGTGCTCACATGTTGGTTCTTTTTTCTTAAGATGAAGAATAAAGTGTCGAAAAATTCTGTGAACTTGCTGAAATAATACCACCAGCATGTATGTGCCATCTGGAAATTAAAACGGATAATATGAATACTGAAATAATTGTAGAATGTATGCAACAAATAGATAGTGCTATTTGTGTACGAAAAAAGGTTTGTGAACGTATGAAAATACATCTATACTTTGTAAATGAGGGGGAGGGGAATTTAACAATGAATAATTATAAAATAGGTAGTTTCATTCTGAAGTTATTTCTTTAACTATCTATCATATTACAAAATTGTGGTGCATACAAGACTTTATATTATTACACTTTCCTATTATTTTTATCAGAAATAAATTGCCCGTGACAGTTGATTCCGATTTTTATTCATTTACCTATTCAGTTGGTTTATTCTTGAAAATCGCGTCGATTGCATTACGTGTTTTTGATGATATGTCAGAAGATATTTTTACCAGAGCGAAGAAAGCTACTGAATATTTATTTTCACGAAATCGAAGCCAATTTATGAAAATATTCAAAATATTTGTTGTTGGAAAATAAAGTTAATAATTAGCGGGCGTAAAAGTCATTATGCCCTAGGGTATAATTAGCTTGTTTTCATATTTGGTATTTAAGGTGAAAAAAGCAAATAATAGGCAAATGTAATATAATAGTATATTATACACCAAAGGGGGAGAAACCTCTTATTTTTCCTGAGGTATAATTTGAAGCCCGAGGGAAAAATGGTGGTCTCTCCCGAGGTGTATATACTATTTTTTCCACATTCAGGAGTAGAAACACTTTATTTCATAAATAATGAATTATAATAAATCGGAGCGAAATTGCAATATTTAGAAGCCTTTGAAAATATTTCCATGCAACGCGTATCATGACAACATATGTTTATTTACAAAACCCTGTTACAATAAAAACTCCCTTACGGAAAGTGTTTTCGTCCCTAGGAAGTAAATGCTTCACTTCTGTCACGATTTTGACGCCATAGAAACAGACTTCTACTTCCGGACGTGTAAAAAATTACTTATTGCAATCTGCTTGCCATAATAATTACATGTATAACAAGCTTTTTTTAACAAAATAAAGTACACTAGAAAAATTAAGTAAATTTTAGAAATCGTAATATAACCTTAAAAAAATACACATGCATATCTTACGTCAGCCATTTTTTTCTAACCTAATTTCTTTCTAACATGTGTCGCTGAAAAAATTGTTTAAGAAAGTGATATTAAATGTAGTCTGGTTTTAATATGAAAATTATACAGGTAGAATGGATGTTTAACTTTTTTTACGTACTATGGTCTAGACCAGTGGTTGGCAATATGAATACAACTTTTTATTTTGAAATTTACATGAAAGATTACACATTCATTTTATAATGAGACTTATGTAATACCTGAAATGGAGCAAATTAGAATATTACATATATTTATAGCATTTTAATTTTAAATGTTTCTAATTTAAATTTTATGATTTGTAGAACAGAGTTTGAGTAACGTTAATGTAGCAAAAACCGGTTGTACAAGAACGAAATTTTGTCCAATAAATTAAACATATTTCCGGTGTTCGTGATTATTAATAACGCTTGCGAAAAATTATAATTTCTAATTTGTAATTACACATAATTAACATTAATTTGGAGTTCTTTGTGCGGAAATAAATGTAGAGAAAAAGAAATTTTGAGGTTATATAAGAAATGAACAATTCAGATACACGGTATTTAATATTTAAAGTATACGGCCTGACAGTGACAGCTCACGAGAGTTTATTGTGGCGGGATTGCAATAGCTAATAATCGATTCTGGCCTAAGTTTTTTTTTTTTTAATATATTATTCGGCTAAGGCTCAAGATATTCGTTTTCGGCTGCCATCTTTGTTCATCATACTTTCATATTATACTGGCGAGGCTGCAAATTTTGTTAGAAATGTGATACATGATAGTTTCTATTAAAACAAATGCCGTAATTTTTTGTGTTTATATAACTTCTGTAACTTCCAAAACCTCTTTAAAAAAACAAAAACAAATGAAGGTTATAATGCTACGTTTGAGTAATTGATATTTACAAGATGAAGGACATCAGATGAGTGCAGATGTATGTATTAACTTACCCTGAGTGCTAGGGGACTGTTGGAATAATCCACTGGTTGGCATCTGAAACTGTAGTGACCCCACCATCCACTTTGCATGTACTGCAACACAGATACATGTACACATTACAACACTGAAAAATATTAATTATCCATACATTTTCGTCTCATAAAAATAGATTTGTATACTATTATGTTACTAAAATAATAATGTATCTTTTTTCAATTAAAGAATATTTGTATAGAAAGTTTTGACACTTTGGTAATTTCGTGTGGTTAAACATATGTAATTTTGAATTTAAAATAAAAATTAATTATTGTAATAAAATTATAACTAATGCCATGTTGCTCAGGCGAGATTTAATTCGAGAATCAAATGATTTTAGATTGATTTTAATTCTATAAATGAATCGAGAATCGTTTGTAAGACGCAAATCAGTTGATTGTTTATGATTCGTTGGAACTCAAATAATTGACAACAAATATATTATTTGTTTTGTTCTAGAAACGGTTTAATTCTTGGATCATTGTTTCCGGAATTAAATCTCGTCGGTGCAACCGGACATATAATATAAATTATTCTGAAACGGTAGCTTTTGAAAAGTAGTTCTAATTTTATTTGAAATTAATAAATTTATTGAATTTGATTTTAAATGAAATATGTTCTTAAGGGACTCGTCACTGTGTTTCTAGGTGTTTACCTCGTAGAAAATCCAAGCGCTAAAGATTGTTTGTAAGGCGTTGTAAATGAGGAGAGTCTTTCTGAGGCCCAGTGGTTTTCTATTTTCCATTAACCGAGGACCGAGTACCCGGGCTATGTACGCATACGATATGCAGATCAGCAACGTTGGTAGTGGACTGGACATCATGAACCATTGATTCACCCGGGGATCTACAAACAAACATACATACATATAAAACAATCAGAGCTTGAGTGATATTCATATTATAATAATTGTATTACCAGTACATATATATTAACGGGTAAATTCATTTTAATACGTGACCTGTTTTTTAAACAGTTTGAAATTTTCATTTGTTTCTTTATAAAATTCAGTGTATCGTAAATTAACTTAATAATTATCTTGCTAAACATGAATCCTATTGATTCGGCCATAAACTAATAAATAAGAAACAATAAAAAACATATTTGAATTGTTCTAGTATTGATAAGACAGATGGACATTTTGTGCAAAGCGAATTAGACAAAAGTTGCACATTTATGGGCCGATGTTGATGGCGATTTCATATTTTAAAAATATTGCATGGCTCACTAGATAAAGACAAAAGTGTGATTTTTTCGAATTTCAATGTTCATTTTTTCGTTTGTCGGATTTCACTAAAAACCGCGTAGCTAATCAATTAATGAAGATATCTGCAATCGGTAAACGGCGTTATCATCAGCTGATCTGTACAAACCTAGCGGATTCTCCTGGAACCAATTGAAGCCGCGCAATTCAAACAGTCCGCGTATTTTTTGAACAGACCTCGTATATATCGAAAAATACATTTTTAACACAGTAAAACTCGAATTAACGAATTAATACGTGCAAGGAGGAATGCGTATCTTTAAAAAATAACAAATTAGTTAGTTTACCTGTTTTTATTTATGTAGATAGGTTTTTGTAATTAAAATTAAGTATGCATGAAAAGTATAATTTCACAGAGAAGTTGCTGATGTTGTGTGATTACAATGTTTACGACCGGTTAAATTTACCCGGAAATTTTGTTTGTTAAATTCGAAGACTGTTAAATTGAGATCTATAAAATCGTGGCTTTACTATACCATAAAAATATGGTTGCCGCCCAACACATAATAAAATACAATTTTATGAATAACATTTAAAATATCAAACCAAATAGTAATTTAAATTACTCATTGTTTTAGAATTAGAGACAAAAATAATATAATTGCTTTTGGCTATAATATAACCATTTGTCAAAACAGCGGTTCCTAGTTCATATGTTTTTAAAAATTGTGTAATTCATCTGAAACTCAGGAGAGCGCAAAATTAGCCCAATTAAATTAGAAAATTGTAATAAAATTTTCTTTCCCATTTCCGTTAATAATAGATGTTTTCTCTCATTTATTGAATTGTATTGTCAGTCTGTTAAGTTTCATTCATTCCGAAAAACAGGTTTAGTGTGTAAATCTGCAATTAAAATGAATTACGATTCTAATTAATTATTATTACTTCCCAATGAAACAAATTATAAAATTCGTATTCTTATTTCCTGCTGTTTCTTTAAAACACAATGAATTTAACATTACCATAAAAAAACATTCCAAATTAAGATTTCACTATGGTACTTTTTATATTTTGTTCCATTACCTTATCTTCAAATATATATACATGTATATTCTCTTAATAGATTCACGATAAATAAACTAAATTGTAATAATCGATAATGCAACAAAAATTCACAAATGGAAGTTTTAACCTTACCTGTAATAACAACTATAAATATAAAAATTAACTTGTATGGGACGTATATGTATTACTATGCGTAACACTTTCCAATTCTCCGTATTTTATATAGAGAAATTTAAATAAATATCAAATATATTCAAAACGCTCTGATATCCCACCATGTTGTGACGTACTAAGACCCCTATTAATACATATTAATATTGCATTAGAAGCCCTGCAGGTATAAAATTACGTAAAATATACCACTGTCTAATATCTGACTTAATCATGCGAACACGTATGCTATATTATATGGTAATACTGTGTTAATGGCCTTGTAATAGTAACAAAATTGTTAATTGTTGCCATGATATCTAAGAATTTTGCATTCTGGCCTTTGAACCCAACATTACCATACAATTCTGAATACTTTCTATATGAGTATTTACAATGTCAATATCATGTAGTATTTCCTGTTATTATGGATTTATTAATTAACCATTTGCGAAATCAAACAGATACATTTGACTAATTACCTAGTTTAGAATTTTTTCTAATATATAATTTTAAATTATATTTTAACGTTAGACATTATAAAAAAATTATTTATAAGTAATAGATTGTTTGATATCGAGAGTTTTCCCTAATTACTCCATTACTTAATATAATTACAGTTAATGTAAATTACAAAATCAGGCAATATAAAAATCGGTAATATAAGTGAGCTTGGACAATGCTCAAGTATAATTGATCGAAAATCGTAGAAAGTCACAAAATGTTTGCATAAATGATTAGAACAATTTCATATGTTGCCCGTGGATATTTATCGAAAGTGTCTTACGAACAGTGTAAGTGTGCATGTGAAATATGACGACTAAATACATCGAGTATGTGACAACGGATACATGTATAATAAACACAGGGCCGGCCCTACAAGTCCTCCTCGCCCGCCTCCAAGTTGTAACTAAGCAAGTTCAGAGGGTACAACATTTATCGAAAATAAATTAAATTACCTAAAGCTAAATGAAAACGATTTATTAACCAAAACATATATTTCGTTAATAAGAAATAATAGCTATTCTACAGCGTTATTACAAACTGCGTCTCCCTCGCAGTGACGTCCGTCAGTAATGCAGGCTTTGAAGGCCCCCTTTTACTGGCTCTGTATATGCAATCACACTAACGAATGTGATGGTTGTAAGTATAAACATGAATGATACAGCGTTTCCCAGCGACTACCATGCATAGGAAAATTAACATTGGGAAATTATGTAAGGATCAAGTATTGTTGTGTCTGTATCTAAACATGTGATTGTCACAAATTAAACAGTAGGTAGTTAAATTTATCAAATTTACATTACTGTCAGATTGCTGTTATTTTTGGCATTTGCTGAATTTAGAATTTATGCAAAATAAAATAAAATAGAAAGTAAGGTTAATTTCGCAGTTCTCTTGAATGGTGAGCAAGAGCTCCATCTTTCTGGTACCATAATGTGTTGATATCATCAACTACTGCAGTAATAGCAGGGACTATTTGATTTTGCAGCATATCTAAATAAATTCTGCTATTTAGGGTACCGTCAATAAAGAGCGGACCAATTAAATTATTGCCCAATATTTCAATGCTTTGGCGGTTGATTAATTTGATTCCAATACCGATTTTGACGATTTGGTTCTCTATTTGATGTACATGTGCACTCATCACTGAAACAAATATTTTCTAAAAAATGTTCATGAGCATGACATTTATTGCACATTATTTCTCAAAAGGTGCTGCTAATAGGTCTTGCTGCGTCGAATATTTGTCAGCAAAATATTTGTGTTTTTTAAGAGTGCGGTGAACATACGTGCGAGATACACCGAGATTATCTGCAATTTCACTCACACGTTGGGATCGGCTTCGACAGCTGCCACAATATCTACTTCCATGTTTACCTCGATGTTTACATTCTGGTTTTCATTTCTATTTCTTTTGCAATGATTATTGGCGCACCCAGTTTCTTGGAATTGCCTTACAATTCGTGCAACTGTGTGTATGCAGGGAATAGGCCGTTTATAAAAATGAACACTAAAAAGCGTGCAGGTTCTTCGCGAACTGTTACCTGCTAAATTCCATGTTAGCATTTGAATGTTTTCTTCTGTTGTATACACATTCATTGTTAAATATTTGAAAATGTAATATTAACTATTTTAAATAAATATCCTTCAAATAATGATGTAATACGAAAATTATTAGACAGAAGTAAATTTCTGTTTTTGTTTTGTTTTGTCACTCAGAAATAGCAATTTAAAAAGAATAAAAAATTACTCAAAACTGGCTTTACAAATCGGTAAAGTCCGATGTAAATCATTTGACTTTAGGCAATTATTTAAAATGCGATTTTAATCATTTTGTATAATGATGCCGAATGTAAATTAAAAAACTGGCCATGTTCGGAGCTATTCTGTACATCTGTCGCTAACTCCCAACTATCTTCAACTTTCTACAAAATTTCATGTGTGTAGTGACGAATCTTATTCATATGTAGAAGAGTTCAAAAAAACAATTGTCCAAGAGGATAATACAAATCGCTTGCAACTTATTACTATAGTGTTCATTACATCTTCTTATTTTAATATTTGCATATCTAACGTCACTGACTGTATGTAGATTCACTCGTTGATTTAATAAAAATTATACGAACATAACAAAAGAAATTACAGCTTCTTTTCTAGAATTAAAAAGATTTTTATAAATTGAGAAATTAAATTTTATTTTATTATGTTTGAAAATCTGTTTTTTTTTTTGGTTATTTCAAACTATTTTTATAAATATTCGTTGATTTTCAGTTCATTAACGATCGCTAATTCTTAAAAGATAGCCAGTGAGCTGTCGCTTAAAAATAAACAAATAAGCGACTGTCGCTAGGAAAACAAGCGACAAAATAACGTACAGAATCGCATATTTCAGATCTAGCGAACGCTAAGAAATAAACGATCGCTAGTAGTTAACTATAGGTTGTACAGAATAGCCCCGATTATATAAAATCAAAATTTCCTAATGCAAAAGTTCCCAAATTATTTTAGATAAAAATACATGTTGAAATTTTTAGAGAAAGATACTTCAAATAAATTTTGTAGAGAGTTAAATTCTGCAAATAAGTTGCCTATCAGATTTTTTACATTTCATAACTGAGAACATGACCTAAACTGAGGTCGAAACGTCAGCATTATTATGCCATTTATGCTTGATTTACTGAACTCAGATTATTCCAACCTACGGGAAGAAAGAAGTTTACAAGTTTATAAAGTGTCTTTTGACCAAATACTCTATCAACGATGTACATACATATGTATATATCTTACAGTAAAAGCGTAATCCGTACTAAATGTATACGATTATTAGTAAAAATATATACAGTAAAGTTCGTTTATAACGAACCTCAAGGGACCGACGAAAACAGTTCGCTACAAGCGAAGTTCGTAAGAAGCGATAAATATCAGAAATTCATTCTTTTTATTAATGCACAGGTACACCTATCGTTAGCTATTAGCTATCGCTTATTTCTTAGTTTTACTGTATTTATTAACTTTACAATGGCGTACCCTACCACTACCTTAGTCAACTAGAAATGTATACTTTTTCTACTAATTGCATGCAATTGTTGGTTTTACTGTGACATACATAATTACATAATAATATACACTAATACTTCTCTAAACGATCCATCTTTTTACGACATTTCGGTATAACGACTTGGTGTAATTATGGCTAAGTTTCAGTTGATGGCCTACAATTTTTCAATTTACGGCCGAGAAGTCGAAAAACTCCCGATGTATGTCTTTTGTCACGTGCTCTAGTCTTCTATGGAAATAAATGATTCGTTATACAGCATTTCGTTGCGATTGACTTTCCAGGAACGTATCTCAGCCATATTGCGAGGTATGTGTGTGGTGTATATCATGTAGGTATAACTTTTTGTTAAGCTTGCATTACACGATGAAGTTTTTCTTTTCAAGTAACTTTAAAAGCGTTTTTATAAGTGACCTTACAAGTTTATTTACACGATACTTGAAAAGCAAGAATTGCATTGTGTAATGCACGCTTTAGACAGTTTTATCCTTTTTGACCTGTTCAAACCGGTTACTTATTTATCGGTAAGATATTCCCTAATTCTGTTTATGAATGAATCTACACGCAGAGATAGATATTAGGATGTATGTGTATGAATGTGTAGATGCCTTTACTCGCGCATAGAGACATTCAATCTCACTCTCCTCACACCTGCTTATGAGAGTAGATTTGTCACTTAAAACAGTGACAACGAATCCGTTTGCGCATCGCGAAAAAACAATTTTCACTTCACCAGCAAAGGAGGCCAAACATTGAAACACTAGACGGAAATGAAAATTGACGGGAAATTTGTACAGTCTCGAAAAGAAGTATAGAAACATTTTATGTACATATGTATGTAAAAAAAATACTGAAAGATATAAAATGTTATGTAATTATAAATATTTTCGTTTCAGGCTACATTATTTCGAAAAATACTGTTAAAATACATTACAATTTACAATAATATAATATAAAACACAATGTTGTTCAAGTTTAATTAGGACAATATGAATTATTCAAGGTTACAATAATCATATAAAGTATAAAATAAGTAATTAAATTATCACATGGCAGTAACACTCATATAACTTCGTAATTACGTACATAAACAAATTAGTTTAATGCGAAATTGTGTTATACGAGTCTAAAAACCAGTACAAAAATCTGTATACAGTTACATTTCGGGGATTACCAGTATAAATTCAACATAATAGCACGGCACTTCCCATACAAAATCTTAAAATTACACCGTGTCATGCAAGATTTGCCGTAATTGTATAATGTGGTTTTATTCGAAGTTACCGTGATGTGCGAGCATTATCGCCATATTTCAACCGAGCTATTATCGTGTTGTATGGACGTTAACAGTACAGTAATATTTCGCATAGCGCTCAAGATACGTTACTACAAGCGCTAAACGAAACTATGTTAAACAGAGATATCCGTAAATGTTCCTTACTCTTCTCATTTTCAAAATTACCGCCTTATGTTATGACGAACCTTAGTAAATTCAGCATTATAGTTAATCAGCGGAGTTTTACTGTATATTGTCGAAATTCGGTCGCTATAACCGTAGGTCGCTATATTCAAATAACATAAATACAGACATATGTAAAAAAGTACATTATATATATGCTAGAAAAGAGTACATTTACATGAGTGCAAGAAGCTTAAGCAACAAAAACAATGTTCAAGTGTTACAAAATAAAAAAAAAACGATCCAACTTATTTTACAAACTTAACACATAATTTAACATACGTATGTATACATACATAAGTATTTAAATTTTAACAAAAAAAATCTGTCAGTTTGGTTTGTTTTTGTAATTTTTTGTTTTCTAAAAGGTTTCTTTCAATAATCTTTTCTAAACGTAGCAATGCAAAATCTGTGTTAGCTTCTTTTGAATTTAGATTAAACATGAAAAAGTGCTGAATTGTTTCAATTGCTGAAAATGCATCCTTTATAGTAGGTGTTTGCAACTCGGTTGTTTCGTCCATTTCCACTTCGTTGCTTTTCGTCTCGCCATACCGACATCGATGACATACCTTCAATTCGTAGTTAACCACTGAATGAATACGTCTGTCGCGATTCGCCCTGCCTTTTTGCAACTCGGTAATTACCGGAGCCAATTCGGTACTACTACACAGTGCGATCCGTTTTTATAAAAGATAATTTTATCCAAATTTCAAGCCATTTTTCGTCGTTATATTAGTTTCGTCGTAATATCCGATATCTTTATAAGCGATAAGCCTCACGTATAAAGAGTTTCTGACTGGGACTTTGAAATTTCGTCGCAAAAACCGAAATGTTATTATAAACGACATCCACTGTATTGTGTTTTGTATCTACATGGTTGTCTAGCAGATGGTATGTTTGATTGAAAATCGCGCTACTTACTACTGAACTGAATACATGAAATTAGTTTAGTACAATATACATATACATTCATGCATACCAACACGTGCGACATGTACGTATGTGAATTTAAATTGTAAATCGAATTATTTTACACCGAACGAACTTTGTAACGCTGTTACACTTTTGAATAACGTAGCTATGCAAATTTACAATTACATATTTTGTTTCAGCACGGAAATAGGATATGCCGAAATGAATATGAATTAAAATATATTTGTATAGAATACAGTAATACAATAAAGTCTAAAGTCTGTCTGACACGAGGTCTAATTATAAATGCATACAATTATGTATAGAAATATATGTATCGTTGCATGCAGAGAAATAAATACATGTTCTATTCCATGCAAAATATGATTTTTAACATTTGTAAGTTTTTATTTCCGTTCTCAGTGTTAATGACTTGTTATTATCCATGAAGTTTCTGCTGACCATCTACGCCATTCGGCATGACGTTTTATGTTTTTATAATAATTTTACAATTTTGAGAATTTTCTCATAATGCATTTTGTTCTGATGTTTAACGAGTTTAGATGTTTAGTTGTATTTTTTTCGCTTTGAAAATGACCAGAACCACATGGTCGAAACGTTAGCATAATCATCATGCTACTATATACAAATTCTTATATTGTTTTGCACTAATCTGCTAACCATAATAACTCATCATTGCAATAATCTATTTTTATATTTGGTTAGTTTGAAACCAAAGAGTTCTTCCTGTCAAACTATCAAAAATCTAGGTAACTGTGCATGCTCGCAAAGTGAAAATCTTGTATAAATTTATATACAACATTTTACACTAAAACTCCCGTAACACGAACTTCTATAACTCGAAATTTCTACAAGTCGAAATGAATCGAGTGGCAATAGCGTTTAGGCAGCAAATTACATGCAATTTTACTTCTATAACTCGAATAAAATGATTGACACGTGCATTCCGTAAGCCGAATTTTTAAGAGAAATCCTTGTTTGTGGAGGATTTTTTTTGTGTATGCTTCGGTTCTTTTTGTTTTATTTTATTCGGGAGACCCTTTTCGCTTGTCACGAGTGGTTGTTGCGTTTCAATACAAAACGAATTAGTGTGAAAGCGGAAGATCAATCACGCATAAAAATACAGTTCTGTTGTGATTTTTTCGAAAAGGTGGTACACCTTTAAGTGCAAAAATGTATGATATGAAAAAATACCTGATTTATAGCAACACTCACTCACACAAAAACACACCCTTACCTGAAACTACGTTTTTTCGTATTGAGTTTTTCATTGTTCGGGGAAGTCACTATTTGTAAAACTAATACATACACATTTATTCCTTATAAGTTTGCTGAGCACGAGGAAAATTACTAAATATTTTAACCGAAATTAGTACAGACTCCTAGTACATGATTTGGATTCAATAAAAACGTATGTAATTAAACAACTGTAATGTCCATAAATAAAATTGTGGATAATGGTGATTCCAGTTTTGGAAATTTTTACTGTATATATTTCTATACAGAATTATGCAACGTATTAGACTGTCAGACAGTCTGGTTTATTGTACATTTAAAATATTATTTTTTTTCTTTTTACTTAATATGAATAATAAAAAAATAATACATGATGAAATGTTGATTCGTACTGTTTTTCTATAATTAATTTTTAAACCTATAAATATTGCAGAAACTACACAGTTACCAAAATGTAAGAGTTTCTTCCTTATAAAGTGTAGTCGTTTTTCCGTTATTCCTAAATAAAAGCATAATAATTAATTTTTAAACATAGAAATATTGCATAAACTATACTACTACCAAAATGTAAAAGTTTTTAGAAATAAGATTATACAATTATGTCAAAATCCAAATAATATGTTTTTTTTTTAATTTAATAAAAAATAAGATTGTTGTAAAACTAAACACATCTAAACTGATATGGTAAGTTAATTATCCGTTATATTCTTTGCAAGCCAATACCCGTATGTAACGTATCTGTTGCACTGAGCCATATACCTATATATACCGAGTGATCCAGAATGATAGACCGTCACGTGACCGGAAAATGTTCGCATTACGATCAAAACTTTATTCCATGGAATGAAGTTTAGTATCAATTTATCCACAAGGAAGAAATCAGCGGCTTACTATGTGGGTTCTTATCATATATGTACCTATGTTTTGTAAATATGATTTAATCTCAGTTCATATTCAAGACTACACTTTCGTTGTTAATTAATTAATGTATTGAGTGATAGAGAACACTCCAAACATTTATTACAATAAAAAAAAATACTCGTCTATTGTAGTACAGTATCAGTAACCCAACGAGTCGGCAAACAAAAAACCAGAATGAAGCGACACGATCCAGCTATCTGGATCACTCGGCACATACATGGCAAATACGTTTCATTTGTTTTACAAGTAAAAAAAAAAAAAACAAATACACCAATAACTTTCATCATTGCATAATCATGTGGCGAGTTAATAATTTCGCTATCACAAACAGAACTGCAGAAGCGCCAGTGACGGAGAAAGGAGGGGGGAACGAGTAATAATTTAGAAATTGATGACTGTAGGTTCTTTCACAATTTGTATACCGGAATCGTATTGGTGACATTCCAACATACAACACGTGTACAGGCCCATATTAGGTGGAAAAATTAGTATTTTAATTTCAACTGCCGAAAGTAACCTCAAAATCTGAAGGGAACACAAATGTTTTTAATGGACTGATTCATTTGGGTATATGAAAAATAATATTTTATAACTCAGTTTAAGATAAGCGGATTATTATTTTATTTTTAAATCTATTTATTATTTTGAAAATACATAAAGTTCTTTAAATATAGCACAGCAGTGTTTCTCAACCATACACTGCCAAAAGGTACGCCAGGATTTGTATATATTTCTGTTTTTCAGTAGTCGAAAACAAAGATTAGCTTAAAAAAATAAACATTAACCTTAGGGGTATTTGAGAAACAACTAACGCGCTACGGAGTATACCAAGACAAAAGGTTGAGAACCACTGTGGTAATGTGTACGATTGAATTCAGTGTAGTAGAATTATATATTTATGGTAGATATAATTCAATATAGACATATCTCTTTGCCAGAGCAAAAAATCAATATATTGTAGTTTTCACCATTCACAACAGACATTTTAAAATATTTATTCAGTTGCTAGCATGACTTATCAGTTACTGAACAAATAAACTGTTTTTACGTCATGACAACTGCATATTTTTATTTTTTGAACATTTAAAATGTAAATATGTTCATGTAGTATAATAATATTTCAACAACTATACAGGGTAATCTAATTGCGATGTCCACTATTGCTAACTCCTTTATTTAAAAAGAGAGAAAATAGATAAAGTGGACAAAACCATTTTTTCCATTGATTAAGCTGATGCAATCAAAAAGGCATCACGTTTCTGAGTTATTGCAGCTTACAACAATTTTTAAAGGAAAATGTATAGTACAATTATTACCATAAGAATTTCGCAAGCTACATGTAAAAAGTCATTAATATTTTGTTAGAAAAATTGATAACGAAAATAATGAACAGTTTTGAATGCGTTTTGACAACGTAAATCTGTGTATTCCAATAGCATTATCGTGATAAACGATTTTAGTAGGACACAATATGGCTGCTAGTAACGATATAGGAATAGCAGTCAATCCTTAACCCAATAAATTATTAATATCTTTGTGCTCCACTAGTTCTTTAGTTAGCAACAGTGGGTCTCGTAATTGGAGCATCCTGTAAAATAATAACATAGAAATAATATGTCCCATGACTGAGAATTATCTAAAGTGGAATTGTTAAATATTCTACCATAATTTAAAGAGAAAATCTGATTAAATACGTAAACAAAGAGAATATTTATAATTTTATAAAGAAAACAAATTTATATTTACAAGGCAACGTTCGGTTGTGCTAAATCTTATTACGCGAGTAACTGTAATATAAAGCTCATGTAATTAATCAATTAATACGTACAACGAACAGCCCCTATCTCAACATATAGAAATGTACTGTAACCAAAAAGAAATGAAAACACATATATTAATTGTTGTTTTCAAGGGATCGATTGATAATTTTGAAATTTACAAAAATTTGATTACGTTCACATTTGGGCTAGTCCGACTCTGGCACAGGAACCGCGTAGCGCGCCGAACATCGTTCGTTACTTGGTCAACCGGTGTAAAGTAGGTCACATTCTTATGCTTTTCGCATGAATGATTACCGTATGTCTAGTCAGCGGCCTGTGATTTTACACAACACAATTATTGTACAAAAATTCTGTTACCACTTGCAATAAACTGTTTATTTTTAACCTTGAAAAAACAAAATGAGTTGTTGCGGCTCTCGTGACGATAAACTGGTAATCCGTAACGGATGTATCGTATGTTTGTGACGTCACAAGTACGGGTTAAGTGTAAGTATGGTAAATGGGGACATATTATCTAAAACAAAAAAGCTTTGTATTTCGAATATAACGTAACGTACCAATTCATTCGGATGCAAACGGATAAGACAAAATATAAGTTATAACAATACTTATATTAGATCAATGGCATAATATAATGTTTTTAATATGCAAGTTGTAAATTATATTACGAATTTTATTTAACTTTTAACTGCCTGGATGTTTATATACAAGTGACAAGATAGGTACACCTGTACCTTGGTATCGTTATATGGGTTTTGCCAATAAATTATTTATATTTATTTAAATAACTTTTCTCAGAAGAATCCATCTCTATTTCCATCTGCTAAGAAAAACATATAAACTAATAATTAAAGGTTGTTTCCTCGGTTGTTTCGTTGTAAATTTAATCTCTTGTAATTAGTACAGTAAAACCCTACTGTACGCTACTTCGCTTTAACGCAATTCTTAAACTACAAAGAGCTAAATTTACAATAATTCGTTATAACGCGAGTCATGAAAATGATAATTTTGACAAAAGAAGAGCAAGAAACTTCTTAGATTTCCGAAAATAGCCTCATTTAATGCGGTTTTGCTTAGGCTTGTTTTATAGGGACGTATTACAGGCACCGCTCACTTAACGTACACAAATTTCGGTTCAGTAAGTGAACGTACGTTAAGCGGACCGCATATTTCCATTTAATTGCATGCATATACGATTTTTTGGTACACACACGTCCCTACGAACGTAATTTTATGCTATGCATTGTGTGTTATTTCTTGCCAATAGTCTCCATATGAAATACATAATAAAGTCACTTATGCCCGCATATTTTAATTATGTATATTTTATTCAGATTATGACGTAAATATGTACAATGTACAACAGCAGAAATTGCGCCCTGCCCGAGTTGCGAGCCAACGAGTTTGTGTGATGCGACGTACGTGCGTACGGATAATGTGTACTTAGTACGGACAGAGAGTCGTAAATAATCATGTACCTATGTATTATCGAACGTACGTTAAAAGGACGTACGTTAAGTGAGTGGTGCCTGTACTGTATTTCAGAGGACAACTCTAAATAATGTATAACACAATAAATAGAAAGATGAGCAGTGAGTATTCTAATACCAAACCCAGCATAAACCAAACATTGGAATAATTTTACTCAAAATATCTGAGAACGTTTCAAATCGGTCACAATAGATATTGCTTGTCGAGTTATATGATGTCACGGGATTTCAGCTGACTAGTTTCAATTTGAATTTAAAAAATTTACATTTGAACACGCAAATGCTACACGTGTACCTGTTCAGTCTCGTACACTAATATTTCTCTATACGACCCCTCTTATTACTTTACGCTATGTCTAATTATAGCTAAGTTTTGATTTACGGCCTAAAAATTTTCGATTTACAGCCAAAAAGCCGAGAAATTCTCTGTGTACGTCTTATTTGGAAATAAATGCTTCCGTTGTACAGCATTTCTTTTTACGATCGACTTTCCAGGAATGTATCTCGGCCGTACAGCGAGGTATGAGGATTAAGACGAAATATATTTCGTTTTAAACGATATCAATTGCGGATGAAATTATATTTGTTTTTATAATTATTTGAACATAATTGTATTTTCATTTTATCACAATAATATTGAAAAATAAACAATTATATACACCCATATACGCTGTGTTTTGTTTACTTATTTGTATTATTATTTGTTGTTTTAATTATAACAACAAAAGTGCAATTTTTGTTGCATGACCTCCTGATTTGTCATCAAAATGTATTATATCAAAATTGATTCACTAGATGTACAAAAGTATTTGAGCACTGAATACAACATCGTATTATGCAGTCTATAATTCTGAACAACTTTTTTATTTAGAATTTTGCTCAAGCCCGTTTGACACCTTGTATACTATATAGAATTCAATATAGAAATTTATGTATCGTTGCATACAGAGAGAAATTACGTAAATTCTGTATAGAATTCTACATGGAAAAAATGAAATAAAACTTGTTCTATTTCATGTAGAATTCTATGTAGAAAAGTGCGCGTAAGTGTTGCGCAGTATACATATAATTTCCTAACAATTGTTTTTTGGCTGTTTCTTTGTTTGCGGGGTATTTCAGTGTATTGTACTTTTTATTTTGTTGTTTAGGGAAGTTTGCAGATTTACGTAATACGGCCCCTTTCCCTTCTATTCAGTCAAGATTTTGAACACAATTTTCATTTTCTTTTTATTATATATATATGTATGTATATATATATATATATATATATATATATATATATATATATATATATATGTTCGATTATAGTTAAATTTTATAACAGGTTGACCTGATAAAAATGATCGAATGGTTTATATATAGCGAGCTATAAAAGTCTGTTGGCTAACTTCAAACCGTGATATTTATTTTTTCCAGGAAATAACTTGCGTTTATTGAAATAATAAATATAACATTTGATAACTTAATTAAACATATTCATTGTAGATTTTCTTTAGTCAAAATATAATATTGAGAAGGAAAATATATAATCCGTAATGGTTGGAATAATTGACTTAGTTCAAGGTGTTGTGTGAACTGTTTATTTCGTATAAATATCATAAAGATGATCACAGATGACCAACAATATGCGACGTTTCGACCACAAGGATTTTGGTTATTACTCATTATCAACCAAACAACATTCTGAAACCACAAAACAATAAGTATTGAACAACAGCGTCAATAAATTAAAATAAAAAACATTTTTTTAACAATATTTACCCAAATCACAGCAGTCAAAAGAACATAAATATCTCTTGAGAATTTCACTCAAAACGTAAAAAATGGTTACAGAAACTTTCCGACATCATGTGCAAAAACATGATGGGATAAGAATGAAACAAAACAGAGCTAAACAAGCTGAAACTAACATAATGAACACTGAAGGTGAAATTTGAAATTAAATTATGATAATCTGTTTTATTATTTTTTATTTTATTTTATTATCGCTGTTGTTCAGCAATTATTGTTTTTGTGGTTTCAGAAAGTTGTTTGCTTGACAATGACCAAAATCCTTATGGTCGAAACGTTGCATATTGTTGATCATCTGTGATCATCTTTATGATATTTATACGAATTAAACAGTTCACAGCACCTTGAACTAAGTCAATTATTCCAACTATTACGGATTATATATTTTCCTTCTAATTAAACATACTTTAATAACGTGTAATACTATATTACTTTGAAATGGATAGACGATTTATTACATGATAAAAGTTTGCGATAATGACCACTGATCCTAATTGAGATAACTGAAGTACATACTTTATTTTATCAAAATTGATATTATCTCACATTCTATAATGTTTCTCTAGTTGTTCAGTTCATATCAGTAAAATAAATGACATTGTTAAAAAGTTGTTAACCCAAAGTATAAATTTAAATTTAATTTATTCAAATCTAATTTTTACTTAATACAAGTACAGCAATGATAATATGTGAAGATAGATTGGGAGATATTTATAACGATACATATATGATTGTTGATCAAACGACAGTACACTCCGCTCATATTACGAGAAATGTGATTTTATGCAGGTATAAATCGGAATTGTTTTACTCTATAATACATTTCAAGATAATATTACTTACCACTTTTATTGTCCAGTATATCATGGTATTTGTCGATTACACTAGTCACTAAATGTGCCATTTTGCTATCTGCAACAAAGGAAATAAATCAAATTAGTCATGCAATAATAACTCACTTTAGAAACATGTTACTGTAGTATAGCAAATACCTTGTTACGTACAAAATCGTTATATCATGTAACTAAATTTGGAGTCTTGGCAAATAGTGTACACTGCTATTCACGATACTAACGGAGTTACTTAAGGTGGATCTATGCAGCCAAAATTAAAATTTACATTAAGAAGTTAAATGTACTTAAGAGTATGGAGTGTTTTATGCATTCAGCTAACACTAAACTAACATTAGCACTAAACTAGAAAGATAACCAACTTCAAACTTTGAAAAGTAAATGTTAATTTTTTTCACTACTGCGCAAACTCAAAACGGACTGTTGATTGAAACAACTGTCACTTTTCACGCGTCTAAAAAAATAGTTGCTAACAATAATGTTCAGTAAGAATCACTATATTTTCGTTATTCATATTATAAACAATTAATTGCGATATATGAAAATAACGACATCAAATAAAAACAAAAGTGGTTAACCTGTTATATCGCATATGTCAAACTCAAAATTGTTCATTTGCGTAGGCGTAACGCAAGTCTGCACAAGGGCGCATAAATGCTCCTACTTAGTTTAAATGTGCAGATGCAAACGTTAATTTTAATGTAATTTAGTTGAGGCAGGATAAATCCACCTTTAGAGCTGCTAAATTTATCCACGAAAGTTAACACTAGAAGGGCCAATAGTTACGATTTAAAAAAAAACAGTAAATCCCTAATCAAATATATAATAATGTTGAGTCCTACTAGTTTTTCATACTACAATTGACACTGTTGCCATAGTATTGCAATGAGAATACCCAGATTTACATTGTGAAAACGCATTCAAAACTGATTTCATCTAAAATATATTTTGTCCAAATAATATTTCTTGAGAGCATGTATCTATAAGACATTTGAATATTTATCTTAATTTTCCTGAGAAATTAAATTCATATCCAAGGCTACCTCTAGGTATTTTTAACGTGATTTTCAACATTTTCAATTAAATTTCTGCCGTTATGAAGCATGCAAAATTAATTCTGTTTATTGCTTTTAATGTAGAATTTTATGCTCTACATTTATTTGAAGCTTTTTTCTATAAAATAATAAGGAGAGTTGCAAATTATAAAAATATGACTTTGCTTGTTAAAGTCCTATGTTAAGGTGTCGCGGTCACCACCCGGTATATAATAAGCTGAGGTTAGTTGATAATGAAGGAATTTCAAGTTTTGCGTGTACCATATGTATTTCTAAGTTTATATACATATTTGCAATATGTCAAGTTCACTGTTAAATTTAAAATAGAACTGCAAAACAGGAAAGTATATACTATTCCATGCAAACAGCACAGTAAAAATAGTATTTTATCTACCTAGATTCCCAGTGATTCACATAAATGTTATGAATCATTATTGATTCAAATCACATGTGTCCCATACATCATTATTTAAATCACTATTTATCATTCTCACACTGTTACCTGTCGCGATATGTTAAAAAGATCATTAATAATTTAAACGGAAATATATCCTGATTTGGTTTCAAACACCACGACCATATTTGCTCTTTGGGTAAAGAGTATAATGTTGGGAATTCCCAGGTAGCTTTAAATAAAAGTCTTTCATTATTAATAACACGTGTCGTTTTGCAATAATCGGACCAATAATAAAATGCGTTTACCATTAAAAAATAATCTATACAATTTATTCAACGATGATTTAAATAAAAAAATATTTTTGTTATGTATCATTGCCAAGGTTTGAAACAGAAAAATAAATATTAGTGTTGATATTACAAAAATTATAAACGAAATAAAATTATCTGCTTATGACCATAATCACACATAGTCGAAACGTTAGCAAAAATTATCTTTATACTAATATGCACAAATATATAGATCTCTACAACTAGAACAGCAGTAAATTATTCCAACCCATCCGGATAGATTATTTCCTCTTACTCTACAATAGTTACAATGAAATCTCGATATATATGCACGTTCCAGCGACTATTATTTTTCTGGAAATACCGTAAAGTTTTTTTTTAATAATAATCAAATTAATATCCCTGCAATTCCCGTATCAATAGTTTGAATATTAGGGTCCTTTCTAAAATGATCTTTTGAGGTTTCGTTGTGTTCGTAATTCTTTGCTAAAGATTATGTAAAAGAAAAAGAAAACAATAAGTGTGTAAATTTGTAGAATTTTGAAAAATCCACCTCTGACCATCTGTTATATGTGTGTATGTATGTTTGTTAAGTACGAAATAGTATACGGTAAATCGCTCACTAAGAACGGAAGTATTATGCATATCCGGAAATGATAATTGATTCAGAACACGTGCATTTTCACTGTCATGGTTTCCGTTTTCTGGCGGTACCCTGACCTCTATATGCTCTATGAGCAAGTGACACTCACACTCACATAATTATATATATATATATATATATATATATATATATATATATATATATATATATATATACAGTAAACTTCGCTTATAACGAACCTCAAGGGACCGACGAAAATAGTTCGCTATAAGCGAAGTTCGTAATAAACGATAAATATCAAAAATTCATTATTTTTGTTAATGCATAGGTACATGTTTCAAGTAGATATACCTATAATATGAAGAACTCTTTTGCAAAACTAGACAAATCCAGATTTGTTCAAAATTGAGTTAGATATTGCTTTGTAATACATACACATATGTACACTAACAATAGTTTTTATTAATCTTATTTAAAAAAATCGTTTATTTTACTTTTGTTTATATTTGTTATTATTTTATGATTTTTATTTATTTAAAGTAAGAGCTTTACGTAGCCATGGGAGGCATGCTGAAATTTATACATGGGCCGCTCCAATCGCGGGAAGCTCCGATAATTTTTTTTCATACAATTAATCACATATACACAAGTACCGCAAGAACTGTTACGGTGACCCTACATATGCGGAATTGAAAGATTTCGAAGAATCCCCTGATTATTTGGTAAAATGCCGTTTTAAGTTCGTTATAACCGAAAACTTTTGCGATTATAATAAAAATTAAGGTTCGTTATACCCGAAAGTTCGTTATAAACGGGTTCGTTATTTGCGAAAAAAATAACACACGTTTAATGATACTTTAGTTCGTACTTTATAGATTGGTTCGTTATAACCGAAAATTCGTTATAAGCGGGTTCGTTATAAGCGAAGTTTACTGTATATATATATATATATATATATATATATATATATATATATATATATATATATATATATATTCCTATGAGCGTAGGTTTTTGGAATGTTATGTATACATATGGGTATATTCAAAACCATTTAAATTTAATATAATAAATCTTCTTTTAACTAGAAGTAGTAATTAAATTTCAATTAAATTTAGTAATGGGTGTGATTTCCAAGATTTGTCAACTAATGTTTTATCATATTTAACGTTAATTGACGAACAATTTCTATACATTATACTAATTAATATCCATATGAGTATCGATTTCCTACATTTGAATTTATCTAGGCACTATTACAAATTCAGAGCTACACAGTTGGTGGTACAAATAAAATTAGAATATTGTATAATTTTTCACTCCACTGGCTTGTGATATTGAATGTGTGAAATATACCACAGCACTATAAAAATATACGGATTTAGATAGTAAAACAGATAATTACCAGTTTTCAAAGAAGAGATGCAACTTAAATCTCAAATCAAAACGAACAATACTGAATCTTCTACCAGCATCACTCTATGTTATAGAAGAGAACCTGAGTCTTTGTTTCTTCCCTTCATCCGCAAATCACAAAATCTCAAAAAGTAATTAATAGACACTTTTCAAACTTTCCTTAATGGTCAAAGGTACTGCCAGACACTACCTATATAAAAATAGTTCTATATCCTCTCCCCCGTTTGATAAGTAATAATTTAAAAACCTCTAAATATGTATGACATAATTAACTGTCAAACATCTTATTTCTTTTGTTGACAAAAACAAAGCCGACTATAAGATAGCAAATGTTATGTATCTATTATATAAAAGTCAATTTCTGTCTGTCTGTCTGTTATTTATACAATTCTACATCCCTGGACCGATGGGGTTAAAAATTTGCAGAGATACCCTCTAGGACCATGCGGGTGTCATAGGGTACATGGGATCGCCGTTATCTACTTCAAAATGTAGAAAGGACATAAAATTAAATTTGACGTATGTACATCATTAACTGTCATCCTTACAATATTATTCTTTTGTTGGCATATGCAAAGCCGACTAATACCACTCACATAGTATATTGTAAGTCTTTTGTTCAGATATATTTATTTCCATGGCAACGGTACTGTTATTGTATTGTTGATGGTTGACAAGGCGATTCAATCTGAATTTAATAAATGTACCTAATATTAATGTTACGTAATAATTTAACATTTATTACGTAAGTAATTATAAATGCAAATAATTGTAATATTTCAGTGGAAAATTAATAAAATAAAAAAATATTGTTTATCAAAAAGCTTAAGAATAATAGCCTTTGGAAGAACTCCGAGCGACGCCGGGTACGTTTCGCTAGTGTTATATAATATGTTATTCAATGCACTGATAGATAATAATAACTATCGATTCAAGTTGTCTTAAGTCGGCTCAATTGCTAGTTAATATTATGGGTACAATAACAGTTGATTTGGATTCAATATTTAAGTTGAAATTCAACATTAAATTCAAGTTAAATTCAATTAAATAGTACAACGAACTTAATGTATTCATTGAATTGTAGATATTTGTTAATTGAAAGATATATCGTTAAAACTTCAATAGCAGGATATTTCTGAAGAAAATCGAATGTAAGTTCTAAGGCCACGACGATCAACTTTTGTCGTTCCAGTAAGATTTTATGAAAGACGTCGCCGTTGCGACAAAATAACGGGGAAGGTTATGGCCTCGTTGGCGTCACGACGCCTGATGACGTCACTGGTAGGGCGTTCGACACGCGGGGGGTAAATCAGAATTTACAGACTTATTTGTTCACAGTATGGAGGACGCTGATACCTCGACTGATGCAATACTGTACGCTAACTAGACAATATTGTACTATAAAGCGGGATTTATAATGAAGTAAGGTAGCAGGTAAGGCAAGCAGCAAGGCAAGCGGTATAGGTAGAAGTAATACAAGACATTCAAGTTGCTTTATAATAAAGAGTAACGCCTAACTGTGAGCCAATCAGAGATCGTATTGGGCGGCATTCCAATTTGACAGTTGTCATACATTTGGGTTAAAATTTGTGGTTAACTGAATTATTTGTTATATTAAACATGAACTCTAGCGATCAGGGATGGGGAGTCGGCAAAACAAATTTCCGACTTCCGACTCCGGCTCTTGAGTCGGAATTTTTGATAATCGACTCCCGATTCTTTTAATTAATAAAATACTAGATTAACATATTTATATTTAATTACAAACGAATTTAATCGGCAGTAGTAGAAAACAAACTGACCAAAGTACAGTTCCCCAAGTGTGAGAAATCTCATTGCTTTGACGGATATTGTTCATATCCAGTACAGGCGAGTAAACAAGTGTTCGTTCGGCACAATGGAGCTTCGTTTGAAAATCAAAAACAGAATTTTAAGCCGCATTATTTGTTCACTAAAACGGTGTAGATTAGTTTCGTTAGTCTATCTTTTCCTGTATGTATATAAAATGCAATTGCTGTTTTAATTAACGTTCTTTAAAACAATTCCGTCAGAGAGTCGGGAGTCGATAACATTTTTTCTACTCCCGATTCTGACCCCCATTTGACTGAAAATCATCGACTCTTCGACTCCGACTCTCCATCCCTGCTAGCGACGACGAAATTGGCATGTTAACTATAGTTCTTTTATCGGTACGAAAATAAATATTAGCGTATTTTTATCATATTTTTATAGTACAATATCTCACGTGTTTCCACTAAATCCATAAGACTCATGTCCATTTTGCACATAATAATGAAAACAAGAATAAAAATCAACACCTGTATATACCTGAAACACAACTGATTTTCTAGAAAACTCCGCCAACTGATAACTCTACAATAATATTTCGAACGTGTCAATACTATTAAATTACTCTTTTAAATTATGTACTACATAAATAACAAATTTTATTATCTTCAAACAGAAATTCTTTGCAAATTATTTATTAATAACAAGTTTGTTTATATTGGCCAACAGAATATATCAGTGACTGTCAACTGACTGCTTATAATTGTTTGTCATTAAACACGCCATAATTATATTAACTTATCATGTATAAATTATAAATAGAACTGTATGTATCACATGTCGTAAACAAAACACTTTCATTTATGACGTTTATATTTCTTTTTTCATATGATATTGACAGAGCAAGTTCAAGGAATATGTGATAAATATTCATTCGTTTTACTGCGAACGTATCAGAATTTGTTTTTTTTTTTCGGAGTTCATTGGCTTTCGTATTTTCTCTTTGGAAATGAATAATTGGCCAGTCAGACGGTAAATACAAACACGACCATTTCGAATTAATCAATATTAGCTCTTTATTGTTTTCTTAAGGTTTATAACATGTATGAATTTTTAAAAACATTTTACCCATTTTGCTCACAAACAACAATATCTAAACGCAATTTGTTTTCTTACCTGCAGGCAATATAACCTGAAGGTGTCTCACTGAGCCAAAATATGACACAATTATAAAAAAAATAAAAAGATTTATTTTTAAGGTTTGTTTACCACATACATTAAACTCCCTCGTATCCGGCACCACTGGAACCGTACGGTTGCCGCATAACCAAATGTTCCACTATGTTGTATCGTTCTAATAAAATATACATTGTTAAATACATAACACGTAAATTATATGTAATGAAAATAAAATTAAAAACCGCCAGATTTGAAATAGCGTCTCCGCGGATTTTTTTTAACTCATCGACCTCCTTTCGAAGAGTTATAGTGTTCGGTACGATGTCTGTAGCATCTTCCGATTTCAAAAATGTTTGCGCAGAAATCCCGGACAGACTCCCTGGATCAGGGATGAGCAACCTTTTATTACAACGGGCCAATAACAAATTTAAAATTCTGTGCGAGAAACGTACTCGTATTAAAATATGAACACTAAAGACTAGATGATGAACACAAATTATCTCTTTAAGAACAAAATAATAAGCCAAATAAAACATTTAATATCATCCAGTTGGTCAATAATTGCAGATATAGACGATACAACTTCTATTTTCATCCCCAACTTTTCATATTTTTTTTTTATTTGTTTCGAGGACATTTTTGTAACTATAAAAATAGAGCGATTAATTTTCGATCGACGCAATTAGTTTTTTTTAAATTTAAAAATACTGCCTGCCCTTTTTATTTAATGACACACCAACTAGTCACAAAAATAGTCAATACAAAAATGTTCTACGACTTGTGAAAATACTTTTAATTCAACTTGAAGAACTATCACGAAATAATCAGTTCGTATTATTGCGAATGACTGTCAGTATAGATGCAAGCATGGATCCTTACACGTAATTTGCTGGCTCTTTGTAACGCAACGAACCCCTGTCGGGGTTGAGTCAATAGTATTAAGGCAATTATTACAGTATATTAAATGCACTTTTAGCAACCAAACCAGTTCTCTTGATTACATATTTTTATGCAATGGGATCTGCTTTAATATATATATATATATATATATATATATATATATATATATATATATATATATATATATATATATATATTTTATTTGTCCTTTTTTCTAAGTTAACACATAGAAATACATTTTTGATAAGTCAAACTTTGTTAGGCCGCGGGTTGCTCATCCCTGCCCGAGATCACGAAATGACTAATACAACATATGTCCGTATGTACATATGTCGCTCGTCCGCTCACTCATAAGAGATTTTTTGTTCCACTCAGATCTCCTATAATATCAAATCGATTTTTATGAAATTTGTTCTGCAGGTACGTGTTGTGGTCTAGTTGTGATAGGTACTTTTTATTTTTCAAAATTTCCCTTAATAGTCGACAAAAAAATAATTTTTCACAATTTTTTCAGTGTTTATTTTTTTCTGCTTTATCTTTCATTCAATTATGTTCAAAAATTTTCAAAATTATGTAAGGCCATTGGAGACAAAAATATTTTTAAATTAAAAACTTAACAAAAGAAGATCAATGCATTTATAGTCGGCTTAGTCTGCTTTGATTTTGCCAAGAGAAGAAAGTGTTTTCGCACTTGTTTTAAATTTGTTGTTTTATGTACGGCCTAGGCATCTAGAATTTTAAAAGCGTATTTAGGTAAATAATAATTTGTGATATATTCCGACTTGGGCATACGTCGATGAGCTACAGGCATGGATGTCTGTATCCATTTCTAGTTTTATTTACGCATTTATTTTGTCCGGTGCTTGAGAGTTGCCGTCATTTGAGTCCCGGATACGTTTAGTATACACCTAACGCTCGTTCTATGGCCTATAGTTATACAGCATTTCATTATAAATGCCTTACGTAATTATGGCTAAGTTCCGATTTACGGCCTACAATTTTTCAATACACAAACAAAAAGCCGCGAAACAAAATATGAAATTTTATTACTCTCTGTACTCGTTTCTGAAATATTGAACATGCGACCACACCTATCTATCCACCCATACATACACACAGGCATCATTGAGAAAATAATTAAAACGTATTCAGAGCGCCTCAAACCGTGTAATTCTATTAAAATCTCTCACAACTGATTTCTTTCCCGATTCTAATACTTCCTAATACAGTGTATAATAAGAAATTAAAAATGTATGTTAGTTAATGGCTGGGATTCTCTAACTCAACCGTTTCCAAGCAGGAACGTTAGATACCGGTAGTAAATGAACGGTAGAACCGTAACCTAGGCATTCTGTAATAGCTCCTGTTTAGGCAATCGTTACGAAACGGAACCGTTAACATATCGAATTTATCACATCGGCAACACTGTATTTTTGCGCCGTAACTATGCTTTCTTATACAATATTAATAAATTTGACAGCTAAATGAAAATTTTCATATACATTTGCACAGACATCTGGAATTCAATTGGCTAATCATAATTAGTCAATTTGCAAGTAATTCGAATCAGAATGCCAATGTATGCATTTTCCGCAATATAAATTAATCGAATTATAGGTACATCTGAACGAAACTGACAGCTGCTATATAAATTAAAGACAGTAAAACTAAATTTCTCAGTTAATTCAAATTCAAACCACAATTGAAGTTGAAGCCGTTGAAAAGCAGATACAATTACCTTGCCATGTTCATGTAATAACCAAAGTATACAATCTTTCAGAAAAATATCAATTATGTCACTTGTGTTCGTATACGACATATAAAATTTATTCAATTTTACCATATTGCATATATTATTAAATTACAGAAAATCACATCATGATATTGAAAATGCTTGTATGTTCTGTTTGCTTCATACATCACATGCCAGCATATGAACTAACGTACTACTGATTCACTGACATATCTATGATATATTTATGCAGTCGCAAGACTCTCTCTTCTTCCCAAGACATTTAGACGCAAATAAAAGCAGTATTCACTTCATTTCGTTATAATAATAATCCATTCACATTAGACACATGTCAAATTGTCATAATTTCAATTTTAAAATTGCTCATTTGCTAAAAATATGTATTATTTTTATGTAAAACAATCCAAATATTATAAATTTTCACTCTTTCATACAATATTAGTTACGTATTAACGTCTTTTAATACCCAAATGCAATCGAACGTTAGCTTAACGGGACACATACAACTCCCGTCAAGAAACGGCTGTATGTCAACCGTTGCTACCGATAATTTTCGGCTTCAAGTTGTTACAGAATCGCTAGGTTCAGCTTGGTTACATAACCATAGTTACCAAACGGAGTTGTCCGTTATTCACTACCGTTTGGAGTTAGAGAATCCCAGCCAATATGTCAGTAGAAATAATTGTTTCAAAGTGTATTTTTTTTATGAACTTGTACGTATATAATTTGTTTACAGGGCTTACGCTGTGCACCAGTAATTTGCGTGTTTCATATCCAGGGACACGAGGGGTCTCGTGTCCTTTGTCTGTGTGTCTACTATACCAATGTGTGTATTATCAAGGGGAACAGTAATACTGGCTTGAGGTCAGGCCAGTACGAATCAATACCGGAGCGAACAAGCACCACAACTAGGTTAAGCGGAATTGAAATTGACACAGGGTACACATACTAACGTGCAAATATCTGTCATAACAATGTCCTGCATTGCATGTAATACAAACACACCGGTTAACACATCCGTACGTAATAATGTGGGCCGCTTTTACAAAATCACGAAGAAACAGCAGAACAAATATTTATTATTCAAAAGTAAGCGACGAGTTGTTTATTGGCGTAATTAAAGTTAAATGAACAATAATTAATATTAGATACACAGTGAATAACAAAAATATTCTATACATTGTATCACTACTTTTCATATGTACATAATTTATTATTTAATAAAATACAGCAAATAAATATCTTATGAACCAAATACTATTTTAATTATACATATCGCTTTTTTTTATAGTATTTACATTGTTCTCCATTTTAAGTACAGTAGTTTAAATGAAAGAAGTCCCATGAAGGTTATCTGTATCATATACGAATTAACGTATAGTTATATATCTATCTCTCTCATTTCAATTGTCAAACAGCACGCGCGACAATGATGGATATAACGCGTTTGTCTTTAGATTGTCCGAACAATACTACGACAAGCAAAACAAAATGAGGCTCGTTGTACTCGATACTATTGCAATAACGTACGTTGATTTCTTATTCCCTATACTACTAGCTGTCGCATAGGCGTGTAGCATCATTTTGCTGCATTTTCTGTCAATTTGTCTTATTTACCACTAATTAACACCAGTATTATGCACTAACACAAACACAGTTATAATAAATCACTTTTATTGCAACCACTGATATTATATCATTATCTAAATCGTTGTTGTAATTCAAAATGTGAGACACAAATGATTAACGTAATGAACTGTCAAAACATCGTATTTCTGTTGTTACCGGTGCTAAGCCGACTATTCACCGAAAACTTTATATCTGGTATATACTAATGCATGCATTGTTTTTCTTTTGTTTATATCTCCCCGTCATCTGCTAACCCCTCACCATCGGAAATGACAGTATCTTATATGCCCCATTAAAAATTAGATAAACGACGCTACTGAATATGAGAAAATGGGCGTGGTTAAAATCTAAACTCGTACTGTCCTTCAATGACCTTCAAGGGACTTCTTTCATTTAAACTACTGTAGATGTGTAGTTTTTAATAAAGAGAATATTTTTAATACACAGTCTTAAAATTAGTTTAGGCGATGTACCTGCTTGTGTACAAACACTTTTGTGATTCACTGTGTAACTCTGATAGAACGCAGGAATTTCTACAAAACATATATCTCTCTTTTTCTCTTATAATTAGTTCTGCATTGGTAGAAATGTAAATACAATAAATCGACGAAAGTCTATGAACAATTGACAGCATTTCACGGACCAATAAATAACAGCGTCCGATTCGTTTCACGAAAGCAGAATTTCACGTCTTACGCATATATTTCTCAATGCATCGTAACTGAATCCATTTTATTAACATTCAAATGAAACATTTTTAAGTTCATAAGTTGAAATTAACTGACCATTTAAATACGAATGAAACCAGTTTTTATTTCGACCTATGAAATATCAATAATTTAAAATACTGTTGCAATATATAATTATGAGTACGTGAATTATGTAAATACCAACATGTATGTAAAATTTTACATTAACTACTGTTGTGTAAGTTTCAATTAAAACAATGTATATGTCACAGTACAAACATCATTTCAGTCATTAAATGCAATTACAGTAGAGTCGCGATTTAGTGAATTCTCGATTGAGTGAACTACTCGATGGAGTAAACACTCAAATTTTATCATTGCGTCTTAATATAGAAAACAGCTGTAAACCCCGATACAGTAAACTATGGTATTTACAATACTTCTCTGGGGAATCCCCCTAAATATGTGGATTTCACTTTGCTGCCTAAGTATGTAAACATTCGCAAGTGGTAAATCTTAATCTAGCAGGTATTAATTTCAGTTTTACAATTTTTTTAATCTAGATGGCATGTAATCGAAAAAGCTTAAATTTAAAACAAAAAAAAATTAAATACTTAAATGTTTGGGTAAAGGAGAAAGTGTGACCGTGGTTGCTAGTAGAATATTGCAGTTTGCTCGAGTTACATGATTTGAGACAAAAATTAATACAAATTAACCAGAACAAACAGCGTAAACAATCCAGCATTACTTCATTTTTTCGCCTCTGCCATAAATAACCTTTTATATGTACCTTCCCATTACTTAATACACGTATACATAATATTATATAATAGGTAAATCTATTTTTTGTTTTTTATTATTTTATTGTAGATTTTCTTTAGTCAGTTGTAGATCTTTAGAAGGAAAAATATTCAATCCAAAATGGTTGGACTAACGTACAAAAATATTTTCTAATATTTTTCAAAATATTTTTGTACGTTTTGAGTGAGATTTTGTTTGATTGAACTAGAATTTTGTTCTTTGCTTGAAAATGACCAAAAACCATATGGTCGAAACGTCGCATATCTGTTATCATCTTTATGATTAAGTTTTGAAATAAACAGTTCACAACACCTTGAACTATAATCATTTATTCCAACCATTTTGGATTCAATATTTTTCCGTCTCTTTTATATTACATATACACACATAATTTTGTTGATTTAGGTATCTAGAATAAAAGTTGTTTCTCAAAATATCTGAGTGACACCAGAACTCCGAAAAAGTAAACACCCCTAAAGAGTGAACAGGCCTGGCCGGAATTAGTTCACTAAATCGCGACTCTACTGTATGTACTAGTAGACATATACATACAAATAAATAGATTATTACTATGAAAATTTATAACAAATATTATAAACCCGGAATGTCGAACAGGTTTAAGAAGTATTTCAGCATTATACACTGTTAAATAACAGGGAATTTCAGAACTGTTACGTTACATTACATTAGAGAAACCCATAACAGACACAAAATATCGCGTCGCTTTTCCGTAAACAACGTAATGAGATAACCACAGATGATTGTAGATGATTATAATAAATATTCCGGTAAATCCTGTACACAAATTTCCGACAATTTTCCACTTCCTGTACGCCCAAATAATCTTAATCCTAACCAGTATACGATATAGAGAATATCTAGATTAGTGTTACAACTGAAACTGGTTACATTTCTTTGCTAACAGCCGTTCTACGACACTTTCGAGTTCGTAAAACTCAAATCATTGCACATAACTGTTATATAATAATATTTTCTTCCTGTTTAGACATGTCTAGCCGGTCTTTTTTAGTAAAAGTTTTTTTTTTATGTTTTTAAGTTTCACTCTCATTTAGGCAAGATATTGCCTGAAATATGTTCTACATAATTATTTCTTAATCTATGAATAATAATGAGTTCTGCGACTGTAGATGAATATTTGTAGAAACAACATTTATAACAGAGAATTTTAGAATCCATGTACGTTAACAAATAACGTAATCTTTTTCCGTTATTGAATATTTTAAAGCCCAAAAACATATAAAAGTAAAAGATCAAATTAAAAGATTTGTATTTTAATATAAAAAATATTTAAAAACTGTAATTTTAAATCTGCGCCAAACCGTCCGTCTCGTATGACGTCAAACCATCTCAACTCAACCTAGATTTTCAATTATGCACAAGTTTGACAATAGTGTTCGATATTTCGTTTAACTTACCTATAGGTTATAAGTTTTATTTCGTGGATATTGATGTATAGTATACGAATGGTTTATGTTACCAATGTGAACAAATATATCAATATTAACGTCAAGTATTAAATGAAGTACACAACGCAATAACCTAAAACACACACACACAGTAGTCCGCAGTACACTATTGCATAATATAATAGTACAGTCTGACCATAAGGCAAGACTCCGCCAGTTTCCTACCAATATCCATTATTAACAAAAGAACAAGCAGACGCTTCTAGCTGGCTTTGGCTCATTTCAACAATGGAAAATAACAGTTGACAGTTAAATATTTACGTATTTAAATGCATTATTTATTTCCTGACTGATATTATTTACCAAAAACTGGCATGTGTGTAAAATTTTTAATCAAAGCTAAAATATTGCAAATTCGACGAAAATTTAATAGATCACAGAGGTCTCTAATTTCGAACGGACTTGTCCGGAAAATAGCGGACAATCAAATTCGAGCAAGCAAAATTCACAGAATCACTGGTCACATTATACTTTATACAGTCACTGTAGTGCGCGGGACAGCCGGCTACGTCACTTCCTATTTATGTAACGTCATTTAAAAATCTGTTATTTTCAAATCGAAATTACTACTATTTGTTTTACTTTACAAATTTTTTTTCGATATTACGTATTTTCGGTATTTCGATAAATTAACCTTGGATCTGTTAAACTATAACAAAAAAATAACTCAATTAAAAATTCGAAAGGTTACTAAATGTCAAATTTAGTGCTATTAAAATTTACGGTAAAAAACATTTTTTCAAATTATTAAACAAAAAATAATCTTGACAATTATTTAAATATATTTCATTGGAATTGAAATTTATCAAAACCAAACAATATATAAGTGGAACATCGTTTTACAAAATCCAAAACAAAATCTATTTTCATTTCTAGAATGTATTATAATAAAGTACATTTTGCAGTAAAGGTTATAGAAATCATAATCTGATATGAAGTGTTACTAATAAAATTGTTCCATTCATATACCTGCATAATTTATATTTTATTGGAAATGTAATAAGCGAGGTAATAAGCAAGTGACAAAGTATGAACAATAGTATTTTCATTTTGATTTACAAATAAAAAATTACTTTTTATTATTATCTATCATAAAATCGAGCGTCATATACGTACACAAAAGGTCCTAACGATTGGATGTTGGCGAAAAAAATATTAAAATACTACTAATGTCATTAAACTTGCATTGTATGATCTACAAATAGAGGGTCATTAAAAAGGCACTTTTTGTTCAAATTGATTACATGTTTTTTTTTTTAAGATTTTGTGTAATTTCGTTGCAGACTTGTAAGGTTGTTTTACCAACTGATGATAACTCATGTCATAATTTTGTAATTTATTTCCTTGTGGTAAATCAAAAGGTAACAATGATAAGACAAGTCAAATGTTTCTATATTGGTTCAAAATGAGAAGAACACAATGCCTGCTATTCACCAATCGATTCTAACAGCGCTACTAATGCCCGGTTGCTCAGACGTGGTTTAATTCGAAAATCAATGATTCTAGAATTAAACCTTTGTTGCTAGGACGAAACAAACAATTGATTTGTTATCAATTATTTGCGTTTCAATGCATTACAGAGAATCAATTGATTCCCGTCTTAGGAACACATCTCGGTTTGATTCTAGAATTAAATCAAATCTAGAACCATTAGATTTTGTAATTAAACTATTTCCTTTTCTATTAAAAATTAACACTATTGCTTTAGTCATATTACAAAAATACACAATTATCCATAGTAAGTGTCTAAACTAGTAAGAAAAATTTTAACTCATAGAGCCAGTGATATCGAGCTGTGAAATGCAGGCATCGTCAGTACTAGATTAATATAGATATATAAGATATGGAATATAAAATATCAAATCACTGTAACGTGTAGCCGGCAGAGATTAAACATTTAGGAAAATTGTTTAAGATAATTTCATAATATTAGGTTTGCTCTTTTCACCCACTGGCGTCTACGGTTCACAGCTGCGCCAAATAAATCGGTTCTATTCAAAAAGTTGATGTTAAAAAAGTTACTAGTTGTTCTTTACGCATGACCTTGGCCTTTGTTTCATTTCTTGCTTCACGCGCCTGCGTATATCGTTCAGCACATTCATTGTCATTTCGAGTTCTTGTGTGGTTTAATGGCAAAAATGAATTGAAATGAATATTATAGAAGGTAAGTATTTATTCGTAAAAGATGAGTGGCTGAAGAATTACTTGAAACTTGATTCAGAACAAAAGAGAATGGAAACAGATGAGACAGGGAACTAATGAGAATGGAAACAAGTGAGACACTTCGATAAATATATACCTTCAAAAATACAATTATTTTCTACATCCATTTGAAGTAAAAATTACAACCTTAGTTTTGTAATCACAAATACAGAACATATGTAACATCACACTGAGAGCGAAAAGAACCGACTTACACAATATAGCGTCTGTTTCTTACTTCCGTGTTTAATTGAAATTTAGCCAACGGTAGCAGTAAGAAACATAACTTTTGCAGTAAACGTAGATTTTGATGGAAATACATGTTTTCAGGTTCCCTGAATACGTTTTGACTAGTTTCATAATGACGTCTATTTGTGCGGATGTGTGGATATGTGCCTGTATGTTCATTATCTTAAAAACGAGCAAAGACAGGACAATGAAACTTCATATTTAAAAGTTTATTGATTATACGAAGAGCTGATTAGATTTCTAGCATAAGGTTTACTGAACATCAAAGTCGAACATTGTGAATTATTGGAGAAAATAAAAGAGATATGGAAAAAGTTTTTAAATAAAAGTTATAAGAAACAATAATCTTAATAAAAAATGTTTTATGCATTTTTGTTCTACCTTTATTAATTTTGAGTATAATGTATTTATATATTCGCATGTACATATTTAAAATATCATACGTGTTATGAAAACAAAACAAAGATAAAATATTTATAGAAATATACACTTAAAATGTCAAACATGTGCCAATTTATATTGAGTATAAGAAAGTAGTGTGTTGACCACACCAGATTTTTTATTTATACTTTCAAATGTATCGTGAAGACCACACATTTTGTAAAATAAAATCTGTTATTGAAATTATAATTCACTTAAAATTTCGTGCATTCAAATTTATTCAACGTAAATTTAATAAACAAGTTAAATTCTGTGCAATGATGGCTAGCTATTAATAAATTAAGCACGTATAACAAACAAGGAAACAAAAATATTTAATCAGCAATATTTTTCTACAGAAAATCCTATTTTCCATTTTCTGTCTCAAATTAAGAAACAATTGGACTAAAATTTGTGTTTTATCTAATTGCCAAACTACTGAAATCACTGAATTAATGCACTAGGTTAAGTAATATGATTTAAATAATTAGCAGACGTGTATTGTATTTACTTATTCATTTTCATATCGATTTTTAGTTACTTATTTATACCAGTATGTGAAATTATTTGTAATTTTTTTTTACAAAATATTTTCACATACTGGTATAAATAAGTAAATAAAAATCGATGAACATTTATAAGTAAATACAATACACGTCTGCTAACCCGCCCATGTAATTTGTTCCAAAAACTGATTACAAATCGAGTGTATTACATTGTATCTTGTTTAAAATAAAATGCTATTCTCAGCTCGATACTACAGGCATTACTAAGAGCTACTATTTTTTGTACTAAAATTAGCACTGTTGCTAATGTAATGCTATAAAAAACAATCTTTTCACCGCAACAGTGGAAAAGTTAGTATCTCTTGCGATCTCTTGAAAGCGTTAGTAGTATCAAGCTTATGAATAACAGACGAAATGTTAAAAAAAATAATATCAATAAACATTGCTTTTGTATTTTATAGCGAAAACATGATACAATTTTGTTACTTCTTAATTAAATAGCAGTAACACTATATTAATAATACGCTATACGGCTGAGATACGGTCCTGGAAAGTCGGCCGTAAAGCGAAATGCTGTATAACGAATCATTTATTTCTATGTAAGAATAGAACACACGACAAAAGGCACACACAGAGGATGTTTCGACGTTTTGGCTGTATATTGAAAAATTGTAGATCGAAAATCGAAACTTGGCCATAATTACATAAGGCCGTTATGGCGAACATAACGAGAAGCCGTATAACGAGGATTAGGTGTTTTAGATAGATTCGATATTTTTGGTTTCCATTCTAGATTTCAATTGAATCGCGTCCTAGAAATAGAAGCCAAAAATGTTCCGCGAATACATACGTATTTACAACATGTTATTTTAGGAGAAAACATATGTAACCGGAGCGCGAGATTCAAAGCCAACTGTGTATTATAAACATAATTTAATAACTGACATTGTATTCACCCAAGCAAAAACAAATGAAACTGACACCCGGTACAGTGTAGCCAACATACAATGGTCTGTAGCCTTGGGTGTCCTTGGCCCTAATAATAGAACCGAATTAAGAACTGTGACTCGGTTTAAACAGTGTGTAGGTGCGGAAGTATAGCAACAGCTACTCTACTATTAGTTGCAGAGACTTGTAATCATACAGATTGCTGACGTAAGAATTTCTCTATTTAAAATATTTACAGTTCTCAAACTTTTTACATAGGTACCATGTTTTGGGCTTGTTTCAAAATGTGGTTTTAAAATATGATGTACGAGTACATCATGATGCTATATATTTTTTCATATTGCATACAGTGGACTCTCGATTATCCGCGGTAATGGTGGGGAGAATTTCCGCGGATAATAAAAAAAGTGGATAAATAGAGTACAAGCCAGATATACTGGTATAAACTGTATAACTGTACACTAAATAGAGGAAGATAAATAAATGAACAACAAAAACTACGAATGTTTAGGAAAAGTAGTCTTTTAGTGACTTCTGTTTCAGTGACATGGCTTCTGTTACTTATGGTTGCTTTCAATCGCCCGCGGATAATCGAGAATCGACGAACTTGCAAATTGCAAGTTGCAATACCATTGCCTGCGATATTACATTCTCGCTATTAAAACATAATCATTCCTCGTATTACATGGTAGAAAAGCCATATATTGATACTAGGAAGAAATATGCGATAAAAATATAGTGTAAACACTCATTTTGTAATCCGATCTCGATGTTACAGTATTTCAATGCTAAAATGAAATTATATTCTATCCTAGTTTAGTTGTATTTTCATAATTCATGCTGGAAACACGCACAGTAAGGACTTTCGCAGTGCTACCAAAATATTTCCAATGACAGCTCAAATATTGTACAAATAACGCCAGGAGTCGAAGTTTAAAAATAGTTTGACCTGAAAAAACGATGTTCGATTTGTTCGGAAATATGAGGAAATAGTATAATGTATGTAGAAGAGGCTTTAGTTCTAGAGCAAAAAGTGGAAATGCCAAAATACTGAAAAATTTAGCCTTAGGTAGATTCAATTTAGTTTCGGATCTAGTAACAAAAACAGAAAACTATTATAGACTTTGTGGCGGCTTGCATATATATAAATTTACAAAAATTTCATAACAGACAAGTCACAAGACTGACCTAGTTTCTCTTGCAGGGTTTCATAATTATTATTCTTCCACTAACAAACATGTATATACATACACAGACATTCTATTCATACATATCGTAAGACTCAAATCATGCCGAAGAGCAATGGGGTTATTATTTTTCAAGAATAATCGATATATATATATATATATATATATATATATATATATATATATATATATATATATATATATATTTGCATTTAACCATACAAGCAACACTTTTGTTGGATTGGATACAATTTCAAATACAATGTTACATCTGCCTATGGCAATGACGGAACGAATACTCAAATACTTCAATCGAATTTGGCACTCCTGCAAATATCATGATATGTACTACTAACACTTTCCAAATCTTCGTACTATATATAGAAAAAGTTAAATAGATGTTACATATGCTTAAATTTGACCATGTTATCAAAACTTACATTACCATAATATGTAAAACGTAGTTTGTTTTATCTGTCAGATTGATGCTTGTACTTCCATATTGTTTTAACTGTCAATTTACCAATTGCATGCTTGAAAACGGCGCCAACGTGTCCACTGTCGAACTCAAGAGGTACTAAGCGAGGTCTACATACGTCACAGTTGCAAGTGATTCGGATGTACAAAGTAAAATGACACTTTCATAATTATTTCTGCCATACCCAATGAAATTCGCCAGTACAAAAATACGAATATTCATAATTTTCATCGGAAAATAACATACAAAAAAAAAAAATTAAACCGTCCACTCTATGCCTGTCCATAAGACTCATAAACAAATCTATAGGCGCCATAACGACATACCAAGGAGCAATTCCATGCGTTTCTGTAACACAGTATCGTGTAACTATACTAACAATCATAATAAATTTGACTCTATGCCTAAAGAAATAATACAATAAATTCGTAACACTAAACTCGTAATAAAATCCCTGTAGCTCAGGAAGCTACAAGCACATAAATAGTATTGTATTTTCTGTAAATATATTACCCTAACCTACCGAGAAGCTAAATATCAAACAAGTAACTGCAAACACAGCATTGTACTTTTAACCTATTTGTATTTCAATATTTAATAATTTTTTTTCTATTTTCTTTATAATCCCAAAATTCTTTCCTCGTTCCTACCTCATCCACATGTAAACATTCCGAATACAACACTGTATACTTTGGTCCTTTAACATTCAATATCAGCAGAACTGTCGGGAAAAGAAGCTCGATTCACAATTCAAAATCAAGCATTGGTGCTCTGAGCTTTGTAATAAATTAAAAATTAAAAATCAACTCGTCTTTTTAAAACATTTAGAGAAAGGTGGCCAGACGTTTCGTTTCAAAATATCGTTGGACTTTTCATTATGGTCAAATTTTGTACTTAGACAACTGTATTTCCTATATAATCCATATCTCGATCCATATTCAATAATATAAATCAGCTAATCAGCTATGTTAAGCCTGTTTGAGACCATGCATAGAAACTATATAGAAATATACACAATTATGTAAAATTATAAGTATATAAATTATTTAGACCTATATACAACGTGTAAAAGATTTTAAATTTGGAGTGTGCGCAGTTTCCTGGATTTTACTAGTTTGATTTAGAAGTAACCAACAATAACAAATGGATTCTACCGAAGATGAGTTAATGTTGTTAGTAGATTAGTGAAAAATAATGTAAGAATTAATACGTTCAGGTATATAACAAGTAATGACAACTGATAAGTTTACAAAAAAAAACTTAAAAATGTTAAACAACACGTGTCTATTGCGCGTCGCTGCTGAACATTTCATTTACATAGAATAGAACATATTCTATTCCATTTTTCCATATATAATTGTATACAGAATTTACGTCAATTCTCTGTATGCAGCGATACATAAATTTCAATACAGAAATTTTCACATAATTCTGACCAGAATTATGCATTACGTCAAATAGGTTTTCATACATAAATTTATATATGTATTCTTTAATGCATGTACTCGTTTACTTACGTACGTATTGATTAGCAAATATTTTACCATATACTGACGTAGATACATGTTTAATATTCATTTCTATGCATAAGCAATTATACATTAAAATATCCAATTGTCAATGTGTACTAGATATTCAAATATCACACATACATACATGTATTTTAAGTCGTCTATGAATGATTCAACAAACCGGTTGTAATTGGTTAAACAATAAAACAATATCTAATAATAATAAATTTTCAAATTACTATTTTTTTTCTTGTCTATTGTTTTTACCTCGGAGAATCTGCATTTGTTAAAATGTGATTGAATAACATATTGAAAAACATAGGTACGTTTACAAATCTCTAACCATAATAATAAAATTATTTGTCACTAGATAACATTAAAATTAAATACGAAAAGCAAGTAAAAATCACCAAAGTTTAGTTCACAATGTTACTTAGAAATATCGTTCTTCTTGGAGACTACTCAAATATTTGGGGCAAATGCACTAATGTTAGTACACACATACCGTACAAATATGCAGAGCTGCGGCGGAATGGCACAAAATTCCAAAATTGTTACAAATATCATAGGAGAGCATGTATGGCAAGGCGTGTGGCGAATCACTTACGTAAAAATAGGGTATGCAGCGAGCAATTGTAAGAAAATAAGCGATGAAATGCACGGTTCTGTGGACGCAGTGCACGGCATTGCTGGCGAAAACTTAGTCCATCGCAAAAATTGCGTAGTGCTTTGTAATATATTATTATCTCGTAAACTTGTACATTTCTCTATGAACTACTACCACTAGCACTAGATTTTTGTAAAGGTGGATTTATGCAGCCAAAATCAAAATTTACATTAACATTTACATTAAGAAGTTAAATGTACGTAAGAGTGTTTTATGCATTCAGCTAAACTAACATTGGCACTAAACTAGAAAGATTACCTACTTCCAACTTTGAAAAGTAAATGTTAATTTTTTCCACTACTGCGCAAGCTCAAAACGTACTGTTGATTGAGACGACTGTCAATTTTCATGTGCCTTTGTATGCAAGCTTAGGTATTGAATTTACCATGACGTGTTTATTATTAAATTTGTTAAAATGGATCGACAACAAGATTATATAAATAAAAACAAATAGGTTAAACTGTTATATCGCATATGTCAAACTCAAAATTGTTCATTTGCGCACGCGTAGCGCAAGTCCGCATAAATGCTCTTACTTAGTTTTAATGTGAAGATGCAAATGTTAATTCGAATGTAAGTTTAGTTGAGGCTATATAAATCCACGTTAACTCTCTGAAATGTGAATTTAGTATTGTCACACGTATTAGTAACAGACTAGTGAAAGGTTTATTCAAAAGACACCAAATATAAGTTTGCTCATGGTGTCAAATGCTCTTCTGTTCTTTTCAATTACTGAAGTACCAGAGTCCTTTATTGTCTAATTCGCCCATATTATATCCATACATCTGATCATATACGTTCTCTTATTATTATTGATAAAAGTAGATATTGAACAATCCAGTTATAATGACCAGCAAAATATTTTTATATAAGTGACATTTATTTTATAAATGTGCAATTTTTAGTAGCCTTGGTTCAATTCATTGTAATTACAAGGTGGGCTGGAAACCAACACGGACCACTGTACAATGTAACCGGTCTGGAGGTCATAAGTTCATGCCAATGTACGCAGAAAACGGTACGACATGTGTATATAACAATGACATATTACAAACAGTGTTTCCCAAACTATTGATCGCTTTCTGATGTTCAGTAGCTCAGACGAGATTCTGATTCGAGAATCAAATATAATATAATAATAAATTATATTGCGCAAAACTATTACCAAATGTGTATTTCGTTATCGGCGTTCACTGTATTTTATAATTCCGAAGATATATCATATACAGTAAGACCTCACATAACGCTACTATCCATTAATGCTGATTCGATATAGCGCGGTTTTACTCAAACTAAAAAAATTGTTAAATTTACGATGATTCTTTATAACACAATTCATGAAGCTGGTAATTCTCATAATAAGGAGAGCAAGGAACTTCAGATATCGATGGTAAACGTTTGGCTATAATTACAGAAATTATAAAACACTTTATAGAAAATTTCTTGAAAAGTGGAATTAAAGACAAATATGTTAATATGTATTCATACAGATTTGCATAAAACTCGAGTATCTCGAACATTTATAATAACAATAAATAAATAAATATATATATACATATATATATATATATATATATATATATATATATATATATATATATACATTTATTTATATAGTTATGTATCTATCTACAATTGACGTCAAAACAAGAAATTTGCTATTCATTTGTTTACATGTACCAGTAGAGAAATTTTATAATTAATTGATGAGCATAATATTAATATTTAGCTAATATGAAATCCTTGAAAGAAAGAAAACATAGTATTTTATTATCAAATTCCTATTACTCACATGATTAATATAGTAAGATAAAATATCATTCACAAAACCAATATCGAAATTTACTTTAATCAACAGTGACGTCATTTGAGTTAGTCGAGACATGTTTAGTGAGTAATTTTATCACTTAATAACCAATAATTCAATAGTAATTAACAATAATATAATGAACCATGTGTTATAAATTGCCATTTAATGACCTAGCACCTGCTTAATATCCATAGTATAGTATGCATACTTTCAGGTAATTTAAAAAGAATTTATATAAATAATCTACGATTTTTCCAAAATATTCGAATTTAAAATATTATTAACAGAAATTTAACCCAGCAAAATCACAGTTACATATTGTATTTATGTTATAATAATATAAAAAGAATCATATTTTATTTATTGCTTAATTGTAATACGATACGTGTCACAAATTTCATGAATTATAGTTTTAAAACTTTTCTGTTTAACTATGTGATAAATTATGTATATGAATATCGCTAGTTGAGAATAACTTATATGAAATATGAACATTACCGAAATTGTGTATAAATACATTTGTATGTATGCCCAAGTGCTTTGATGTTTATAAACGTTTCTGACGAAAGAAAGTAGGTGAACACTAATTGAAGAGTTTAGGCACGTGGTTTGAATAAATGATGAATCAATACACTAAATACATTGTTATTTAGCCTACTAAATTGTTTAACTAAATCCACAAACTGCGAGTTATAATTCCGAAATTTTTCTGTACAATAATGCAAAAATCTTTGTCACAAAAAATTGATCATATAATATACAGGTAGAACACAGTAAAAAATATACAATACTAGCTAAAAGTACCAGGCGTTCCTCGGGGTTCTCTCAATAGTTGTTATTCTAAAGCATTTTGATAAACAATATTTTGTGTTTTTCCATCCGGTGCGAATATGAATAACTTTCTTGGCATACAATTTATTAATTTTGCACTGAAATATTACAATTATTTAGTAGATATCGCCGTTCCCATGTACCCTATGACACCCGCATGATCCTAGGGGGTATCTCTGCAAATTTTTAACCCGATCGGTTGACGGGTGTAGAATTGTATAAGGAATAGACAGACATTGATTTTTATATATGTATATATAGATGGATATAGATTAGATAGATACATGTTACGTGTTGCAACATTCCGTATTTGTATTTGCAGTTTGGTTATTCAGTGCTAAACCAGCTAGTTTGGTATTATTTGTTTATTCATTTTTTTTTTTATATAAAAATTGTCACAAAGCATTCATTATATAGTCTTTCAACATTCGGTCACTATACATATTCATTCAATGTTCTTTCAATTATAAACATACATACTGTGTTCAAGCATTCATTTAAATACACAACTTTACTTCAATATTAACGTGTTATTATTTTGAATATAATTACATCTTAATCATTTTGTGTTATGCGTTGAGGAACTACGCTTTATCAATGAAATAGTGAGAAGTGTGGTTCAGAAGAAGAATATTAAAAAAAAAAACTATCAACGCACGAACAATACAAAATATATAGTCAGAGAATGATTTCGTTAATGGGAAGAAGGGTTCAAATTATAAAATACCCATGTATATATATGATCGAATTACGAGGCCTACTATTGCTAACTTCTTCCATTAAAAATTCGAATAAATGGGTAAAAGTGTTTCTTTCACTGATTACGAAGTCCACTATTACAAACTAATTTATTTGAAAAACTAAAACGTCAGTTATGTTATTTTTAATTAGTTAAATTATTAAATTAGTTATGTAAAATTCTTCCACTGATTACGATGAATAATCAAAAAAATTATCACGTTTTTTGAATAATGTTTGAAACATTCCAAAATTTTTGTAAACGTTATATAAACGATCTAGCCAAAACTTGAAAACGTAATGATCTGTTTTGTTTTTTGATTACACCAGTTTAATCATTAGAAAAATTAAATTATTAATAAGATGTAACATGTCCGAAAAATTTTACATTTCTGCCCACATAACAAACTTTTTACCTTTTCGTAATCAGACCAACCTGTATATATATATAAAATCTTAAATTGAACAAGTACGTAAAGTATTGCATCAGACGATGAATCATTTGTTACGCGAGTCATGTCTTGAAAATTACAAAAAAAAAAATATTGTACAATTTAGCGTTTTAGAATTAGACCCGCAATTCTGTGGCAATTTTCTGTGTAACTTCGAACATATGGCTATTAAGTAATAATACTTTTACTGAAAACAGGTAGTGATAACAATTTAGTACTAAATAAATGAGTCAATTTTTATCCAAAGTGGATCACCAACTGTTTTTATCTTAAAGTGTTTATTATCTTTTTTTCCTGGAAATTATAACTTAATCTAAGTTAAACTTCCTTGGAAAATTTAAATAAAAAATATTAAAATTCAATATTCAATTTTTATTTGAAAATAGGTTTAGTATTGAATCGTCTACAAATTATTTCGATACCAAATATTGGGCAGAGGAATCATGGCAATACAGGAAAATATATTGCCCAATTTTTACATTTATAGAAAAAACAATTTTTCTAAAGAAGCAAGATTTAATACTGAATCAAAGCATTATTCTACTTAAAATTAAAGACATTTTAATTTTTTAACTAGGGAATACAGTAGTATATTACTAGCGTAATTGACGTGTTTAGTTGTCCAAATACTTACTAATGATTTTTATCAGAATATATCTGTAAAATAACGAATAATATAGATACGCAATAATTTGTATATTAATTTCTTTTTCTAATACACAGAACTTTAATGAATTATTAATTTCGCAAAAATATTTAATATAAGTCATACAAAACCATAATATAGTATGACATGTTTATAATCGCAGTTGAGATATTATATTAAACTTTGATTATATTTGTCTTCTTATATTAGCTGAACAATTAAAAAATTATTCTATAAATTAATTAATCGTAATAAATTCACATCACATCACATCACATCGTAATAAATTCACACGTTTATCAAATTATAAAGTCATTCAAATGCAATGTCTACAATTAAAATTATCGCTGATTTGATAAATTGAATTGTTTAAATTAAACAAAAAAAAAACATTTACATATCGTTTTTTTTTCATAAGTGCTATTGAATGTTGGTGATTTTGTAATTTAATTAATGCAAGAAATGTGATAAAAAAAACAATAACCACTGTATTTATGCTTTGTAAATGGTTAGAATGAAGTAATTTAATTAAAGACATTAAATGTCAATGATTATAGTGTGGATATAAATTGTACTAATATTGACACAAAATTATACCTATTAAAATATTGCAGTACAAAAAAAAAATTACAATTATTACTAATAACGGAAAACAAAAAAGAAAAACGTTATTTGCAAAAATGAATATTTTCGTGCTTCAAAAGTCGTACATTTTTATCACTTTCATCTGGGCACATTCCTAACCAAGGTTACATGATTTTTATTAGCACAATCAAATTCATTTTTAGTATGTACTATCTAAAAACAATTTAGCAGTAATAAAAAAACATTTACATACCTTTAGAAAAATATTCTCTTGAAACAGAAACTGACTAGAATTTTGAACTGGTCCAAAGCAGTCGAATAACTATCATATATACACTTTATTTAAAATCATCACTAATATTATCTTGCAGCCAATTTGCCTATGCTCTAGCCACAAGACAACAATAATAATATTAATAATTAAATACACATGAAATGGGTAGGTAAATTCGTGTAAAATTTCAATCGACCAAAATGTTTAGCTTCACAAAATAACCGGTCACTTGTCGTTTTTGTGTGTTTCACAAACGATCTCAATGTTTGGTTTTCTGTAATCACGAGGTTTTTGTACATGTGATAACGAATCTTTACTAGACTTATTACGTTTACTATTATATTAGGTTAGTGGCCGGTTAAACTGTACGCGTACTGCTAAACGTCTTTACAGACACAACTTCCGACCCGTACTGACTGAAGCTAGCTTGTAAACCGTTGCCAGCTATATATATGTTCGTCAGACATGGGCGGACAAAGATCGTTGAACATGTATGCATTAGATGACTCGTTACACAATATGTATAACTCTAGCACAGTAATATATTTATATACCCGGAACAATTTGAAAACAATGATTAAAAATACAGTGAAATAAATGTAACGAACTTCCGATATAATTTCATACCAAATATTACAGAAAAACCTAACAATAATTTAACAAATTATGTAAATGGGTGGCATATTCAGAATTAAATAAAAGTGTGACGTATTTCTTTATTTTTTCAAAAAATAATTTTAATAAAAATAAAATGTTATTTATAATTAACAACAACTGTTGCTGAGATATTCTTATTTGTGGATACAAAAATCGCCAACAAAATCCCGGATCGTACAAAATTTAAAAATAATATTGTAATTGTATCCCATTTTTTAAAAGAATTTTTCTTTGCACATTTTACAGGCACTTGTTCATTGAATATGCCCACAATTTATTACTATGGCTTTGCAAGTATAGGGAATAAAACGGCTCTACATCAAGCTTTGATTTCCCAAGAAGCGGCAGTAAAAATACGGCGAGTGACGTCATAAAAACAGTGAAAAAAGTACTGCCGTCGCAGCAGTTGTGAGTAGTGCAAAGTCCGCAGACGAGTCTCACCACTTTCACCGTTATACACAAGACAAAACACACCACCAAAAAAACGTTACTGAACTGATTCGTAGCTTACTGGCCTTCCGCTTCAAATGGGACTACATCGCTTACGTTCAATGTGTGTTACGGCTCCTGTGGAAAACATTTACAAGACATCATTTTCAGTGACGTTCCCACTGTATTTTTACGGCCGATAAATGACGTATTAAAATATTAGAATAAAAGAGTGTGAAATCAACGTAAATTGAATAAAAAAATGGTTAATTATAAATTATTTTGTTTAGATTTTATGTTATTGGTTATATAAATCTATTGACTGATCATTGAAAAGTACAGATAAACACATCAATTTTGATATGCGACTAGAAAAATTATTTGATTTAAAACAAAAATAAAACCCGATGTAAAAATTGTTCACACTCTAGAACGAAGAACTATCATGTTTATAAGTTACATTGTATTTCAAATGTATTATTGTTATATGGTTTTGTTTAAATTAAAAATCATTTACATTATTGTTTGGAAAGTATGTAACTGTATCTAACTAAGCTATGCTTTTCCTTCTACAGTTATCGGAAACAATAAAAGTATATCTGTACATCGGAGGTAAAAGGCACAAATATAAATTATCCAGGAAAGCCAAATGAATGTATATTCTTTGTTTGTTGATCGGTGGAGTATGCTTTAGAACGAATTCCGATTGAACTTGTTTTATTTAATAATATGTAATAATATTTACAGTCTATTCAACATCCAATTCTCGAATTTTAATGGCTACATGTCCATTTATTGTTTTTTACCTAAATACTGGTATGTCATGGTGCCATTTGTTACTAACTAAATTGTGTAATATCGAACGTAGGAGGCAGTGCATTATACCTCTGAAAGAAGCGCGTAAAATTGTACGATATGTCAAAAGGTGATTGTCGGAGAAAATAGATTTGAAGCCTTTACCTCCTGTGTACTGATTTCATTTCCAAGGCTAACTCAATTTCTGCCGTTATAAAACATGCAAAATTAATATTGTGTATTTATTTTAAATAGAATGTTTGAAAATGAAAAACATTGTACATACCATTCATCATTCTAGCATAAGATACTTTTCAAAACAGGTTTTTTGCAAACTATATATTTGTTATAATAAATAAAATTCATGTAGATATAGCAAATAAGTAGATTTAAGTATATAAATTGTTTTAGCTGTAGTACAAACTAGACATAAAATAGATTAAGTCAGGAACTTTTGTTACTAACATGGAATAAAAACCTTACTAACATTAAAATACTAGGTATAAGTGGAAGTATTGTAGAAATATAAGCAAACGAAATAAAAGAATTGTAAAGCAAAGTAAACTCTGTACATTGAAATTAGATTTAAATATTTTAAATGAATTTTGTCAAATTAATTGTAGAATAAATATGCGAGATTCTAAAATGAATATGTATGTTTATAATGTCATAGATAACTAAATCGACTCAATTAGTTATTTTAATAATTGACAATAACAAGTGCACTATGTATTTTTAAAAGATATGCTTTATCTACACTATACAATGTCAAAGCTATGGGCTGCCGCGTTCATATTGGTTCAATGATGCTTCCTCTAAAGCCAGGTTCAAACCACAACAACTTAATTGGAAAAGCAATCGTATTAGGTGTATTCTTTTTACCTAAGCTGGCTTAATTACTTGGTTATTTCACAGTGGCTTAGTTATTTGTGTGTTCTTTTTACAAGTCGTAGCTCACTTTATCTACGTTTTTCAACCTCCCCCTTACCGATGACGCACTACCCACAACACAGGCTTAGATGAGCGATGCGGTATTTGTACGCGCGAAAGTTTGATATAAAGAGTAATAGTGAGGTTATTTTCAAGTTATTTTGTTGTTTTATGTTTAAAAATTGATAATTTCGAATATGTAAACGATGCCACTATTATAATTATGAACGAAAACGTAGCAAACGCATTAGTTTTGTAAAAAATACTTTTTATAAATAAATACATAGAATAAATAGTTGACCATTTAATGATACGATGGTATTAATTAATATGCAATATAACCACAGTGCAAAATTGCTGCTCTTCTAATTTATAATTATTGCACGTCAGTGAACTATCTGAGAAAAATAAAAAATTTTGTTCTTTTTACATACCGTCAAGTGAGCTTAGCCTGGCTTAGCTTAGTTCTTAACTCAGTCAGCCAAATTGTAAAAAGAATACACCTATTATTTAAAAATTATTTCTAGATAAAATATCCAAAGTTGATTAAATTTTTAAAAAATGATTACTAAGTAATAAAGTAACTATTACTAATAACCAAATGCCATGCGTCACTGTATTTAATTTATATATATATATATATATATATATATATATTATACATTTCAAACGTGTATTTCATTTCACGTTTTGTTTTCATAGCATATATGATATTTTGAAAACATGCTATGAACATATATGTATATATCTTTTACGCAAAACTGAATAGAAATAGAATAAAAATGTATAGAATATTTTTTCTTTCAGAATAAAAACAGCTAAATGAAAAATTTCTTTCAATCAAGAAATTCTATAATCAAACATTTCTGAATGTTAGTAGCAATGATAGAAACAATCTTTTCATTGTTAAACAATTAGATATATGTATATGTCAATTTAATGTGTATAAGAAAATCGTGTGGAGACCACACAAGATTTTTTCGAATATTTAATTATATTTTATAAATCAATATATGTATTTAATTTGTTATGCATGTGTATAAGAAAGTCGTATGGTAACCACATCAGATTTTTTTATCTTCTTAATAACAGTAACACAAATTAAATGTTTCCATTGTTATTTCGTTATTGTACAAGTGGAAGCTTTTTTAAATTGAATGTTTTTCAGAGAAATATGAAAGAATAACATGTAAGTATCTGTTTTATGTAACAATTTTCACAAACTTTATATCCTATATATATATATATATATATATATATATATATATATATATATATATATATATATATATAATATATATATATATATATATATATATATATATATATATATATATATATATATATGTAGATCTAGAATCTAGGCAATGTTTTTAAATTTTATAACTACATGTAATTCTTGATGTCACGATTTTAGCCGAAGTGGTCTGGTTAATACTATTTACTCAGATTTCTAAGCTACAAAAGAGTTATATTTGGATACCCGACAAAATATGCGAAAAAACTGCAGTGTAAGATACTCTTATATTTCGATACTATACTTTTTGATACTAGAAATGAAACTAAATCCAATCCGAATTTGCTTGTATTTTCAAACTAGAAACATGCACAGTAAGCGCATATCCCAGGTATACGGCATCTGACAATTTCAAGTGCGATGTGAAGACACGTGAGCGTGAAGTGAGAGAATCGTTAAATGCAACTTGTCAAACAGAGATGGCACGCGTATGTACTGTAAAAATGGGAGGTAAATTTTCAAACGGATATCATTTCATTACTGCAATTAAGTTTGTGTAGAATATGGTTTAGAGTTACAGCAAAACACACTCATATTAGATTACATTTACATTTAAGTTATAAATAGTGCAGATACACGAGTGTAATATATGAATTGTTTTTAAAAGAATCGGATATTGTTATCACTTTCGTGAAGAACGGGCCTGACGTATACAACTACATTAAAAAAAATTCGTTTATAGTTATCAAAATATCGGTTAATGTTATTAATTTTTTTTTTGAGATTGTTTTCGTTCTGAGCAATTTTGAGAACAACAGTACAATAAAGTTGTTTTTACAAAGAACTTGTATTGGCTAGTTCATTGAATTATGCCGGGCTGGTTGTCAGTAAACACAAATACATACATACATACATAACATCACGCCTTTCCCATTACTGGGGTAGCAGGCCCTTTACTCCCTACAATCACTCAAAAAATTTAATATTATATAGAAAACTGCCTTTCATTCCTTATTTTCTAACAATAGCTCGCCAAATACTCCTATCCATACATAACTGTCTCGCCTCGTTAATATCCATACACCTTGTCATACATGCTCTCCTATTATTTCTGCTTATAATTTTACGTTCACTCAAAACATTTTCTATCATATTCATCCATTTATTCCTCGGTCTTCCTCGCATTCGTATTCACAAATAACCTTGGATCATGTGTTTGCATAGTCTTAACTCAACTAAGTTTAGTGGCAAGGTGTGCATATTATTACAAGTAAATTTATTAAATTTATAGTGTTTTGTAATAACATAATAATCGAAATGAATATTAAGAATTTATTAAGGATATTTAAAGTTTGTTGATGCTATTTGTTTTTTAATTATATTATACAGTGCACTCCGCTTATTGGAATCACGGATAATGTTGTCAATCGGATATTGTTATCACTTTCGTGAAGAACGGGCCTGACGTATACCGAAGCATCTCATTTGTTCCCATTCTCATTTGTTCCCCGTCTCACCTGTTCCCATTCTCATTTGTTCCCAGTCTCATTTGTTCCCATGCACCTCCCACCACATTTCTATGCCACGGTTGTCTCAGTTGTTCCCATTCTCATTTGTTCCCAAGTTGAAAAAAGCCCAGTGCTTGTCAAACTAACTCTTGAAACCGAATGGTGCGAGCCGCCGAAGGCAGGCGGGTCACTATATATGCGAGCCGCGGAGCGGGCGGGTCACGGAGAGCAGGAGTTTGTATCTTTAGAGTCGAGCGAAGCGAACTATATAAAAGGGTTTACTTCATATAAACTACAATTCCTCCATCCCATTGTTTGGTGCACACTGCAAAACGCTCTACGTCACTGTGACCTTGCATGGGAACAAGTGAGACAACCGTAACATAGAAATGTGGTGGGAGGTGCATGGGAACAAATGAGAATGGGAACAAATGAGATTGGGAACAGGTGAGACGGGGATCAAATGAGAATGGGAACAAGTGAGACGCACTCACGTATACAACTACATTAAAAAAATTTCGTTTATAGTTATCAAAATATCGGTTAATGTTATCAATTTTTTCTTGACATTGTTTTCGTTTCCAGCAATTTTGAGAACAACAGTGCAATAAAGTTGTTTTTACAAAGAACTTTTATTGTCTAGTTTATTGAATTATGCCGGGCTGGTTGTCGGTAAACACAAATAACCTTGGATGATGCGTTTGTATAGTCTTAACTCAACTAAGTTCAGTGGCAAGGTGTGCAGCAGAGGTCATCGGATTTTACGCGTTTGAAATTTTTATAATAATTTCCCCCGCGAACATCAGAGACAAAGAAAGCTGAATATTTTTTTTTTATTTTGAATTTCTCTTTGTTAATAAACACATATTATAAATGTACACAATAATTACATATATGTATGTACTACATACATATCCACACATTTTCAAATTTAAATGCAAAATGTTATGTTTATTTTAAATTTTTTAGTTAATTTCATATTATATTTACTGTTACATATGTATTTTAAATTAATTAATAAAATTTCGTGTTTATGTTTTTTTTTTTCGAATATTACAGTAGAGTCGCGATTTAGTGAACTCTCGATTGAATGAACTACCGGATACAGTGAACACTTTTTATTTTTTTATCATTGCGTCCCGATATAGTGAACAGCTGTAAACCCCGATACAGTGAACTATGGTATTTGCGATACTTATCTGGGGTATCCCACTAAACAAAAAAATTTAATATTTAATGTCTGGGTAAACGAGAATGTGTGACCGTGCTTGCTAGTAGAATATTGCAGTTTGCTCGTGTTACATGATTTGAGACATAAGTTAGTACAAATTAACCTGAACAAAAAGCGTAAACAATCCAACATTACTTCATTTTTTTCGCTTCTGCAATAAATAACCTTTTATATGTACCTTCCCATTACATAATACACACATACATAATATTATGTAATAGGTACATGTATTTTCTTATTTTTTGTTTTTATTATTTTATTGTAGATTTTCTTTAGACAATTGTAGATCTTGAGAAGGAGAAATATTGAATCATAAGAGTCTAGTCGTCAGACCAATTTATATTCCCGATCTCGCACGAACAAGTAGGTTCGGTAGGGGTTGGGGAGGGTAGAGGAGTGTATTATTAAGTAGGGTAGGGTGGAATACTGCTCGCTCAGTGCGGCTATTGTGATTCATTCATTCATCAGTAGTGAACAGCGTTAGAATTTTATTTGGGGCTAATTATCTAATGAAATATTTCAAAGAACTTATATTGTTAGGATATAGCACCCCCAACAAACTAATTATTACAAGTCAAGTAGTCAGGAATATGAGGATGAAACGTACTAAACAGGGTAAATTTGGTATTCCCGCTATCGATTTCAATTTATAGATTGGAGACTCTACCCTACACTATCCTAGACTACACTACTCTACTTAACTCTCCCCTAACCTACCCTACCCTACCTGTAATAATAATTAATGCAGTTCCACGACTACTCGATTCCGTACATTTCGGACTTAGATATTCGTGCGAGTTCGGAAATATAAATTGGTCTGACGACTAGACTCTTGTGCGCAAATGTCGTAGACTAGACCTAGACTATATTAATTGCCGTACATCTTTTAATGTGTCTGATGAACATATAAATTAATGATAGCAAATAATTTTTATAAATAAATTAATTTAATTATTTATATTATTTAACTTTAAAAATTGTAGATTATGTATCATTTAAACACCTTTTTATTATTTTTAAATGAATACATTTAAATAAAACAATTACAATGATTACAATAATTTAACATTTAGGGAATTCTAGGGAATTTTTATGTCTGAGTGTTGGTGCTCTCACTCTGTCACTCATCTGTCATCACTGGCACAAAAATGGAGTGGAACAATGAGATTTCTTTGCAACTCATAGACAAATTTTCACTACAAATTTGCACGCATAACTTACACATAGAGCTGGAGCGAGATTTTACGCACACAAGCAAGAAAATTGCGCGTACAAAAATTTTGACCCGCACGAACGCGTAAAGCTTTTAAATGCTCTAGTGAGTGTTTCCCAAACGTGTGCCGCAACAAAAAACTAGCGTGTCGCACAAATATTTCTATTCATAAAGTGTGCCGTGCACCAAAAAGTTTGGGAAACAGTGCTTTAGTCAGTGCCGAGCTTTGTTGTAGTTCATAACGCTAATTATGTAACCAGTGGCGGATTATCCATTAAGGCAAAAAGGCACGTGCCTAGGGGCTCCAGGCTTCGAAGGGCCCGCAAACTAAGACTTTTACAAGAGCCTAGTCGTCAGATCAATTTATTTCCGAAGATATCTGTATACGACAAGATATGACATGATACGAGCATGCCTGTTCTTAGTTTCCTCACATTGTGCTAAACTTGTGTACAATACATTTGCTGTCAGTGCAATATATAGATTTCGCTACTGTACCCTACCCTACCCTAGACTACACTACTCTACTTAACCCTACCCTACCCTACCCAACCCTATCTGTAATAATAATTAATGCAGTTCCATGACTTCCCGATTCCGTACATCACGGACTTACATGTTCATGCGAGTTCGGGAATATAAATTGGTCTGACGACTAGACTCTTGTAGACTTTTTCATATAGTGGATTCTTGTTTAAAAATTTTTCAGATCCCCAGATATAATTTGCCTAGGGGCCCCTACTGTCCTTAATACGCCACTGTATGTAACATTATGTATAAAATATCATATACACATACATATACTTACACCAATAGACAATCTCATAATGTAACTAGGATACTTATTATAATTAGTTTTATAATTAAATGGCACTTTTTAGCTCATCGACCTCCTGTCGAAGAGCTATAGTGTTCGGTACGATGTCTGTAGCATCTTCCGATTTCAAAAATTTTTGCACAGAAATCCCGGACAGACCCCCTGGATCACGAAATGACTATTACAACATATGTCCGTATGTATGTCGCTCGTCCGCTCGCTCGCTCGCTCGCTCTCTCGTACGAGATTTTTTGTTCCACCCAGATCTCCTAAACTACCCAACGGATTTTTATGAAATTTTTTCTGCAGATACGTGTTATGGTCTAGTTGTGCAAGGTACATTTTATTTTTCAAAATTTTCCTTCGTACTTGAGAAAAAAAATATTTTCCAATATTTTTTCAGTTTTTATTGTTTTTCTGCGTTATTTTTTATTCAATTGTATTCAAAATTTTCATGCATATGAAGGAAATGGAACAATATTTTTCCATATTTTTTATTTTGAAAAATTATGTAAGACCATTGAAGAAAAAAATATTTTTTAATTCAAAATTGAACAAAAGAAGATCAATGCATTTATAGTCGGCTTAGTTTGCTTTGCTTTTGTCAAGAGAAGAAAATGTATTCACATTTGTTTTAAATTTGTTGTTTTGTTTGCGACCTAGGCACCTAGGATTTTAAAAGTGAATCTAAATAAATAATAATTTGTGATATATTCAGACTTGCACATACGTCGATGAGCTGCAGGCATGTATGTCTGTATACATTCCTAGTTTTATTAATACGCATGGGAATTCGTCCCATGTGAGTAAAGGGTAGTGTCTCTCACAATAAATAATTGTAAAAGCTTGGAATATAATAATAATAGGAGTAATATAGACTGCCATTCACAACTTAGTACTATCGGCTCTGATAAAAGTAACTATTCTTTTCTACTAAAATTGACACTGTCTATTGTAATACTATAAATAAAAATACACAATTTTCCCTAGTAACAGTGTCAAATTTAGTTAAAAATTAGTACTCCATTGTAACTCTGTTACTCTTAGGCTGCGAATAGCAATAATTTTGCATTTGCTTAATAATGAGTGTTAAGTATTATAATTCGACTTGCTAAACAAAAAATTTCAGTTTCTATAATACGTCATAATTATTAATAACTACAATTTATGAAAACATGAAATGGTTTCTTCATTTAGTAATTCATTTTATCCATATATTCTGTTATAATTTATGAATACGAATTACGAGAAATTTTAATTATTTGTTATATCATTATCTATCTGTTTGATTAATACGAAGCTTGTTAAAGGTTAGTTGCAAGAAAATATAGTAAGAAATAAAATTACTTTTTACAGATATTAGACTATTGTTTCGTAAAGACTCTTACAATAAAAATATCAAATAATTCAACGACCTAATTTCCGATGGAGACTAGGATTTTTACTGAAACAACTGATTATCTCTTTATCTATATGTACTTCATATCCGTTTGTCGTGATTCATGCAATAACCCGTAATCACGCTATATATTGTTTTATCAAATCAGTAATTTCGTCTTAACAACGTGCATACATGATACAATGAACAGTCTAGACCAGAGGTGGCCAACCTGTACCGTTCTGAAGATGTCATAATGCTCACAGTCATGACAAACGTTCGCTAGGTTCGTTTTGGCGTTATAGATAGCATTATATAATATAATATAATATATAATATAATATAGGATAGCATTATATAATAACACGTAAAGAAAAAGGATTTACAAAAAAAAAACATAAAATTTAAACAAAATGTATCTCAATAATCACCTATTAACAGCTGAGCCGTCGACGTCCTAACCATGTCTAGTATAGAATTTTAATGCTCTTACAAATACAAACTCAACTCTTCTTCCATGGTTTTTTAGCTCATCGACCTCCTGTCGAAGAGCTATAGTGTTCGGTACGATGTCTGTAGCATTCTCCGATTTCAAAAATTTTTGCGCAGAAATCCCGGACAGACCTGTTGGATCACGAAATGACTATTACAACATGTGACCGTATGTATGTCGTTCGTCCGCTCGCTCGCTCGTACGGTTTTTGTTCCACTAACTCCTCCAAGACTATCCAACCGATCTTGATGAAATTTTTTTTTGCAAATGCGTATTATGGTCTAGTTGTGCCTTTGACTTTTTGTTTTTCAAAATTTCGTTTAGTAGTTGAAAAAAAATATTTTGCAAATTTTTTTCAGTTTTTATATTTTTTCTCCTTTATTCTCCACTCAGTTGTATTTAAAATTTTCTTGCATATGCTATGACGTCCTTATTGTCTCTCACCGCATTGTGTCGGTCCTGTTGCAGAGGCTACAGCATTCTAATACAAATCTAACACGGGTCTAGTCATCAAACCAATTTATATTCTCGAACTCGCACGAACATGTATGTTCGAAATGTACGGAATTGGGAAGTCGTGGAACTGCATTAATTATTAATAATAATAATTAATGCAAATAATAATTTATTATTACAAGTAGGGTAGGGTATCGTAGGTTAGGGGAGGGTTAAGTAGAGTAGTGTAGTCTAGGGTAGAGTAGCCAAATCTATAAATTGCACTAACGTACTTGCGTATTATGACGTATCATGTCGTATATAGACATCGTGTATCTTCGAAAATAAATTGGTTTGACGACTAGACTCGTGTTATTCTACCCTGTCGTCCGTCACACTGCGTCGGTCCTGCTGTGACGGCTTTGCTATCTCGCTCTGCACTGTGCCGGTCCTGTTGCACAGGCTATAGTCTCCAATATATTTCCGCCACATTTACATATGTTATTTCCTGATGTTAGTTCTTCTGTGATACTCCCATATATTTTCTTGTATATTATTTGCTTGTGTTATCTACTCACATGTTACTTTATTGTGTTATTTTTTTATACTTGTAAATACTTCGAGTGTCAGTATCGCACAAATAATAAACATTCAACGTTGTTTTCTGGAAAACTAAGTTATGTCTAAGGCCGATTGGCGCCCGAGCAACCAGAACCCTCAATACTAGAGTGCGTATATATAAAGTTATTGAAATGAAAGAAGTCTCATGAAGGTCATCTGTATCATATACGAATTAACGTATAGCTATATATCCATCTCTCTCACTTCAATTGTCAAGCAACACGCGCGCCAATGATGGTTATAACACGTTTGTCTTTAGATTGTCCGAACAATACTACGACAAGCATAACAAAATGAGACTCGTTGTACTCGATACTATTGCAATAACTTACGTCGATATTTTATTTCCTACGCTACTTTGCTGCATTTTGTGTCAGTTTGTCTTATTTACCACTAATTAAACCAATGTTATGCACTAACACAAACACAGTTATAATAAATCACTTTTATTACAACTACTGTTATTATATTATTATCAAAATCGTTGTGTAATTCAAAATGTGAGACACAAATGATTAACATAATGAACTGTCAAAACATCGTATTTCTGTTGTTCCCGGTGCAGGGCCGGTTTTGCCTATTGTGCTAGGTGTGCACCGCACACGGGCGGCCATAATAAGGGGCCGGCCAAAATCTATTCATTGTGTTTATTCTATTAATTATGTAATACTTTTGAACTGCATTACTGAAATGTTAAATTATATTGCTTAAGTTTTGTAATTTTATCATACCTATTTTCTTTTCGAAGCCTTCAGTTATTGTCATATTACGGCATAGTTATATTTCACTGCCGACCATAAAATGTTTGAAAGTGTTTTTACGACATTTCAAATTCGCGCGGCTGTGCGCGCACACCTTTCACCATATTTACAATTTTTTTTAAACGTATCACAGTACATTTCCGAATTAAATATGTAGCTCTGAGCTGTCCCGTTTTGGCGAATATTATATAAAATCTCAACTCGTTCTTGGTAATAAGTTGTTCCAATTAGGGCCAGTTCTGCGTATCTGCGTTGCAATTGCGATAGTGCTTTTGTGTAAGTGTCTTGGCTAAATTATTATTAAAAAATCAGCTAAGAAGCAAAGATTGCCAAGTTAAGTTTAAGTTTTCATTCATATTATTCATTCGTCTTCAACATTTTCTCGATCCTCCGTGACGGCTTTATGCCATCTAAAAACCATATTCCTCGATATAATGACATTACCATAAGTTTCGTTTAAACTTTGGAATGTCTCGGTAGGAGATTTCTTCAGTTTTACGTAAATTTTAATTGCGTAACGTTGTTTAATATTTCATATAAAAAAAATATAACCGATGTCTTAAATACCCTTACGGAAAATGACTTCCAGAACTGTTAAAGTTAATGCAAATAACGCCAAAATCTCTGTGTCACTTCCTAAGGGTCATACTTTGAAGGGGATAACTTGTAGTAATGTTAGGTAAACCTTACAGAAAAATTAAAAAAAAATCAATGCTCTTACTTTTGGGACAGACCGCGTATGCCAAAAAAGTTGAAAACACGTAACATGGCAAATTCAATGTTGAATAAAATTTCAAATTAAAATTTTCCTTCATCTGATAGTTGAATTTGCCCAAAATAAAGCACGTCATACTAATATATATACAGTGCGAATAATGTAAGGCTATACATTGGCAACTTTATTTTAGCGTTAATCAATTTGCCCATGCTAGTATCAACTCGTTGAATAATTTAAAATTAGACATAGGGCATTTACTTAATGTTACCATGGTGATATCATACAAAAACTCCAATTTATTATGGTTGAATAATGTAAAATTAGACACCAGTCCACAGACTACTATATTTATTTAAATCATTTACAGAATTTATTCCAATATTTTATTAAATCTATTACATGTTATTGAATTAAAAGTACACTTCAAGTACTGAAATTGTAATTGGTATCAGTACATTTCCAAAATCACTTGGGGGTGATAACTAAATTTGCCATCGTTTGATGACATGTGATGGGCCCTGCCCGGGAATTCAAAGCTGAAATAATCAGAAATTTCTCGCAAAGACGCCCCTTCTAAATACCAGGAATACATCTTAAACTTTTCTTCTGTGATGTACATTTTTTGCACTAATTATTACGCAAACTCGTGAGATATCAGTAACACAATATTGAAAATAGTGACATTTACCAAAACAAACGTCATTGTAATTTCAGTTGTTACTGACATGGGCAAATTGATTAAAGCTAAAATAAAGTCGCCAATGTATAGTCTTACGTTATTCGCACTGTATACATATACATAGTAATTTTGTGATTCAGAGGTCTGTCCGAAATTTCTGTGCAAAAATGTTTTATGTCTAAAAATGGTACAGAAACCATATCGAACACTATAATAGATCTTCGATAGGAGGTCGCAGAGTTCAAAAATATGTACAGTCATGAACACTGTAGCCTATATTTCTGATAAAATAATAAAATTAACAATTTTCCATAGTAACATTCAAATTTATTCTTAAAAAACAACTTAGGATTTCGAAAAGTTGCAGTTGCGAATATTGTAACCAAAACTTCTTTTATTAAAGACAAATGCGCCCATCTCAGCTAAATAAAAAATTACAAAAATAATGTAGGTTAATTTTTAAGAAAGAAATAAGAACATGATTTGAGTTAATAAGTACAGTGAATTTCGCTTATAACGAACCCGCTTATTGCGAACTTTCGCTTATAACGAACCAATCTATAAAGTACGAACTAAAGTATCATTAAACGTGTGTTATTTTTTTCGCAAATAACGAACTCGTTTATAACGAACTTTCGGGTATAACGAACCTTAATTTTTGTTATAATCGCACAAGTTTTCGGTTATAACGAACTTAAAACGGTATTTTACCAAATAATCAGGGGAAAATCTTTCAACTCATATGTAGGGTCGCCGTAACAGTCGAATCTACTGAACGCTGTCAGTTATTCGCTCTATTCAATGTGTTAAAGAAGTACAATTATGAGTTACGCAATTTCGAAGAAAACACGTAAAGCTGTTCCTGTAAATAAATAAAAATAATATAAAATAATAATAAATATAAACAAAAGTAAAATAAACGATTATTTCAAATCAAATTCATAAAAACTATTAATAGTGTACAAATGTATATGTATTACAAAACAATATCTAACTCAATTTTGAACAAATGTGGATTTGTCTAGTTTTGCAAAACAGTTCTTCATATTATATACCTACTTGAAACATGTATATTTCATCCATAGATATTAGAACTTGACATGATTCCTTAATAGGTAGGGGGTACCCTTCACAGCAGGAGAGGCCATAAACTACTAGTAGTGGCGGTATTCAGGTAAATTTGTAATGCTCTAACCGGGAAAGACAAGAAATATTTTGTTTATAATTAAGACGTAATAATAATTTATTGAATATTACATTTATTTATGTTAATTTGTATTGTTATTGTTAAGATGTATATCATATTCATATTTTTGTTGTTTTTATTTTTCAAAATGTATAAATTTCTGAATACATCTCTGCTTTTTATGCATTTACTATGTCGTATAATCTGGGATAATCCTCAGTTAATAGCATGCTGCGTTTAGTCAAATTCTAATATCTATGGATGAACTATACGTATGCATTAATAAAGATAATGAATTTCTGATGTTTATCGTTTATTACGAACATCGCTTATAGCGAACTATTTTCGTCGGTCCCTTGAGGTTCGTTATAAGCGAAGTTCACTGTATTTAGTTTCTTCAACTTGCGTCACAAATGCTACACAGAAAAATCTGTGCAACGAATATTTAAATATTTGTGGAATGGAAACATTTTGCTATTACGTTATAAAGATAATATTGACAATACAGATTGCATTCCATGTGAAACAAGTTGAGACAAGATTGCTTGTTTCCTGTAGTCAGTACAAAGGTAATTGTTAACAAATGTTTGTCCTATATGTTCAGTAAATTAACATTGACAACGCAGATTCTGGAATGCAAACAATATTATGTAATCGCAGAAAACAATATTTGTTTTTTATAAGTGTAGAGAGATTTTAATCCAATACTACCTTAATACTATATAGACTATTAATTACAATAAAACAAATAAATGCTATAAAAATAATTTTATATAAATTGTTCAATGTAATAAAACAAATAAGAAAAAAAATTAATAAATGCACTTTTTCAGCAGAGACATATTTATTGTTTCAGATGGAGGCTAAGGTGGGGTTGAGTAACATACAGGGTTAGTCAAAATTACCGGAACACCTAAATAATTCTCCTACCGTAAAGAATTTTAAAAAATGTTTCGTACAATAGTTTTTTGGTTGTAAACAAGCTACCGTTTAAGTATTTTTTTAATATACAGGGTGTTCATTTTATTGCGGAAATTAGGTGAACTTTTATTTTTCAAATGGAACATCCTATATTTTTTTACTTTTTTCAATTCTAAGATTAATTCTTAGTATTTTTTGTAGGACTCATTTTTTTTTATAAAATGCATCATTTTTTAGTTATAAGCAATTAATCTATCGTTTAAATGTCAATTGAATGACAATTTGTCAATTGTTTCATGAAGTTGCGGAGCATTATCAGGCAGGCACATGTACTTTAATTTACATTTACTTTAATTTTATTGATTTAATTTGTTATTTTTTTTTATTTTGCAATTTTTTTTATACCTTTGGTATAAATAAATGTTATGTATGTATGAAAATATTCTTAATTTGAAGTTCAGGAGTTTGGATTAATTGCTTATAACTCAAAAATTACACATTTTATAAAAAAATTATTCCTACAAAAAATACTTAGAATTAATCTCGGAATTAAAAAATGTAAAAATATAGAGGTGTTCTATTTGAAAATAGAAAGTTCACCTAATTTCCACAATAAAATGAACACCCTGTATGTTAAAAAAATAAGTATACGATAGCTTGTTTACAACCAAAGAACTTTTGTACGAAACATTTTTTTAAATTCTTTACGGTAGGAGAATTATTTAGGTGTTCCGGTAATTTTGACTAACCTGTATATGTTATCACGTTAAATATTTGATACAACATTCAGTTTTGTATATACCGTAGATACTCGTATATAACGTCATCTGAATATAAAGCGATGGTTAAGAATTTGGCAGATGAAAGAGTAAAAAGTAGAAGACGCGAGTATAACGTGATCTTTAGCGATCGAATAGGTTGTATATTTTGCCTAATAAAATAAGAATTTCGAAAATATCTCGACCCCCTAATTATTGCTCAAAATCTTACTCAAATCTCGAACTCTACTTGATTATCTACGGTATAACAATTAAATTCATTGTATATAGCGTTAAATTTTATTTACATATGATTTATATTATTTTATAAAACATTTCTTCTTTTTTATACAGCAGAAAATGTTTTTTTATAGATCGTTGAGTTTTTTAATTTTAGGATACACAATACGTTTTCAATTAAAAATTAAATTTTTTATTTTTACCTACATTCGTGCCCTATTTGAAATATGGTAATATTTATAATATTATAAAATTAAGTCGCAGCATAATATTAAAACTAAGTATTTTCTCACGTTACCAATTGTTATTCATAGAATTTGTATTTAAATATCTTTACGGTGAAAAGGTGAAAAACATTATGAATTTTTTGATAAAAATACTGTTGTTTATAATGAATTATTTAATATTAACTGCAATATTATTATTGGCAATACTAATTGCGATGCAAATACTATGCACTAACGCAGGCACGAACTCTGCACTGTGTGTCGGGAGCAAAGTCGCATGAGTTTTTTTTTTAACTGTAACATTTATTATAATAGTTTATGAAATACAATAAAAGGTTAATTAGGTATTATACTTTGTTTATTACAAACAATCCTACACCATATCAGAACAATTACAATAACCTATTGTGTGTGCAAATAGAAATGTAAATTATACAAGGTCGTATGTTTTCATTCTGAACTTTAATCTGCTCGTTTCTGCTCAATTACGCTCATCGATTTTGTATAACGAGTATTTTTAAATTCATTTATTGCGATTTTTGCACAAAATGGACGTAGATAGCCCAACATACACAGGCTTGCCCACTAGTGTGTCACCTAATTTATAATATTATGTGCTTTAGTAGTAACAATTTGTAACACCAATATTCATTAAATAAAAATTAAACACTACTCGTATGAGACTTGCGCTTAACTACAAATCACTAACCATGACGTCACAAGCATGTGATGTGTATTTAAATACACAATTAAAAATTTATTTGAACGTGTATATTTTTTTAAATAATACTGCTTGTAAATGAAATGGGATATAAAAGTTAGTACCATTCGACAGCTTTTCGCAAGTTGCTTATGAAACGTCGTTATTATTTTTTTTGCAAAAATGACAACTGAAATACCGAATAATTTTGAATGCAGTTTCACAATGTAAATCTGGATATTCTGACAGTATCATGGCAACAGTGTCGAATTTAATACAAATAACTACGAATAACGGCCGCTTCGAAAATCATCTATTTTATTCAAAATTATTAAATACATTTTCAATCAAATGAAGGAAGAGGCTATTTCTACACAATAAGTACGAATAATTGACTATTTGTGTATTCATATTTTTTATATATACAGTAGTTACAATACACTAGCTCACTCTACACTACTATTGTCTACCCACCTCTAACTATCGACATATATAAATATTCAATTAGCTACTGTATCTGCAAATAACCAATTATTTGTATCTATCGTATATGCAAATAGCCATATCGTAAAATGTATAGTCAATTGGATTGAGATGAGGTAAACATGGTAGCAATTCTCCTGCAGTATTAAAATTAGCAGAAAATTTTCATTCCTGTGCAATACAAGATTTGCACTTATATAAATTGATATGTAATATTTCATTTTAGTTGTATTTTTCAAAAGGATTTTCTACTAAATTTAATATTGTTTCTATGCCAAATTGTTAATTTTTCACAACCCAGTCAGCTACAGACCCATCAGCATATTCCCAACCCCTATCAAAACTGTTCGAAAAAAATCCTAAAATCCCGTCTCGAAAAAGTACTAGCCACCAAAAACCTTTTACCACCATTCCAATTTGGATTCCGGACGTACCACTCAACCACTCATCAAGCATTCGACCGGGTCTGGCACGAGGGACTTATTAAAAAAATCAAACTCCTCGAAGTTCCATCCTACCTCTTCCATATATTAAAATCTTTTCTACACGACCGAACATTTCAAGTCAAAATTAATAACACCTTCTCAAACACACGTTGTATTAAGGAAGTAGTCCCACAAGACTCCATCCTGGGACCACTACTATTTAATGTATACATGTACGACATACCATCAACGCAGAACACCAGTCTAGCGATGTTTGCTGACGATACTGCTATAATTTAACAACATACCAATGCAAACATTGCTAGAGACAGTGTCCAAACAGCTATGGATACTCTAACACCGTGGCTCAAAAAGTGGAAAATATAATTAAACGCACGCAAGTGTGAATTCAAAATATTCTCACTTAAAAAATTCACAGACCCACCAAATTTAATCATTGGCAACAACAGCATAAGGTGGAATCCTAAACACGAATCAATCAAATACCTCGGAATACATCTAGACTATTGTCTTACATGGGCACATCACGTAAAACACAAACTCCAAGAGGCAAAAAAACGTCTAGGCATGCTATATCCCACAATGAACAGAAAATCCCACATAAAACCAGTCTGCACAAAATTAATTTACACTGCAGTTCTGCGTCCAATAATAGCATACGCGTGTCCAAACTGGGGAGTGGCCTCAAACCTGCAAATTGAAAAGGTACAAAAGTTTCAGAACAAAATCTTAAGAATAGTTCTCAATGCACCATGGTTCGTCCGAAACACTCCATCGAGAACTGGACATCCTACCTGTTCAAGATTACATAAAGAAGACATCAAAGAAATTTCTCCGCAGACTACCACTATGTGAAAGCAGCAATCATCTGAACCTAGGCCAAAGAATACAACCTAGACGACTACGCAAATACGTTCTACAAGATCTCTACAGAAGTCCAAACATCAATCACGAAACAACATAACATGTATTTAGTTCCAAGGGGGTATTGACGTACGTGACCCTCCAAACGCCAATCTACAGACAAACTACCCTAAACGCAAACACTACTATGTATAACTGTTGACCTGGCAATTTAAGAAGGGAACAAAATTGCGTATTTTTAAAGCATTCGAGTAGCAACAATGTAAATTTAAGTTTAAATATTTAAATTAATTAATAAAAATTACTTTGTTTTACTACTTTATTTTATATATTCGACATGTTTCAACATAATTATGTCATCATCAGGAATAAAATAACAAAAGTTATACATTCAAAATATATAACAACCGAAAACAATTGTAATTATATTTTGTTTATGTATTACAAGTGCAATTTTATCAGAAATTGACCCAAAATAACTTAATGAATAAAATTTTGAATTATAAAGAAATATTAATATCAGAAATTGAAACATCCTTAAATAATGTTGAAGATTCAGACATTTTGAGACATAAAATTGAAAAGATTCTAAAGTAGCCACAACATTTAAGTAGTAATACTTTTAATGGAAAACCCATTAAAACTTTAAAGTAAAAAAATAATTTTAATAATTTAATAGTAACAAAAGCATTCATTCATTTCAACCCATCCGGATAAAATATTTTCCTACTTTGAATGATTTCAAATTTTGACTAAATAATCATCAACAATGAACATATAGTAAATAGTTTAGGTTGTATCAAAATTTTACATATTGAAAATAAAGGCCAACAATTTTTAAATATAAATCTCAAAATTTTAATTGGTTAAATGAACAAATTGATTTAAATTATTCAATTCTTTTTAAACTAGGCTCTACCCGTGAGCACCATGTGCCCACATTCATAATTTCTATAATAAACTATTTTTGAAAATTTCTGTTTCTGCGTTGCATGTACCTTTGTGTCCGTTAGTCGCAAACTCTCTAAAATATCTTGATTTAGTCCGTTTATCCATCTTCTCTGCCTTTCTCCATCTAATCGTCTTTATATTGCAAAAAAAATATTTATTATTTTCGAGGGTTTCAAAAAAATTACCCAGCTATACGGAAGCTTTAATAGCTTTAATAGACTTCGTAAAAATACAAATAACGTATTTTAGATATTTTAAACATACATTCACAAACATTACTTGTGTGCATGTGTAAGATGTCAAAATGTTGTTATTATCGTTTGTAGTTATTTTGCTAAGCAAAAAGCATTATCTTGTCTTTTACTTAATTTTAAGTAAAAGGAGATTCGTTCTGACTGGGCACGAGTGCGCACATTGAAGGCCACCGTACAGTTATTTCTTTCGTTTCTCCTTTTTTTCATGTTTTGGTTCGTACTAGTGAATTTTTGTCATTGTGACGACAAAAATCACCCCTATTAAGGGATTATCGACTGGAGATGCACCGAAGCTTCGGTTTCGCTTCGTTATTCGGCTGATTCGGTGTATTTTTCTAATATTCGGTTTCGGCCGAAGCAGTAGCAAGATTGGGTATTCGGCCGGCCGAAGCAAAAAACTTATTGCTGGTATAAGGACAGGCTACCAGCTACCAGCGTATATAGTGAAAGAGTTTTTTCAGAGGCTGGAAATAGTTATGAAGAGAGGAGAAGTAGGTTGCTCCCAAAGAATGCCGAACAATTACTTTTCATACATCATAATTTAGCAAAACTTGATTTCAATTATTAAATTTACTATAATAATTCTTTATTATAAGATATTCCATGTAATTTTCTTTGGTTAAAATAAGTATTTTTTTTTAATTTTCTTTGGTTAAAATAAATATATATTGTATATAATTTTCTTTGGTTAAAATAAATATATTTTTTTGTTTTACTACGCAGTTGCTGATGAAGCCGACAAGCTCGGCGAAATATACAAGGATTAGTTGAAAAACGTAATTTTTCTCCCCAGACTCCTTCGCCCAATAACCTGTACAATATAAATATATTTTTGAGCAAATTGTCCGGACTTTAAATTTAATGTTTTACCTACAAAATGTTATATGCTTCGGCCGAATATTCGGCGCTTCGGCGGAAATGTAGGCCGAATATTCGGTATTCGATTATTCGGCCAAACCATGCTTCGGTGCATCTCTATTTTCGACCTTGAGTGATCGCCGTGGAGAGTTCGGGCTTCCATGGAATACCTGCGTGCAGGGATTTGTTCGGAGAAACTGCGACACGAGATTTTTCCCTTGTTCGCGTGCAATTTTCTGCTTGTTCTACGTTGGTCCACGTCCACGAGCTGAATACCGCAGAGGACATCGCGGCGAGATCCCTGTTCATCGCTGTTGAGAACGCATCCATTCCCGAGACCATCCGACCCTAAGGACCCGCTTAGACCAGTTTCCTGGAAATACGTGGTCACGCAAATAAGTGCTCCAGCCCCTTTCGAGTTTTGATTCTTTTCTTTCTCTTCTTAATTTCGCTTATTGTCGTCCACGTTAACGTGAGACCATTTTGTATTAACTTTATTTTCCCCCTTCATATTACTAGTTTACACCAAAAATGAACAAAAAAAGTATTTTTTAGACTAATTTGGGGTCAGGGAAAACGAAAATGACAGTCATTTATTTTTTGGCTCATTCTTCATATACTGGCATAAATCATGATAACGGTTGATCCAATTAATATAAACTGTATATCGTTCGAAAGGTATATTCCTTCACTTTTCGACGGTATCTTATTTTTGAAAATCGGTTTAAAATTCTTTGGGTTACAGGCGATGAAAGTCGGATTTTTCGATATATTTTTTTTGAAATCACTCACTTTCAGTTGTTCCATTGGGATAGAAAAAAAATTATTTCACATATTTGCAAGATTGCTTATGAAAGCTAATTTTATAGCGAAAAAGCGAAGCTCAAATTGGACAAAAATGTAGAAGTTGTGACATATTAAGTGAAGTTGAAAGTAGAGATAATCGGAATCAGGACTGGTAGCCAGACATAAAACTTCAGACTTATGTAGCTAACGTTTCGGTAAATATATTACCATCTTCAGAGCTGTACGAACACAAAAATTATACTTATCACAATGCTTACAAAATTTATAAATAATTATAACACGATCGTACCAACCATTATATATGCAGTTAATTATATATACATATATCATACCTTAAGTCAGTTGGAATTAATACATACATACATACATACATAACATCACGCCTTTCCCATTACTGGGGTAGCAGGCCCTTAGTCCCTACAATCACTCAAAATATTTAATATAATACAGAAAACTGCCTTTCATTCCTTATTTTCTAACAATTGCTCGCCAAATACTTCTATCCATACATAACTGTCTCGCCTCGTGAATATCCATACACCTTGTCATACATGCTCTCCTATTATTTCTGCTTATAATTTTACGTTCACTCAAAACATTTTCTATCATATTCATCCATTTATTCCTCGGTCTTCCTCGCATTCGTGTTCCTTCAATTTCACCCAAATAAATCTTCTTAGTTAATCTATCATTTGACATTCTTTCCACATGTCCAAACCAACGCAGCTGACTTGAAGCCACTCTTTTCACAACATTTTCACTAATTTCACATTCATCATACACTACTTTATTCCTAATACGGTCTCTTCTAGTCACTCCGCACACTCCTCTCAAAAATCTCATTTCAACCGCAGTTACCCTTTTTTTATTCCGGTTATCCCATACCCAACATTCACATCCATACATCAACGATGGCACAAGTACACCATTATACACACATAACCTAGCTTCTCTTGACACATTCACATTTCTAGCAAACATTCCCAAAGCGCCCAAAACTTTTCTACCTGCAACCACTCTTCTTTCAATTTCAGCATTCATCCGTCCATCTTTCGAAAACATGCATCCCAGATACATAAATTCATTAACTTGTTCCATTTGCTCACCATCTATGCTAATCTTGCATTCCGTAACTTCATCCTTCTCAAAAACTAAAATCTTACATTTTGAAGCATTCATGATCAAATTCAAACATTTTCCCTGATTTCTGACACTCTCAATCATTCTCGTCAATTGTTCCTCAGATTCACCCATAATAACCACATCATCAGCATATATATATATATAACATTGGAATTTGATATAGAAAAGAAAATTAACATTTGTAATTAGAAAATACATGAAAATATTTTTGCCACAATATAACTCAAAGATGTAAAACAACCTTCCCATCATGAAGGGCTGTGAGTAACTGGCAACAAACTGCTCAGAATACAGAACTGCGAAACTTGTCCAAACCATGATTACAAAGCAATACTATCACTATCGTTGCTATTAGTAACCCTACAGTCATAAATGTCATTTTTTATTATATTTTTTAAACATTGTTTGGTCTGTCCTATGTATGCACTATCACAATCTGTACAATTAATCTTATATATCACATTAGATCTATAATCCATAGGTGTTTGGTACTTAAGATTACCAAATTATTGCTTGACTTTCTGCGTATTATACATTGATATATTAATGAACTCATTTTGTAAAATTTTACCAATTTTTTCTGAAAAGATACTAATATATGGGATCTTATAATACGTGTACATTTGTGCTACATTATCAATATCACTATTGTTACTATTTTTAATACGTAAATATTTATCAATGAAGCCAACTGGATAATTATTCTTAATTAATTTATCTTTGAATTTAAGTATACTAGTTTTAAGGAAGGAGGGATGACAAATATTGTTAATTCTGTGTAAGGTTCCTTTTATGATACTAATTTTTTATTTAACTGGATGACTTGAATGAAAATTGAGAATTCTATTAGATGTAGTGGGTTTAGAATAACAATCTGTAATAATGTAGTTAGATGCGGTTCTGATTGTAATATATTTACCGAAACGTTAGCTACATAAGTCTCAAAGTTTATTTCGGGCTACCTGTCCTAATTCCGATTATCTCTACTTTCATCATCGATTTCGGACACGATCATCTTAATATTAAGTGGTCAGACAATTTTAGTTTTTTTAGGAACATGTTCATATTTTTGGTTGAAAATATGTTTTTTCACGTAATTTGCCAATGTATAGTCTTACTTTATTCGCACTGTATACATGTATGTTAATAATGAATTGCAAATAGAGTTGAATGGTAGTTACTTAGATTAGGTTAGCACTGTATTTAATACAATGACATGATGAAATTGAAATGAAACAAGTGTATAACCATGATGAATTTACTTTTATTGAAACATGTCTAATATATTGGTAGGAAAAAAAATGCAAGAAATATAATCCAAGTAACCTTTGTAAATTGACCTCTATCCTAGGTTAAGCGAAAATTATGACGTATTGGAAAAATAAAGCTCAACATGAATGATTATTCATTGTTTTCTTATACATGCACGTGTCTCAAAACATTCCTAGGTTCATAAACACTGTATCTGTAGGGTTATAATAATATATACAGGGTGGCCCTAAAATGCGTGGACATCGCTTAACCACAGATTCCTGGTTGGAAAATAAGACGATTTAACTAAACTTACCTATATACAATTACGTTTCGTTTAGCTAGTATTCTGCTTCAAAGTTCTTTCAAGAAAAAGTTATTTTATCCATAACTACAGAACGCTTGGATCGATTTTGATAATATTCGGTACTGTACTTCTTACAGATGTAGGTCATCTTTTAGGGTGATATTAGTTATTATTAGTGCACCATTAGTGTACGAAACACGGGTAACCCGGCATAAACCAGTCAAAAACTTTTTAATGTTAAGGCCAATAACTTTCAAAAAAATAGTTTCAGAAAGAGACATTCAATAGTAATTTTTTTGTTCTTGTTATCTGTACTGATATCTGTTAAGGTTTAGACACAAAAAAATAAAACCTGAGGGACCGCGCACTGCATTTTATAAAAAAAATGTAATCTAGCAGTCTGTATTCTAAGAAATAAATGACGATATGGAATTTATTAGTGCAATTATTTAGATTTCTTGCGTCTAACAAGGAGACATTGTCACGACCGGAACACGGATTTGGCTGAAATTTGTTTTAGTAGTAGGTGGACACTAGTAGTGATTTGTGGTAAAGTAATAGCGCGCAACGTTTTGTCCTTTTCGAGAAAAAGGGCTTTCAAAATATAGCAGTTTTTATATAGCTGTTTAAAAGAGGCCCTGACAGTTGGTGCAGCGTTGCCGAGTGGATAACGTTCTTATGTGCCACGCGATTCTTCTGAGTTCGATTCCCGCCTAGGTTCTTTTTATTTTTATTTTTTAATTATAAATAATCAATGAAAAACTACATATAATAATAATAAATTTATTTTATTTTCATTGATCAGTCTCGTCGTTCTGTGGAGTTTTTTAGTAGCTTTTGGGATGGCAATCGTCACAAAAACGATTGAAGCAGAATCTTATATGGAATAGAATTATCACTATGAAGAAACATCCTGTCATTGAATAATATTATTTATATCTACTGTATTTATATTTATTTGTATTTATATTTATAACTTGGATGTGTTTATACATGAAAACTAGAGGGTAGTTATGTTCAACATAAAAATGTACACTCATATGCAACTCGAAACAAAAATTATATACATAGTTTCTACTACTCATAGGACAAACTTGTTTGAAAACAGTCCTCATTATTTTGGAGGTATTATATACAACAAGTTGCCTCAAAATATGAAGCAAAATCCAAATATAAACATGTTTAAATATGAACTAACAAAAATTGTTTTTACTTCATAAATGTATTTCTGAATTTGTAATAACTTTACGTAAAATACTTTTTGTCCTTCCTTATAATAAATGTATTGATGGTATTGGGCAAATATATTATTATTATTATTATTATTATTATTAATACAAGTGCAAAGAAGTTTCGTTTATAGAGTGAGCCAAGTTCGCTGTAAGATTCTGCTTAAAAAACTCCACAGAACGACGAGACTGATGAATGAAAATAAAATAAATTTATTATTATTATAAGTAGTTTTTCATTGATTATTCATAATTAAAAAATAAAAATAAAAACAACCTAGGCGGGAATCGAACTCAGACCAATCGCGTGGCACATAAGGACGTTATCCACTCGGCAACGCTGCACCAACTGTCAGGGTTTCTTTTAAACAGCTATATAAAGACTGTTATATTTTGAAAGCCCTTTTTCTCGAAAAGGACAAAACGTTGCGCGCTATTACTTTACCACAAATCACTACTAGTGTCCACCTACTACTAAAACAAATTTCAGCCAAATCCGTGTTCCGGTCGTGACAATCAGGCCTATTCTGTAACACACCTTGCTATCATAGCAATTGCTATGATTCTTGCTTAATAACAAGTTTCCAGCAAGAAGTTAGCAATATTGGTATTCTGTAAGAACATTTATAGCAACCTTGCTATCAGTTTGAATACTTGCTGGACTTGATAAGAAATATGTGTAAAATTAGCTACGACGTACTGTTCACCTAATAAATCTACTATTGCGCATGCGTACGAAACTCGTTTCATGTGATTCGTTTTGAATTATTTTGACGTTTAATTTGTGAACATGTTTTTGGATAAATTTTGTGTACATATAGGTGTAAAATTGTGCTGTATTAAATATGGATACGTGAAAAATAGTTTAATAATTATAAATTAACTGTTTGAGCACATTCACTTAACACCTTTAAATATAATTTTAAAGTATGTATATGTTTGGTTATGTTTTATTTTTAGATTAAATTAAGGAAATGCTGTTTATATTGCAGTATTTTCTTCATTTTATACTACAAAATATTAATTACAATACATTTTACTATTATAAGTAGCTCAAAAAAATTTCTAACACTGCCCGTCATTTGACAGGTACATATACGCAACCATGAAACATGTATTAATTTTAAAATTATCTTTAAAACACAATTATAAAATACCAGAAATACTCAGATACACAATTAAAATGAATTTGCACCACATAATTTAAGCGTAAAAGCCACAAAATATTTAAAAACTAGTAAAAAGTCTCAAATAAGGTAGCTAGCAAGATCATAGCAAGACCATTCAGGTTCTTGCTACGTAGCAATTGCTAGAGTGCCAGTGAGCAAGAAAATTGCTCAGCGCATAGCAAGAATTGTCCTTACAGAATACCAATTTCTGAGATTCTTGCTACGTAGCAATTGCTAGCTCTCGTAGCAATTGCTATGATAGCAAGGTGCGTTACAGAATAGGGGTGTTTGTCTCCTTGTAAGATCTAACTAAGTGTTCCAATAAATCGGGTAAGGTATTTATTTATTTTTTATAAAGAAACATGTATGTTGATTATTAAAGCCGTACTCTGAATAGGCAATAAGCATGACATGACAGTTGTCGTGAATATTGACAAACAGGGGACATTCACTGGACGTAATGGGGCAGTGTGCAGAGGATAGTGATAACAATCAGTACAAACAGAAATAAATAAAATAAAAATTAATTAACACAGAAAGAATTGAAAATGATAAATCTAATTTTTCGATAATTATATAAATTTTGTTAGAATGTTAATGTAGGTATTAAATTATTTCTTAAATTTAAAATCGTAATATGCATAATTAAATTGTTTGATAATTTGCTATTTTTTGGTATTTTGTGTATCTTTGTTAATTTTTATGAATGTCAACATGTTTCAATGAAATCGAACAGGTCGTAATATCACCTAATAATAATAATAATAATAAACGCAGTAAAATAAAGTAAAACATTTGAAAATGTATTATTTTTTTCGAAATTAAATTTCTCTCGGGGAGGAACACAAGTGGAGGATACTAGTTATTAGGATTTGGAGGCTGCTTTTAAACCGCTCCCACTTTTTTATGAACCATTCTGCAAAATTATGCTGTGCTCTATTCACCAGTATTTTTTTCTTCCCATCTATTTAACGTGTTTTGCTGTTTTGTGAACGAACTTACTCCACATAATATTATTATACATACTATACAACACATTTGGTTGGACACAACCAAACGTACTAATTTGTTTTTGAGTTCGTTCATTGATTATATTAATTTTACTTTAAATTCTTCCTTTTCACAATTCAGTCTTTCTTCTTCTTCCTTGCACAGTTTATTTTCTCATCTTAAATCTCGTATGCCTAGGCAGAGAAAGAGTAACGTTGTCTATCAGTTAAAGAGTAATATCTGCCCTTCCTCGTATATTGGCGAAACACGTCAATATATCGAGTCACGTTTTTACCAACACAAGTACCATTTGCAAAATAGGAATTTCAATCACAGTACCTTAGTAGAACAGTTTTTAAACACTGGCCATAAATTTAATTTTGAGAGTTTTAACATTTTACATAACGAACCTAATAAATTTAAAAGAATATTTTTAAAAAGTTGTTACATACTAATAATACAGTTAATCACAAAACAGACTTTAATAATTTGATGTCATATTACACGCCCTTATTGAACAAAGTTTAGTTTGAGGTTTGTCCGCTGGTTTTCTTAGCATGTTGCTCCTGACTTATATTTTAGTTCCGTTTTGACAAAGTAGCCACTTGCATGTCCTTGCTGTCATACATTTTTATTTCTGACGGCCATGGTCAGCGTTGTAATACGTAAACTACTTGTACTGTTTGTTTGTTAATTTAATATCTATAAATTTTCAACTTTTATTGTTTACCATTTTCTACCAAGCCGGTTGTGGCTTGGAGTTTAAAAATAAATCAGATGTCACTCCTGTTACGTTCAAGGTAATAGTTTTATATTTAGCTGACTTTGTTATAATAATGCATATGTTTTTTATTGTTACTGACTTGTTGTTTTCCAATCATTGGTTTTAGTGTCTTGAAAATGACCTCTAACCGTAAGGTCGAAACGTTGACATAACTTTGTACGAGCCTGTATGAACACATTATATCAATTTCCACACCACCAGGATATTTAAGTCGGTATTCCAATCCCTATTGGGATTAACCTGCTGCACATCATCATATTGTGACTTATTTTGAGTGGTATAAATATGGCGTTAGATTGGCTGTTTATTTGTATGTTTATTATTTGTTTAATGTTTGAGTTTTTCTTTATATATCTATAGGGTTTCGATGATATTTAGTTTCTTACTTTTGAAGTGGGTGGACCGCGAAGTAGGAGGCGATTTTGAGTTTTTAAAGGAGTTTATGTATTCTTTATAGTTTAACTTTTGAGGTTTCTTAAGCTATGTTTACATTACAGTATAGCTTGGTAAGCTTCTGTAACATAATTTCTTCCTACCATTCGGCCTTTATCTATTTGTAATGAATGACAAATAAATAGAGCACGTGACAGACTTTGTGAGAGAAGATTTGCTACGTGGAAAGTGAGAGGAATACTTGGAAAGGAAAATGAGGTATTGAATGTTATGAAAGATTATGGAATTGATGTTTTAACAGTATGTGATACAAAAAAGAAAGGATACAGTGAAAATGAAATAAATGGTGTATTTTGTGAGAGGATAATTGTTTCAGGTGATTTAATTGGATGGGGTGGTGTAAAGAGAAATGAAAGTGAAAATGTTGTGGGAAGATCTGGTGATGCTAGAGTAAATGAAAATGGAAAATGATTGTTGCCTGTTGTATAGAATATGGTCTCTTCATATCGGATACTTTCTTCAAACATAAGATTCGCATATCTATTACGATTAAGAAGCCTTGTTGTAGATACGCGAGTAAAAGTTGTGCTGAATTAGGAATGAATTATCATTATTGGGTTCTATCCCGTGTTAAATTAGCTCAGGGATGGAAAATGAGGGATTCTGAAAGAATGATACGTGTTCGATCATACAGATTGCAGAAGAGGTCCGACTACAATATATCAATAAATTAAATAACGTTTTACCTATTTGTTCAGACAATTTTGAAGATCTAGCTAGTAAATGGAATACTTTCAGGGACTGTGTAGTAACGTGTGCGACTGAAACATGCGGTGTATCGAAAGTAGGTTTACGAATGAAAGATGATTGGTGGAATGATAATGTGAAGGAGGCTATACGCTTAAAGAAAGAAGCATATCTATGTTTTTAAGTGTTAAGGCTGCATATGACGATTTCTGAGATGCATATTTGCTTAAATATAAAAGTATGCGAGCGAACGCAAAGCGTGTTGTGCGTGAAAGTAAAATGCAATGTGAGAAAGAGAAGAATGAAAAATTGACGAATGGCTTTGTTCTGAATAAAAAGATGTTTTGGAAACGCGTACAAAAGATGAAGGATGGTAACATGTCTTGTGTAAAAGCAGTTAAAGATCATGATGGTAAATTATTATGGAAAGAATCTAAAATTAGGGAACGATGGAGCAGTTATTTTAGCAAATTATATGAAAATAATTGTGTCATAAATGATAAATTAAATGATTTTGATTGTGGTGAAGATGAATATTGGGATATAAACGAATACGATGTAAGTAATGTTTTGGCTAGAATGAAAACTGGTAGGGCTGCAGGAATTGATGATATTACAGTTGAGATGTTGAAATGTGGTGGCGAAAAGTGTTTGCTTGGCTAGTTTATTTGTGTAAATGCTGCTTGCGGCAAAATGTTATTCCAAAAGATTGGAAACGTGCTGTAATTGTTCCATTATACAAATGAAAAGGAAATATGAATGAATGAACAAATTATCGTGCAATTAGTCCCTTGAGTGTTGTATGTAATCTGACAGTTCTAAATTTGATTAATTCAACAACTTACTGTTCTATGTGTGAAAATCACACGTTAATATACAGACACAGCAATACTTGATGGAATTCTTCAGTTATATATTGTCTTTCAGCTAATAAGACCCAAAACAAAATTGTTACCCTGTTTAATACTGACTAATTGCACTATACAGTGCGAATAACGTAAGACTATACATTGGCGACTTTATTTTAGCTTTAATCAATTTGCCCATGTCAGTAACAACTGAAATTACAATGACGTTTGTTTTGGTAAATGTCACTGTTTTCAATATTGTGTTACTGATATCTCACGAGTTTGCGTAATAATTAGTGCAAAAAATGTACATCACAGAAGAAAAGTTTAAGATGTATTCCTGGTATTTAGAAGTGGCGTCTTTGCGAGAAATTTCTGATTATTTCAGCTTTGAATTCCCGGGCAGGCCCATCACATCTCATCAAACGGTGGCAAATTTAGTTATCAACTCCAAGTGATTTTGGAAATGTACTGATACCAATTACAATTTCAGTATTTGAAGTGTACTTTTAATCCAATGACATGTAATAGATTTAATAAAAAATTGGAATAAATTCTGTAAATGATTTAAATAAATATAGTAGTCTGTGGACAAGTGTCTAATTTTACATTATTCAACCATAATAAATTGGAGTTTTTGTATATAATCACCATGGTAACATTAAGTAAATGCCCTATGTCTAATTTTAAATTATTCAACGGGTTGATACTAGCATAGGCAAATTGATTAACGCTAAAATAAAGTTGCCAATGTATAGCCTTACATTATTCGCACTGTATAACCGACCATTGCAGGTACACCGTATCAGAATTGGTATAAGTGCATTTTAGTAACCGCTATCAAAGTCCAATTTACTCATTCTATTAATAATTTAACAGGTTGAGCGAAGTTGAGCGCGAAGGTGAAATTTTGGAAAAATTTCCCAGGGACCAACATCAGATCTGCATGCATTCTTACATTTTCAAAAGTACCCAAAATGTTTATCTTCGTGCTGTTTGGTAATTTTTATCAAGTTTTCTTTTTGTAACCCAAAGGTAATTTCACAATTTGTAGGACCATAGCGGTCATAACACAGCACAAAATGCAATGATATCCTTAGAAGGATAGCTAGCTAAAATGTAAATAAGCCTGGTGAGCATAATGACCATTACGGCCTGTGGGGCTGGTATTACGAGCGGGCAAAATGACCGCTATGGCGCTCAAGAATAAAATCCTTTTTGTATTAGCTAATTAACCTGCGAATTGAAGACATGTTAAGAAAATCAGATTTTATCTAATTTATGCCGAAATGTTTTCATATTAAAAAAAGCCAGTTACTAAAATGCACATACAGGTATTCCATCTCTGTTAAGGTATGCTTGCAGTGGTCAGTTATACACTGAAATATTTCACGCGCAGTACGGTTATCGTGATTCTTTCTTGAGGTTAGTATGTAACAGAGTTACATTTTTTTTCTCAAAATTTCTAATGTTTTCTAAACTATGCATTACCAAACACTATTGGTTATACAAGAAAAAGTGAAGACGGGGTTGTTGTATTACAACATTTTGTGCTCTAAACATCTTGCTCAACAGAAACTACACCACTAATTTGATTTTAATCTACTCGAAAAGTCTGGTCGAAATATTGAATGAATAAATTTTGCATATATGCCCAATGAAATATTTTCTCTTCTTATGAAATCGTTCGTAAATAAATAAAAAAAAACTCTTTAGTTTCCATTGCAATTTATTCGTTAAAATATACCTATATTTGTATCCCAATACAGAATCATTACCAATCTTATTCATCATAAAAATTAAAAATAACCTTTGTTGTTTTGATATTTATATTAATTATTATTAATAATAAAGTTGTTGTAATAACTATTATTATTAATAATAGTTGTGTCATTTATGCAATCCTTCTGATAAGTTTAAATTCTCCTGAAATCCCCGTACTAAAATGTATACAATATATACCATAAAACCTATATACATTGTATCGCAACTATTATTTTTCTTGCATCGTATTTTTTGTCTTTTCTTTCAGTCCATATAACAATCTTTCTGCGATTATTGTTTTTTCGTATTAATTGATAGATTTTTTTTTCAGTTCTTTCAGAAACAATGTATTGAAGTTCCATTGTATATATAGTTATAAATATAATATAATAAAGTATTATTATAAATAAATTTATTTATTAAAATCCTGTTCAAGGGACTCTAAGGTAGTTATCCTTATCATATAATAAACGATATTTCAAATGGTACAAGAATATTAAAAATCTAACACTGGATATAATTCTAAAAAAAATTTGAACCTTGTATCATAAACATATTATATAAATATGCATCTATTTGATTTTTATTTCACATTTGACAAATAATATTGAATAGTAATTGTTATTTTTAATTCTGCCTGTGATATTACATATGTACATATGATATACTCTAAAGCCCGTTTGACACGGTGAATTATTTCGTACATTTTTCATGTCAATTTTTAAGTTCAATTTTTTTGTACATTTTCATTGTGATAAATAATTGAAGACAAAAAATCCTGTATGACACGACGTCAATTTTCTGCTAGATGCGCATGCGCATTTCCAGCATAGTTTCAAAATATGTTGGTATTAAATTAGGAATTTTTATCTTTCTAACCTCGGCATTGGCCGCTATCAAATGTCAAATATGGATCGAAAAGCTATTTTGCTTATTGCAGCAGCGACATTTTATCAAAACACTATCTTTCACTATCTGACAGAGACATGCATACACGCACAGAGAGAAAAATGACGTTTAACACACTTCGACGTCAGCTGCTTGTGCGCGTCTTATTTGCGCAATTAATTGAAAGAAACATTGAAGTAAATAGAACCAGTTCTATTTTTTAATGTACATTTAAATTGACTAAAACATTGAACTACTGTACGTGTATGATACGTTCAATGCTTGACCTTGTAAAATATTGACATTAAAAATGTACAAAAACATTGACCGTGTCATACGGGCTTAATAATATCAGGTTACTCAAACAAGATTTAATTTAAGTATAAAATAATTCTAGATTTGTTTTTGATTCTAGAAATAAACCGAGATTCATTTCTCAGACGACAAGCAGTAATAATTGTAACTCAATTCGTCTGAATTTAAATAACTGAGAGCAAATAAACTGTTGTTTCAGCCAAGCAAAGGTTTAATCTAGAATCCTTAAATTTCGAATTAAACCTGAACATAAGAGCAATTTAAATATGTCATTATATGATATTTTGTTAACAAAAAGAGTTGTCATCGATATTAATTTCATTCACAGCTCGATATTACCAGCGCTACTAAGGGCTACTAAATTTGACATTGTTACTATGGAAAATTGTGTATTTTTATAACATTGCTGTAGTAACAATCTCAAATGATCTAGTTAGCATCGAGCTGTGAATAGAATTGTTTGATCACTTTGCAGCAGAGGGCAGTTTCTTTCAAATATTTCTGCACTCGTACTTTTCAATTTAATAAATAAAATAGTAACGCATAATTAGTTTTGTATCACATCTAAATTAATATAATAAATATATTATTATTATTTTTAGGTTAGAACGTAAAGTCCGTAGTAACTTAAGTTAAGTACGAGTGCTGCGATCGGACCAGGAGTAAATATTTAAATAACAGTATAAATGATTGTAGAATAATGGCTATTTTGCCAAGTACAGACTTTACCATAAATCAGTCAGGAAGTTTGTAGAAAAATATAATTATTGTATTATATCGTATTTGTTGAAGACTTATTACCTATGAATGCCCTGTTTTTTAATTTATTACCAGCTGTTGTGTAGCCATTATAAATGTGTTTTTCGTTGTTTGATGTTTCATATAGGGCTGATTGCGATGGGAAACAAACACCCACAGTCGTCTTTCTTTCTCCATTCGATGTTATAGCCTGAAACACAAAATAGTCAATAACGTACCATCATTTAGTAAAATAGGTAAAAATAAAAACAAAATTGTTACATGAGCATTTTCAAATTTTCCATTTTGGAATACTGTTCTTAAATGATATAAGGTCATAGACGATTTAGAATATTGGTCTTATCGCAATGTGTGCTGTATTTTGCAATTAACCAAGTAGACTGTACAATAAATTTAATATTTTTTTACTATGTTGGCCTTAAAAAAATACGGGCATTGTTTCAAATTTTTCATCAATGCTCTTCATGAATCAAAATAAGGATAAATAGATTTGAAGTGTTTCACATTAGTCTGTAGTCTCTGACGTAATCATGCTTTTTGTTTGATGAACGCACTTTGGCGTAATGTGTAATTACTTAAGTTGTTACCTCTTTATTTTGTTTCTTAGTGTACGTTTGTTTGTAGAAATTGGAGAACAGGAAATAGAAGAGAATAGCATGTGCACCAATGAAATACATGAACGATTTCGGATAATCACATTCAATGAACAATAGTTGGCCAGAATGTAATGCAACAAGAACGAATTGTACCTGTAAAGAAGAAGAATTTTATTATTAAAAAAATATTCACACACACATATTCCCATTGCTGTGGAACAGACCATTTATATTAACTTTATAAATCCTATGGAGCCTATTATTAACAGCAATTACTTGATTGTTTACTTTCGTAATCGAGATATGTCCAAATTAATTACAAATTGTAATATATACATATGTATGTATATTTAAAATGTATTTACCTTGTCGTTTATCCATAAATGAACGAAAAAAAAAAAAAAAAAAACTAATTTATATACGTTCATGCTGTATTCATATTCTAATTATACAAACATATTTATCTGATTATTATTGATTCGTTTCACACTTTACCAATTAAAAAAATTGTTCTTTTAATGCTTACCATTTGAAGAACGGTCAAGTATTTCTTCCACCACAGATACTTTTGGTACTGGGGTCCCAGTGCAGCAAAAATGTAGTATGTATACATAAGGATGTGCACGAAAGTGTTGAGGAAACCGAAGAACGTAGATTGACCTCCGGGGAAGAATTTGACACCCCACCATACAGATACGGGCATAATACCATGATGTATAACGTGCAGGGTTGATATATGGTTAAACTTCTTCCGTAGCACGAAGAAAATCTAAAATATTACAAGGTATGTTAAAATTAAACAATCATTATTATTAAATGCATACAATATTATAATCAAGCAGTATTTATATGATTGTTTTTTGCTACTACACATGGGTGTAAAATGTTGATAATAAATATTTTTTACACACACAAGAAACCAATACAAATACTACATAAAAATCGCGCTTCACTAAACAGTTACATGCGAATAAACACGTTAGGTATACAAACCATAACACTTATAACGAACGGAAGTTCAAAACGCGTCGTGACATAAACTGAAATCCATAGTTCATAACACGGACATATAATAGAAATGAAAATATTTATATAGTATAAAATGAATATAACTAAATCCTGTTTCAAATTAATTCAAAGTAAAGTACTTATTTAAGGATTTCCACAGTCAAGAACATAGAAATGTTGTACGAAAAAATGTTATTTATCTATTTACATTATTAAATTATTTATATTAATTTTAAATGATACTAAATTGTGGAAATTTAAAATAAAGAATTTATTAACTGATTTTATTAAAAAAGTCTTCAGAAATGATTTTTTCCGAGTAATAGTATTTTTTCACAAATTCATACTGTATATCGATATATTCCGCTAACCTTAACAATATATTTTTCTTTAAATGTTGTACAAAATGTAGAAACTGATTTATTATTATATATTTATTAACATATTGTAACATATAGAAGAGAGAAATCTCATTCCGTTATAAATCTTAACAATATTGTTATAAAATTAAATGTACTTACTGTATCAAAGAATTCTGTAAATTTTGAAATGTAATACCACCAACATCCTCTTGCCATCTGCAATAGAAAATGTATAGTTAATATCTAACTAAATAAATATCTATTTCATTTTATATTTAATATAGTTATATCCAATTAGTCAAACTTCCATAACTCGAATCACCATTATCCACAAAAAAAGTTCTACTTATGGAGGCTTCGAGTTATAGAAATGTCCATCAAAACTAGCAGTTTTATTTAAAAACATTACACTGGTTTAATTACACACGTTTTTATTGAATCCAAATCGTGTACTAGGAGTACATACTAACTTCGCTTAAAATAATTAGTAATATGCCTCGTTCCTGTCCATCCTCAGCAAACTTATAATTTAATTTCTGCCGTTATAAAACATGCGAAATTAATTCTGTTTATTGCTTTTAATGTAGAATTCTATGCTCTACAACATTTATATGAAGCTTTCTTCTCTAAAATAATAAGGGAAGCAGAAAATTATAAAAATATGATTTTACATGTTTAAAGTCCTATGTTCCGGTGTCGCGGTCACCACCCGGTATATACATGTATTTTGATGATAATTATCTATTCGAATCAAAACATATTACATATATTATAAACATATGCATTCTTTTATTCAATCAAATATTTGCAGTACACATAACGAATTAAAAAATACTGCTACTTCTTTCTCTCGACTTATACGGTACATACACGATTTCGCTTTTACGCGGTTTTCAAAATAATGAATTAAAAAGAAAAACAGTTAAAAAATTAACATTTTTCTTGCATACGTATTTCTACAATCAATTTTTAATTCCATTCGATTGGTAATATCATACCAATTATGTAACAGATTAATGGTATTTGAAAGTGATGACAGTAATTAAACTTTTAGTTTAATTTTTTATGTATTTAATATTTTTTATTTCTATAAATGAATTATGTAATTATAGCTTTATATATATTTTGTAATTTCATGAATGCACAGATATATTTATGTATTTCATAGTGCTTTTATTTTACATTAAATAAATGCATGTTGTAATGTGTAATTAAATATTACTTTGCTTAACGATGATTTGACTCCGAGCCCCGTTTATATGATTAAACATGCAACTCGTATAGTACCTCAGTGGCAGTTCGCCTATAAGTGCTGTTGTGTTGCAGCGCCTGTAGTATAAAGTAAACAGTAATATGAAAGTTTGGGTTTGTGAATCGGCCAGAATAAAATAACCTAATTCTCAAGTATCAGAAGTAGGGTGCCAGTAACGAGTGATTTACTAGCAATTTAGGCTTGTAGCATTACAGTTCCATCACTACACCCTCACGAGCTGCCACTGTAGTATTACGTCAGTACGTACCCTCAAAGCCATTGGATCCATTGAAAAATCAACTGGTTGACATCTGTAACTATAGGTAGTCAGCCATCCCCCAGTACAAGCCTAGAAAACAAAATGTTATAAAACAGTAATGAGATTCATTCTTTAATTTATTTAGTTTGACTTACTTCCAAGAATAGCCAGATACTGAATATGACTTGAAATGTGTTATAAATTATTATTGTCTTCTTGAGCTCGAATGGTTTCCGATTTTCCATTAATTTTGGTCCAATTCGTTTTACAAATATGGCATAACATATCGATAAGGCCATAGTTGGAAATGGTGAAGACATCATAGGCCAGTCTTTTACTCGCGGATCTGAAAAAATAAAGAAATTTTTCATTATAATGTGGTATTTATATAAATATAACAAATAATGCACACATAGAAGCACTGCATGGGAATGATGGCCAACAAGAACGACAAACAATTTTGAACGAGGAAACTATACAAAAATCAGAAAATAAGATGTACGAAAATGAAATAGATGTAAGAAGCACTCGAATGGCAAAAAAACATTAGAATTAAATTCTATTTACTTCGAAAACACGTTTGACAGTTAATAGAGAATGATCTGGAGAATACCAGAGATATATGGCAAAAATAGACATAAATGGCGAATTACAAAGGTATTTACAAATTGACGGTGGAGTAAGACAAGGCTGCATACTATCCCCATGTTATTCTTATTTATAATAGACTATGTTGCGCAGAGAGTATCAGATAATAAAACAGAAATATGTACCATGGATATTTCGAAAGAATCTGCAAAACCTAGAATTTGCTGACGATATATGCTTTATAGAAGAAAACTCTGTAAATATGAAGAAGAAAACCACGAAATTGATGCAAAAAGCAAGTTGGATTAAAAATTAATCGTAATAAATGCAAAAGATTAAAAATAATTCCGAACGTTTTACTTTAACAGTAATATTAAAAGTATATGGTTCAGAATCTTGGTATATATTGAGGATGGTAATATATTTACCAAAACGTTAGCTACATAAGTCTGAAGTTTTATTTTTGGCTTCCTGTCCAAATTCCGATTATCTCTACTTTCAGTAAGACCAAATCGAAAAATAAACAGGAGTGGAAGAAACTAATAGAAAAACTATGCGTTATAAATGAAGAAATTATAGAACAACCTTGTCTCTCTCAAACAATGCTGCAGAATCACCATTCGTGCCCTATGCTCCTAAAGGAGCAACAAGGATTCACAATACATATATATGTCAGTTACGCATTTCAATGTTACATTGATTAAGGCTTGCAATGAAACTAGCGCATGTTCTAATTCGGCAATGCATTTCATTGCATTGCATGACCATTTTACATTATGCAATTTGTATTGTGCATATGCGCAGTTCACGCCTTGCACTGTGTATTGCATTACATTGCACAAAATGTAAAACAGCTTTCACACTCATGTATATTTAGTGCCAGAAGTAACAATCTAGATTAGACGGCAAGGTGCACAGCTATGTAATGTTGTTTGCAGATACAACAGGCGTTAAGTTAAATATAAACACATGTGTTTGTTTTTCAAATAAAATGTTTACAATTTATAATATACTTTCTTAAATTACCTATAATGTTATTGACGTAATGCTAAGACAATCAACACTATTTTTAATGTTTGCTATATTACTTACGAACAAAATTTTACGTCTGATTATGGTATTTGCCAATGATTATGACACGTGATGATGATGATGATTGATAATCAATAATTGTCAATTATACGTGACTAGGCTATGGGCTTGGTATATAGGCTGCGTTCACTTATGCCACAAGCGTATATGGCTTAAACAATTAACATTACGTTACTAGTTATTGGTGATTTGACATTTAATGTTTATTTTGTCCGGTGTAAGGTAAAGTTTTCACAATATTAATAACATAATAGGCACACACATACATACATACATACACATTAAACATACGATGGTAAGTTGTGAAAATATTAGATATTATGTCGTCACCTTTTCATGTAATATCAACACTGACGGTATTCTCCGTAAAGGCAAAAATAAAAATATCGCCGTAGTGTTGTTATTTGTACTGCAAAGGTGTTGTAACTGTCACTTTGCATGTAAATATGTACGTACATACATATAAACATAATATGCATAATTATCTACACTGTAAAAATTGTTAAATATATATGGATAAAATTACCAAGTGTAAATAAAATATTTACCGATTTTTAAGGATATATAGTAAATGGCTATAAATAGCTTTTTTTGTTGATTTTCAATACAAAATATAGTGACCGCTATTCAAAGGTCGAAACTAACGGTAATACTAAAAAAGATACACCTACCTAAAATTCCATAACGACTGTGTTAAATTTATTAGTGAATAATTATAGCTCTTACAGTTGGACCGTTAGTATCGACGTCTGCGCAGCAGGCAATATTATTATGTAACTATTAATAAAACAAGAATGAATACAGACATCCATGCCTGCAGCTCATCGACGAATGTCCAAGTTTGAATATATCACAAATTAATATTTACTTTAATACACTTTTAAAACACTGAACACTAGCTAGTAAATGAAACAATAAAATTTAAATAAATGTCAAATAGTTTATTTTGTTAAAGCAGAGTATCTTAGGCGACTATAAATGCTTTGATCTTCTTTTGTTCAGAGTAACAAAAATTCATTACCAAATAGTTTTTCTTTTGTTCTTTTATAACTTTTCAAAATACAAAATATGGAAAAATCATTTCTCTCATATGCAAGAATAAATAAAATAATATTAAGAGACAATAGAGGAGAAAAAAAATTAAAACAGGAAAATATTTTTTTTTTCTCAAGGTCTAAAATATTTTTCAAAAAACAAAGAGCACCGTGCATAAGTAGACCATAACACGTAGTTGTAAAAAAATCATACAAATATGTTGGATATAGTCTAGGAAAACTCAGTGGACAAGTTGTCCACTCGCTTTGCTTGCGCCATGTATATTCTGGGCGTGCCTCTTTTTCAAAAAGATTTTACTTAACTACTGTAAAATGTTTTTAAAATGTTTAATCTATATTTTTACCAACATAAAAACTGTATAATATGATGCAATATTTAATGCTCAGATATGTTTCTTTAACGAGTAAATCAATTTTGAAGTACTACATTTTAATAACAGATTAGCAGGTCGTGAAATAAAAACGCTATGTTTTGATTACTTGTTATTGTAATTAACAAAAATGCATGCAATTTTTGTTCCATGACCAATGATCTGTCATCATAATACAATACTTCAAACTTGATTTACTCGATATACAAAAATATTTGGGCACTGACCAAGCCATCATATTATGCAGTTTTTTTTATTCTGAACAAGTTTTTCATTTACATTTTTGCTCTAAAATGTATCGTTCGGAAGAGATACTTTTTTTTCTATATCTATATATTAATTCCTACGTCCCAGATTTCTCGGTATATACAGAACGATCGAGATTAACTGTCCGTCTCGCCTCGTTCGGATTTTTTGTTTGCCGCATCGTTATCATACTGAATACGATTGACATATCACATTGACGTACAGTTAATTTTTTTAAATACAGAATTAAAATACAACATTTAGAACAAAATTGTTTATAATAAATGTTCAAAATACCTTCCTTCATTCTCAATACATTTATTTAATGCATTCTAATTTCAAAATTATTTAATTAACTTCAAAATATCAATCAATAAAATGAAAACACAAGTTGTCACCGATTCAAAAGAAAAGTGTTTATTGAAATGGCGGTCACATAGGCAATAAATAATAATTTTATTTCGATGGAAGATAGTTTGGATCATAATACAGAAATTTTCAAGTCCCGTGGCGGACAATATATCTTGGTCGCTCAGTATACCGGGTGTTTTTTTTAACCTGAAACTTTCAAATATCTCGAAAAATAGGCACTCTAGGAAAAAATGTCAAGTATCAAAATATAATCATTCTGCGGGGGAAATACATAAGTGCAAAAAATAATCCCCCACTCCCCTCTTGGTGGGAGGGGCGAGGGGTAACTTTGAATCTAAAATAGGAACCCCAATTTTTTATTGCAGATTCGGATTCTACGGCTAAATATACGTACGATTTGAATAAAATATTTTGTTCGGTTCGCTGTAATTGACGAAATTCAATTTTTTCCGATTTCTTCTACTAAGAACATATGCCTATGATTCTGCAATACGTTTTAAATAAAAAATCACGTTTTCATTGTAAATACTCGAAATTCGTTGTCAAAAAAACAAATATCGCGTTTTCATTGTTTTCCGTTAGGCTGTTAATATTAACTTCAGAATGGAGTATTTAACTGCACAAGATAAATTATTTACAATGAAAACGTGATTTTTTTTTATATATATATATATATATATATATATATATATATATACAGGGTGTCCTATTTAAACGGGCCACTATAGGGATCTCGGAAACTATAAGAATTACAAGGTCGGTTAAATTAGACAAAAGTTGCGCATTTATGGGCCAATGTTAATGGCGATTTTACATTTTGAAAATTTTGCATGGCTCACTAGATAATGACAAAAATGTGATTTTTTCGAATTTTAATTTTCCATTATAACTCGGAAGGTACTGAAAATATTGAAAAATGTTTCAAATAAATATTTTAGCATAGACAACGGGCTTTTTGAAGAATTTGATGAAATTGTTTTTTACTTTTTTATTTTGGAGATACAGCATGCAAGTTCAATTTTTTAAATAGATACCATATTTAATTTTAGTTTAGTTAAAAAGAGCTTTTTTTCCTCTTTACAATAATGTATTTGTTTATATAAATATCTTTTTTAGTTTTGAAGAAAAACTAAAAAGGATGATAAAAAGAATGATTTTCGTAGTATGCCATGAAAATTTGATATAAAACAATTGCATCTAAACATGTTTAGTACATGCAAATCAAATGAAATTCAATAACATTTGATAAACGAAACAAAATTCGTTGTGTAAGCTGAAAACTATTACGCAGATTTTCGTATGAAGCCATACCTACATAAATTATGTTTTGTCTATAATCTTTTGTTTACCAAATATTATTGCATTTCAATTGTTTTGCATGTACATAACACATTTAGATGCAATTGTTTTATACCAAATTTTCATGGCACACTACGAAGATCATTCTATTTGCCATACTTTTTAATTTTTCTTCAAAACTAAAAAAGATATTTATATAAACAAATACATTATTGTAAAGAGAAAAAATAGCGCTTTCTAGCTAAAGAAAATTAAACTATGGTTTCCATTTAAAAAATTCAACTTGCATGCTGTATCTCCAGAAATATCTATTAAAAAAAAAATTTCATCAAATTCATCGAAAAGTTTCGTATGTATGCTAAAATATTTGTTTGAAACTTTTTTCAATATTTTTTATACTTTGTGAGTTATAACGGAAAATTAAATTTCGAGAAAATCACACTTTTGTCATTATCTAGTGAGCCATGCAATATTTTGAAAAAACTAAATCGCCATTGTCATCGGCCCATAAGTGCGCAACTTTTGTCTAATTTAACCGACCTTGTATCTCTTATAGTTTCCGAGATGCCTGTAGTGGCCCGTTTAAATAGGACACCCTGTATATACATATATATATATATATATATATATATATATATATATATATATATATATATATATATATATATATATGTACAATGAGAATAACACTATACATTGGCAACTTTATTTTAGGTTTAATCAATTTGCCCATATATATATATATATATATATATATATATATATATATATATATATATATATATATATAATAGAAAATAAAATTCACTTTACAAGTGAAAGCGGAACTAGATATCCGTGTTATAATAAGAACACAGGTACAAAAGGTAGAACTGTGTAGGCGTTTCTAAAAATAAAATTATTATTCATTGACGCATAGATTTAACTTAATTGAACATCAACCTCAATATTCACGAATCGAATGTAGTATTGTTTGTAAGTTGAAGGTTCTTCAGTTTCTCATACGATGTACTGGCAAGTTCGAGGTCTGAATGCAAGCAAATATTCATAAGCGTACGGATTTTATGTTTTTTAAATCAATTGGGTTAGTAATTTGCGAAACTATTTAAATAGCGGTAGACCCTGTTAGATACAAAAGCAAATTTGATAGTAAATGGAAATATGGCGAACGTTAATACGTACCAGATCGTTTTAGATCAAACTGTAGAGTCAGAAGTGTCGATGCACCCCCTGGCAAACAAAAATTAGTTACTAATGGCGTCTTTAACGTTTTTGTATGCGTTTTAAGTATTTTCTTTTATATAAAGTAAAGTCGACCGGCTGCTGGGGCCATATGCTGCTATTAATAATTGCCAATAATTATTAAATAGACCAGTGGTCTGGCAGAATTTTTAAATATATTTTTTTTTTGTTTTGTCACTGTCGTTGGAAAGAATTTATCTCAGAGTTCTTCTGCTTTCACAGGTATGCCGAATGTTGGTGTACAGTGGACAATTTACAAGGATATTCTGTATGGTTATCCTTGATTTACACCTGTCATACATTAGTTCAGGATTACCCAGAAGCAGAAGTGTGAGTGCGTTAGAGAAGTGTGTCTTATACGCAAACGGGTGATGAGTACTTGTTCCCGGCAGGTGACAGTACAGGAAGAGAAATGGTTTAATCTGTTTCAGCTTATCGGCTGAAAGATTCCACTCCTGTTTTTATGCAGATTTGCACATCTGCTTGATATCAGTCACTGAGTCATCAGGCTTTACAGCGTAACGATTAACGTACTGGCTGTTAGGGGCCTCAGATGCAGCTTGGTTCGAGAAATGATTTTCCGAAATTTCAATATGCCAGGTATCCACATGAAAGTGACATCTACATGCTGGCTATGAAAATCCCAAAGAACAACCGGTATTGCCTATATCATTGGGTTAGTACTGAATTGGGTGGAAATGCCGATATAGCACTGAGATAGTCTGTGAAAATTACCTCAGAAATGGTATCCGCAGCGGATAGCAGACAATGTTGCGAAGCGAAATAGATTGCATATAGTTCAGCCCTGTATACTGAGAATGTTGGAGATAGCGGATATGAATAGACAGCATCATTTACGAAGAATGCACAGCCAGATAAGTTGCTGCTTTAGTAACTGTGTTAACAGCACTTTGTAGACAGCGTTTATAAACATCAACAGAAACTGCGGAAGTGTAGATGGTCAAATTATCGACTTATAAGCAATGGTCAACAGAGTTGAGGAAGTGTCACACTAATTGTGGAACCTTGAGGGATTCCATTTTCAATAAAATGGGAGCTAGAGTACTTATCGTCAATACGCACTTAAATGAACAGTGACACAGAAAGTTTTCAATTAATAGAGGGTAAGTTGCCCCGTAGGACTCAGAAGTGGAGCTTTCTAAAATTTCGTTTCTCCACGTCATATCGAACGTAACGAAATGCTTGCGCTCCACGATGCTGTTCTGTAAAGTTCTTTGGTGAAAAATATATGCAGATCAGTAGTCGAGTGCATCTTGTGTGAACCACATTGCCGCGCATCAATGAGCTGCTTTGATTCCAGAAACCAAACCAAACGCATGTGGATCCTACGCTCATACACCTTTGACAGGTGACATGTCAAAGAATTCAGTCTATAGCTGGTGGGCTGGGAAGGATTCTTGTCTGGCTTCAGTACAGGAATAAATATTGCCGCGAGCCAAATATCAGGATATTTGCAGGAATGCCAAATTCTATTGAAGTAACTCAGTATTCGTTCCTTCATTACCATAGACAGATGTAACATTGTATATGAAATGTTGTCCAGTCCAACAAAAGTGTTGCTGGTATGGTTAAGTGCATTGTCAAACTCCTTTATGGTAAATGACAGGTTATACTGATACTAGTCCTGCGTTTCAAAATCGAGAGGAAGCTCAATCGTGGCAAGAATTAAAGAGAATAATTATCCGAACTTGACACAGACTCGAAGTGATCAGCGGGATGTTCAGCAATATTGACATGATCTGTACATTCCACATTATCGACCTAGAGTATGGAAATTGTGTTGTATTTCTGGTGAATGTTCAGGTATCTAATTTTAAAGATCTCTCTTTAGATTGAATGACAGTGGCAACGTCATTGTTCCACCAAGGTTCAGAGATGTTCTAGGGATGGTATTAGAAGCAGACAATAAAATACATTCATTAATATCACGCAATGAGGTGTAAGTGTTATTCGATAATATCGGAGGTATTATATTAGATGTGCAGTTGTTCCAATCAGAAAAGTTAAATCGCCACCTTTTGCACAACACATGAAGGACAGAAAGAGAAGAAGTTTTAATAGATATTGGAAAATATCGCTGAAATAGAGGTCGTCAAGTACTTCCCATGTAAGCTGGCAACAGCAAGCGAACAAAATGCGAGATCACGAGCTGAGAAGCTTCTGGATCTTGAATTGAAATATGTAGACTGTCCTGTATTAAGGATAACAATGTTATTGTTGTTGTCCAAAAGGTTCTCAATGATCTGAACTGTGCGCATTGAAGTCACCAACCAGAAGGAACGGTGGTTCAAATTGTTGTATTAAACTCCCGATGTCATTCAAATTCCACATGAAATTCGTTAGGTAGACGTTGCATATTGTTATTCTTATAGGAGCAAAGATCTTGACAGCGACCGCTTGAAGCCTTGTTTGAAGATCACAAGGGAGATGTGATGTCCTAAAGTCCAACAATATTGCAACGGCACCGTGTGCACGGATACCCGGTGCAACATCATGACGAATGACATTGAACCCGTTGAGGTGAAATAGCTCGAGTGGTTTGAGATGCGTTTCTTGAATGCATTCACAGCAGGAATTATGGCCATCTAACAGAAATGTAAGTTCGGCAAAATGATTGGCTATTCGATTGTAGTTCCACTGGATAAACAAGATGACAGAAAGAAAGTAAATGAAATAATGCCTGAAAATATCTTCAATCAATTGCTTGATTTGGGGTATGAAAAGAATGGCTATGTCCCTTACACTAGGAACAGGGACTGTTGGCTTGGATGTAACTTGCTCAGCATGTTGAGTGCTGTGCTTGATATGATTCCTTGCTTCTATGTAGCTGCATTTGTTAAGTGTCTTGTACTCGACAATAGTACACTTTTCTTTATACACCGAACAATTACGAGAACTAGCTAAATGGGTATCTTGCAAATCTACACATTTAAATGACTCTGTGCACGGTACGCCTTCGTGCCTAGCGCTGCCGCATGCATAAATTTGCCCCTTGGTACAACCAGCGGCAGTTTGACTGAAAAGCTGGCATTTAAAACAACGCACAGGACTTGGAATATACGTACGTACGGTAAGACTATATTATCCGGAAGACTTGTAAGGTTGAGAGTTAGAATAAGTGATGGTGTATGCTTTCAGTTCACCATTACGGCGACACCCTAAGATTTTAACTCATCGTGTATTTCCTCAACGGTGCACTTGCGAAGGTCATGACAAGTCACGATTCCCGGTCAAATTTAGTGAATTGTGTGGGGTCACTGTCACCGAAGAATCGCATAAACTTTTAACATCAAGCAGCCTACGGGCTTATTTAGCATTGTTACATTCAACAAAAAACCCGTCTTTTATTTTTAGCTCATCGACCTCCTGTCGAAGAGCTATAGTGTTCGGTACGATGTCTGTAGCATCTTCCGATTTCAAAATTTTTTGCACAGAAATCCCGGACAGACCCCCTGGATCACGAAATGATTATTACAACATATGTCCGTATGTATGTCGCTCGTCCGCTCGCTCGTACGAGATTTTTTGTTCCACTCAGATCTCCTAAACTACCCAACCGATTTTTATGAATTTTTTTCTGCAGATACGTGTTATGGTCTAGTTGTGCAAGGTACTTTTTATTTTTCCTTCGTACTTGAGAAAAAAATATTTTCTAATTTTGTTTTAAATTTTTTTCTGCGTTATTTTCTAGTTAATTGTATTCAAAATTTTCTTGCATATGCAGAAAATGGAACAGTATTTTTCCATATATTTTATTTTGCAAAATTATGTAAAACAATTGGAGAAAATATTTTTTAATTAAAAATTGAACAACAGAAGATCAATGCATTTATAGTCGGCTTAGTTTGCTTTGCTTCTGTCAAGAGAAGAAAATGTATTCACACTTGTTTTAAATTTGTTGTTTTATTTGCGACCTAGGCACCTAGGATTTCAAAAGTGTATCTAAATAAATAATAATTTGTGATATATTCAGACTTGGACATATGTCGATGAGCCGCATGCATGTATGTCTGTATCCATTCCTAGTTTAAATAAATGCCGCTTCGCTAATTAATCCGTATATCTTTTTTGAAATTATTCCATTCATATTTACAAAAAGGGTTTTGTGGTGGACTAGGGTCACCACCTTCTCCATTCATGCCACTGGCCATCACCAGAAACGAGAAAAAGGGAGAATATTAATAGAATAATAAAGTCCACAATAAATCAATTAACATTACACCGAAGCAAAACTACGCCGGTTTTTAATCCGCTTAATTGGCTTTAATTGGTCTGATCTGTAGTGTACGGAGCGCAATAAAAAAGACGTCTGCTCACCACGAGTGTGAACAGACAACTGGTTTTATGTATTATTTTGTACTATGTTTAATTAATTTATTAGAAATATATTGCCACAAGTTTTGTGTGCACAAATATAAAATTTGTATGGGAGTCTGTCAGAATTTGGTTTCAATTTTAAATAAAATAAAATGTGAGATAATTAAATAAATTAATAATAAAACATGATTAATAGTGTCATCCATAAAACTGTCACTTGCTTGACTAGAATATTAAACATGTAGCTTAATATACAGGGTGATTCACGAAGAGCGGAAAAAAATTTAACACGATGTTGGGGAAGTCATTTTGGGTAAAAAATGTCATATGAACATGGGTCCTATTCCATTTGGTTAAGTAACAACAAGAGATCAAAGTTTGGTGAATGTACTAATAAATTCAAATGTTAAACAGCATATTACGCGAATCACCCTGTATATAGATCTCGTCTATTTGTCAAATTTTGGGCGACGGACAGAACCTATTCGACCCCCGGTACAATTTGGAAATTTTCAAATTAATACATGTTATGAAGACTTCTTCCAGTCAAATGTTTTTTATTTTATTTAAATTATCAAACAACCGGTATTATTTTTCTAAAAGTATAAAGTATTTGTTATTTGACATTTTACATTTGATATAAGTATTCTTGCAATAGTTTTTTTTTTAATCTTAGTTGTGATTAATACATTTGAATTTGTCTTACAACGTACAATTGACGTAAAAAGATAAATATTAATTTTATAAACAATTTGATTTAGTCACATATTCGTTCATGTGCACGTACTTGCAAATAAGCAAATATAATAACTTGGTAATTTTACTATTGGTTTATATTGACACTGTAACAAAATAATATTGATTTATTGTTATAGAATGCTATGCTAATAATGTGCTCATTGTTAACAGTAATTTACTAGGATATGAGTATATAAATATTTTTTAAATATCCTGTTTAATAATTACACGAGATATACGTTAAATAGTCAATTAATTCTAAGAAAATATTAATTATTATCTAAAGAAATTATTTTACGTAATTTTTCAATGTACACATTTTTTAGTCATAATAGTGACGTTAAAATACCTTGTTATAAAATATTTACAAAATACTTGGATAATTTTTATTTTAATTTTGTTTCTGACGTACGCAAACAAACAGATATAAAATATAATAAGATCAATATTACACATTTGTTCTAGAATTTCTTCGTGAGCTAAATTTACTTAATATCTAGATAAGTGTTTCTCAAACATTCCATTACTACTCCTTCATAATTATATTATTACGGAACTAAATGCATTATTAATTTGAAAAATAAATGATAAACACAGAAATTTATAAGTATTTCAAAATACATACCATTTTAATTATTTCTCATAAAAAGAAAAAAATTAATAGAAATTTCTAAGAAAATGGTGTTTTTGATGACTGTTATGCAAAAAAAAACCTCAGTTTCAATTACACATGATTTATTTACGACTATTCACAAGCAATAAATTAGTCTATGTGATTGTTTGTTGTGTGTCTGGCTCGAGAGAAATTCTACAAAATAAAGGTTATCCCAATAAGAGCGCCGAATTTAGTTGTTGAATTACACACATTATTTATTTGAAAAGTTATCATATTTTTATTTCATTGCAAAGTACAAATGTTCCCATTATGTTAATAAAATGTCAGACATACAAGCACCATAGCTCTTTCTCTTTTGAAACGTTGTTTCTTAAAATTTTAAAACAATAGTATGTCATTTACAGCCTTTTGTGTAACGTATTTGAAAATCACCGGTACTATAGGAGTAAATGGGACGTTCATCCGATTTATTCCAAAGTTGGCAATATTGTATTTGTTTCGAGCTGTATCGCAGTTAGACAGTTAAGCCCAATTAAGCATTTATTCATACCATATGTTTGGTAATGTACTAGGCGGGAGTCGAATCCACGTTTATTCATATAACCATGTTATTACTTCAGTTTTGGAGGCATACTTCAGACTGCTATTGTATTTTTATCATATACTTCAGATAATAACTAAATGTAGAATGTGATATTGTTTTAGATAATTAAAAATTAAATAATCTAAGTATATGTTACAGTAAAAGCTGAAGGAGAAAATAAATGTATATACTTACCAGTAAAAGTATACATTTACTAACTATAAAATAACCGTACCCTCCTTTGCTCTACAAAAACGCACCATTTTAGGAATATATACGTTGCTAATAATTGCATGAACTGATTGAATTATTGTTTTTACTATGTCATATAATTGAAGAAATGTTTTTGCAGACTTTGGTTGCAATAAAAATATTATTTGACCATACAAGTTGGAAAGCTACAGTATACTCATAGCTCGATATATGGTCAAGATACGTTCCTGGAAAGACGATCGCAAAGCGAAATACTGTATAACGAATCATTTAATTCCATACAAGAATAAAATACTTGATAAATGGCCGTTTATTGAATAGAAACTTAGCTCGGTATAGCGACTAGTCATATAAAGGGGGCCGTATTGATAGGTATTACTATATAGTCTAGTTTAACACATTATATACTCTAATAAATCGCATGAGCTATTTTCGTGCAACAGCCTTTTAAAATAAAATACACCGATACCTGAAGACAATGTAAGATTTTTGGTAAGTTGATATTAATGCTGTAATACACCTAATAATCCTCGTTACATGGTCCCTCTTTTTGGTTATAACGGCCTTGTGTAATTATGGCTAAATTTGGATTTACAGCCCACAATTTTTCGAAATAAGGCTAAAAGTTTGAGAAATCACCCGTGTACGTTTATTGTCAAGTGTTCTACTCATATGGAATATATGATTCGTTATACACTTCATTCTTCGGTCGACTTTCCAGGAACTTTTATTGGCCGTACAGCGAAGTATGAGTGTATAACAGATTCTTTAACTATCGTGGCTTTGTGATCAATAGTCTTTGAGTATTACGATAATAAATACAAGTCTTCTATGCACCCGGTATTCAGGTATACTTATATACATTCATACTTGAATGTATTATATTCCTTTTAAAAATAGCATGCATGGTAATTATAATTATAGGTACCCAAGAATTATTTGTTTTCTAAGAAATGTGGTTTTGTGATTAGCGTATTGTAACGACTGCTAATAAATTTTTATACCAAAGTGTTTGTTTACCCAATAATAGCACAATAATTAGTAACATTGACATAGTGGAATTCGCAATCTTTTAGCGGTATACAAAGTAGATTTGGTTTCGAATTAATAACAATACTATCAATTATCAGCATAAAAGACATTGTTTCATTTCGTATTGAAAATAGTATTTGTTGTATAACATTGTACTGAATGTTGTTATGTTTTTTTTTTATAATTTCCGTGATAATCAGTTTTCAACTGTGACACTGAAAACGTTATAAATTGATTTTTAATTGGAGTTTACGAATAATGAAAGCTAATTCTGATTTGAACGAACACAGAAATATCGTTTAAAAGTACTTTAAACAAAAGTAACTTTAATTAACTTGATAAATATGACTATTTGTTGTTGATAGTAATAAACAAAAGCATTATGTAATAACACAGAAAATGTGAATAAAACGTGGTTTGACCGATATTTTGTTACAATGAGTTCAAAACATTTGAGAGAATATAAATACGGAAAAATATTGTTCCATTTTCTACACATGCTAGAAAATATTGAATGCAATTGACTAAAAATACTGAATTGAGAAAAATACTGAAAAATAAAAAGTACCTTCCACAACTAGGCCGTAACACGTATCTGTAGAATTCAGAAAAATCGGTTGGATAGTTTAGGAGATCTAAGTGAAACAAAAATCTCGTATGAGCGAGCGAGCGGACGAGCGACATACATACGAACATATGTTGTAATAGTTATTTCGTGATCCAGAGCTTCTGTCCGGCATTTCTACGAAAAAAATTTGAAATCGGAAGATGCTACAGACTTTGTACCGAACACTATACTATAGCTCTCGACAGAAGGTCGATGAGCTAATAAGAAATTGGGTGTGTCAATTGCCTTTGCAAAAGTAATAGAAACGGAAACACAAATATTTTGCATACAAATATTCCACGCAGCAAGAGCTATTAGCTGCAGATAGTGAAAAACGAATCATCTTTTGTGAATTAATGTTTAATAAATATCATGCGGATAAAAATGTTTTAGAAAATATTTGCTCCACTGACGAATACACATTTACATTAAATGGAGAATCAAATCATCAATATTATCGGTATTGGAGCCAAACTAATCAACATTTGTATGTGCAAACACATACACAATTGTATGACAGATTAAGCCACTATCCACTAGTCAATGGGAATACGTTTGAACATTTAATTAATTAGTACCTGCTAGTGTTATTGAATTTTTAGTGTTTTATTGTTGTGCTTCTCTTCGTTTTCCCATTACACAATGCTAACTGTTAACCTTTCTGTTGTATGAATTACTGAAAATCATCCAACTTTGTTTATACAAAAACCTTTATTATAAAATAATAAATATAACCATATTATTTATCCCTAAATACTATTTATTTGCAATGATATTAATAATTAAATGTTGATAGTTGTATTGTGTCAGCAAATTCTAAAAATAACAGCAATCTGACAGTAATGTAATTTTTATTAATTTAACTACTTACTGTTTCATTTGTGTCAATCACATATTTAAATACAGACACATAGTTTATCCTTACATAATTTCCCAATGTTACATTTGCTATGTCTGGTAGTGACTGAGACTAGTCTGCCTCTGATAGCAATGCTATAAAATTACAGCATTTTCCATAGTAACAGTGTCAAGTTTAATAGCAAAATTTAATAGCTCTTAGTAGCACCATTAGTATCGAGCAGTGAACATCAGTTAATATAATATTGTCAATTGAAATTGTTATATATATATTATTATTAGATACTTTAGTTTTGTGTTAGGCTACTTACCACTTTTGTTGTCCATTATATCATGGTACCCATCTATTATGTGTTGTATTAAGCTAGCCATTGTTGGAAACCTAAGAAAGAAAATTACAATTAAAACCACAACTTTACACTTTTTTAAAGTAAAAATAAAACATTTGTGATCTACAATTTAGGATTTTTAAAGTGCACTTTAGTGACTATTAATTTATTTCTATATATCCAGATCTGGACATCGTTGATGAGCTACATGCACGGATGTGTGCATTCAATCTAGTTTTCTTTTTTTCTAATGAATGATTGAGATAGAGATAAATTACTATTTTCTAGTATGTATACACTATGTAAGATGAAAACGATAAGTAATTAAATGATCGCCATTTAAATATTTGGTTAGCAAGAAAAAACAGCTATTAAATCGTTTGGTCGTCATACTATGTTTTTGTCGGCAGTGAAAAAATATCAGACTCAATTAGTTAGCAAAGAAACTAAATTTTATCAGCAAGTAAACATATACATCTTTGGTCATGTATCATTATGGTACAGTAAGGTATGGTAAGATAATATTTTATTTTATTTTCATATTTTTCCGTGTTTTATTTTTAATAAGATCACTGTAGGTAGGTTAGTCATTAGTTTATTAGCAGAATAATATAAATTTTATAACTTGCCAAAATTGTATTATATCTGACTTACGATTTGCCTCATTTTTATTTATGCACGCTACAAATGTATTTAATTAACTATGAAAGTATCTTCAGAGCTGCCCAATACGACATTATTTGCTGATAAATCTTGTTCTACTTGCTGACCACAAGAGACGGCAATATTTGCTGAGCATATTTGCAGGAAGAAAACATTTTAGAGCTGACCGAAACCTCTAAATTATGGTGACCGTTTAATTTAAATGCGAGCCGATAAAAACTAAAATGTACCACTGTAAAGATGTTTTGACAAGACACTGAGTTATGTTTATTCGGAAATTGTTTAGTGTAACTTGTGTGCACTATCACTGTCAATAATTTAGCTTAGCAAGGCCACATTTATTGTCAAGGTCACGGTGAACTGTTTAATACACTTTCTTCTTCAGTCAACTAACACACACACACATAATGCTTACATAAAGAAACGTTGAGAATGTACTGTACAAGTACAGCAGCTATGAAAGAGAAATCGAATCTGGTCAAGGTTTGAAAAATGGTGAATGAACAACATCTACCGGTAATAATACGAATCAAAAGGTCGGTTCTTAGTTTTATTTTCTTTGTTTCATGTTTCTGACAGATCTCAGATGTTGTCATGCTTCTTTATCTTGTCTTTATTTTGTCTTTTGATTACGGCTAGCAAGGATGTACAGTTAATATTAAGGTTTTTCTTTATTAAATTCAAGGTTGAAAATGGAGGTCAATAATGTTGTTGACGATTTTTGTAATTAAACTTAAAACGAGTAAATGTGTACTGTCATGTTAAATTTTCTGCTAAAGTTCATTGTTAATTATCATGTTTTGCGCTAATGTTTTATGTTATCAAATTAATTAGTTTTCATTATTCAATGCGGTTTCAGATAAAAAGTACGGTCGAGATACTTTCCTGGAATGTCAGACGCAAAGCGACATACTGTATAACGAATCATTTATTTCCATATAAGTGGTATATAGTGGGCCTTATAGGCAGATCTTAGTGTACCGAATAATACCAAAAAGCAATTTCCTAATAGTACCTTGGGTACGGTACGACAGCTGAATTTAACTGAACCTGAAACTATTTCTAAATGTTTCTAGTTGGCTGTATGACTTTAGGGATGATAACTAAATTCAGGAAAATGCAGTCACATGCAGATCTAAATACGTATTTGTAAAACAAAAAATCAGCAAGATCGGTTAGGTAGTCTAGGAAAAGTAAGTGGAACAAAAATCTGCATGAGTGAGCGAGCGAGCGAGCGAATGAGCGACATAAATACGGACATGTGTTGTAATAGATTTTGTCCGAGAGATTTCTGCTCAAAATGTTTTGAAATTGGAAGATGGTACAGAAATAATATCGAACATTATAGGTCTTCGACAGGAGGTCGATGAGCTAAAAACTTACAAATGTTAAAAACCATTTGGTCATTGCGCACTTTAAGTTATTCTAAATGAACTAGAACATATTTTATATTTTGTACATACAGAATTTACATTAATTATCTTTATGCAACGATACATACATGTCTATACAGAATTCTATGCAAAATTCTGTACAGACTCAAGCATCGAGTCAAGCAGGCTTCACATACATGTTCTGTTTAGAATTATGCATCATGTCTAACGTACTTAACGCTAAAGTGATCTTTCCGCGTATATCCATATATGTAAATACGGAACTCTTTTTTTTTCTACTAATATTGCAAGGTTTAAAAACAATTTGCAATCCAGTTTTACTTGTACTCATCGCTAATAACAATGACGTAGATTCATGGGCGTCAGAGGCATCGGGTTTCAAGGTATGTAATATTTAAATTTATTTATTAAATAATAAAATACTGCAAAAATATTACCAAAAAAATAAACTTATACAACTCTAATACATTTTGATATACATGCGTAGAAAATTCTTCATTTTAGTTCATATTTTTTTCTTAAGTAGATACAAGCCTAAAGTGACTAGATGTCTCGGATTATAAGAGACACTCCCGGATGTGAGTCGTTTGTCTCGCAGTGTAATAAATATCCCGGAAAATGCTTCGAATTAAAGCTGTAGTCTTCATACTTTTCTATTTTATTCTACATTTTTAACATCATTCTCGTAATTTTGTGACAATATCACTGCTTTCATCTATTTGGCAGATGTGACTAGTGGATAACATAAACAGTGATTTCTCATGCGTGTGTTATTTGTGATTAAAGTATGTGGTTCAATGGTTAGATATACGATATTTGTTATACTCGAAACATTTCGGATAAATTCATTCATTAATTTTTGTTTCTGGTCACTTTACACAAACCTGAAAATCATTCTTCGGCCGTAGTTGATCTTATACATGTATTAATTCTTGTACTACATTAACGACTATTGTACATGTTAATAATATCTAACGCTAATTTTAGTTTGAAATATGCCAAGATAAAATTTTTGACCTTAACTAGTTAAGTAAATCAATTTTATTACCAATATATTTTACATCAATATTTGAGAATCAAAAAATGCCTCGTTAGCATGTACACGCTTATAAAATATCCTACCGCCGCTCATGCTGCGGAATCCGGAATAAAACATTGATATTTCATGTATTTATTCATAATTTGCTATTTAGTACTTATACTTATTTAATATATACTGGCGAACATTTAAAGATGTACGTATAGAAAACCAGATATTTGCCTACAAATACATTCAGCATTCTTGATATTATCATCCATAGATGTGTATATGTATTATAAATCTATGTAATTTTTTTCTAATTATTTGAACAATTAATATTTAGTTACGTGAATAGCCATAATTTTAAATGATGCATTTTACATTTATACATGATTTAAAAGAATTATAAGATTGGTTTTCAAGAAAGAGCCCCCTTTCGGAAGGGAGTGGACGCAAAATATCATAAATATCGTAATCTATTTCTCACTTTTAAATTAACGATTTTGATTTGAATTCGATCAAATATAAGATTGAATTTGTATTTTGCAAATAAAACCAATTTCTAGTGTTGTTAATGCTGATATTAAATATTACAAGTAAATATTTATTTATTTTCAAATATGTAAACAATTCGACATTTATATATTAGCTGGAATACTCACATAAAAGTTTTAAAGTGATGTCCCCACATATTTCTCAATATTTGGAATCAATGAGTATATAAAATATAAAATAGTATTTTCATTAACTTTGTGAAAATCCATATTGCCTGATGATGTCGCAATGCCGACGAAACATGTAGCTTTCAAATAAAATAAAGCACGTGAAAATAAACAAAGTATCTATTTATATATAATATATGTATATATATATATATATATATATATATATATATATATATATATATATAATTAATTCAATGAGTATATGTAAATGAGACTATTTCAAGGAATGTTTATATCTTCATATGTTTCATTTCACAAGTAAGTACAAATGTATTAAAGTATCAAATGGAAGTATTTGTTGTGTTTTATTACTGACATTTTTTTTGACATTTCATGCTATACTACAGACAGAGCCACCTAGTGCTGTTGAGCCACGGTAATCAACAACATGGCATTTGAAGACGATTGAAAATAAAAGATTTTAATTATATATATATACCTATATATATTTAATGTTTCCTTATGAACCAATTTTGTTCGTCATCTTTATTTGCTAAAAATAGCAATGAATTATATTTTGTAGGATTATCATAATACGGGTTGTCATTACTTTTTTGTACGAGTTTTTAAACAACATTTTTTCATCTTACACTGTTTTTAAAATTGAGGAATACATCCTCGATTTTTCTAAAACCGACATGTCTTTTTTACAAGTTTTTTGTTGGAACGTATTTAGCGTGTAAAAGAGATGTACCAATAGTATACAATCTTTTGTTTTGTGTACCTGTGGTAACCCAATACTTTATTTTTGTCACTATATTGTTAATACGCAACTGTGATGATGTCACGGTATTGAGGAAAGTAGTAAAATATTTTTATTTCTTTACGACAATAGTATTATATTGAAGAGATCTGTTTGTGGCAGAATTTCAGGCTATTGCTTATATTTTTTTGTTCCAATGATTCCCGCTTCCAACATGTGATACCGTATTATTAAATATTTATATTTGTTATTATAATAATGAAAGCCAAAATCATATTATTGTATCATTGAATATGAAATTCAATGCAAAAATCATTGAGAAATGTAGAAATATTAACACAGATTGGAAGATAGCAGCATGGGATTACACGATTTATGAATTTTACAAATTTTATTTAAGTATAATTCGTATTATTTATTATCTCTGCCATTGATAAGACCCCGGTTCGAATCTTATTTAGATAAATTCGTTTGGTTATATATATTTTAGTATTTCTAGTTTACCCATTGGGGAGACTTTCGCGCAATAATTTGTATTCAATATTTATTATCTAAATAAATTAAAAAAGTTTTCGAAAATACTATTGTATATCTTATTATTATTCTAAGGTTACGGCAATTACTATCTTATTATATAAAGCGCTAAGGTACGGCTCCTACTGCTGCTGCCGTTCCGTGCCTGGGAGCGTTTTCATTGGACATTTTGTTGACAAAAGCAAAACAGACTAAGCCGAATATAAATGCAAGAGGCGATGTTTTGTATATCTGTCAAATCATTGTTTTCTGTCATTGTCGTCGAACGAATTGACATTTATTTAACTGAGTTTTATTAAAAGTATAATATTAAAAATGTAAGGAGATATTTAAAGCCATGTAAGTTAAAAATTTGATACTTAAAGTATTTATGAAGTGACCTGCATTGAAATCATATTAAAGATATAAAATACAAGAGGCGATGTTTTGTTTATCTGTCAAATCACTGTTTTCTGTCATTGTTGTCGAACGAATTGACATTTGATTAATAGAGTTGTATTAAAAGTGTACTATTAAAAGTGTAAGGAGATATTTAAAGGCATGTAAGTTAAAAATTTCATATTTAAAGTATTAAAGAAGGGACCTGCATTGAAATCATATTAAAGATATAAAATATCAACAACAAAAAGTTAATAAATATTACAAATGGATTACGTTACTCAAGTTTTTTTTTACATATCCGTAATTAATATTTATTAATATTTTTCCGTCGTATGACGGACATTTCACCTAGTTTAAATATAATACACTCATCACTTTACCATGAATTAGAAATAAATAAACTAAATAAATAAAATTTTTACACGTCCGAGAGTAGAAGTCAGTTTCTATGGCGTCAAACGCGGGACAGAAATGAAGCATTTACTCCCTAGGGACGAAAACACTTTTCATAAGGGAGTTTTTATTATAACAAAGGTTTTTGTAAATAAATGTGTGTTGTCATGGTACGCGTTGCATGGAAACATTTCCAAAGGCTTCTAAATATTGCAATTTCGTTCCGATTTATTATAATTCATTATTTATGAAATTAAGTGTTTCTACTCCCGAACGTGGAAAAAATATTATATACACCTCGGGAGAGACCACCATTTTTCCCTCGATGTATTTGTAGCCCTCTGGCTTCGCCCTCGGGCTTCAAACTACACCTCAGGAAAAATAAGTGATTTCTCTCCCTTGGTGTATAATGTACTATTGTAGTTACAAAAAATTACTATCTTCTCGACAACGCTATATACATACCACGGTCTGTACAAACGACGATATGACAATATAAATTTTGTCTGAGAATTACTCAAAATTTTCCGTTTTAGCGTTGACTACCGTATTATTTGTTCACTGGTTTCTGTAAATTAATTTGACATATAAATGAGTTCAAAGCATAGTAAGTATTTTCTGCAAATATTTTTCTTAAAATGTTATTCATGTTAGTCAGCCTTAAAATAATGTCAATGATAGACAAGCATGTTATAAATAAGTTTTATTCAAAATAATCATATACAAGCATGTATATCAATAGACGTGCAATTCATATGTGGCCCGCCGATTACCGATCCAACGAATGACGCTAATGTGGTGATTGTGGGTTTCATCATTAGCTGGTCTTGTGAAGTGTACGGTGATCCCAGACCAGATATAAAATGGCGCAGGAGCTTACAAAATACAATTATTTCAAATAATTTGTCTAGCATATCGACTGAGAACATTCACTAGCTCGATTACACGTTTACAGTACGCAAGATGATGTGGGCGTCTATGAATGTATCGCTAACACTACCCGCCAGCTTCGTAAGTCAAAGTCGTATATTACGGTTACAGATACAAGGAATGTTGTGTTACGCAATTGAGAAAGAATGTTGAATGAATATGGAATTACTTCAAAACTAAATTCGGTTAGTATATTATTAATTAGTATTAATGATAATTCTCATAGCATTAGATAAATGTAAGTCTATTTTATGCAAGTAACACAGCTATGCAAACGGTCAAACACTAATGATATTTGAAATATTTCCTACAACTAATTCATGTATACTTTGATGTTTCAGTGGTGAGTATGTGCGTATTTTACAATAATGCATGTCATGCACCGTGAAAATTACAACTATTTATTAGAAGAACACCGAAAAGGCAACATCTTGTACATCTTGATAATAATAAACTACATATTAAAGAATTACTAACTAGTACATGTTCCTACCAAAATGTTTATTTCTATTTTGAATAATTGATATGTGTATGTCATAACATTATTATACTAAAAAACTTTCTAAATGAAAAAAATCAATGAAACAATTTCTTTTGTAATTTTTCTCTTCGCCAATAATTCTTTAAGTTTGTTAGTAGTGCTGAATCGTTTCGGTTTCCCATTGAGCAATTTTGTTACTTATATCCTAGAGAAATTTTTGACGAAGAAGACTTGTTACTAAATCTGTTTTACTGAATTTTTGCCTTTCTAACGTAAGGTATTGCATGTTATTGAGTGCCAAATACAGGTATAAAATTAAATGCATTATGATTCACAATATTTGCTCGACAACCTGCCACTAGGTTTATTGTACTTTCAAACTACAATATTCCGATGGTCATGCAATATGCTCTACAAGCATCACTACACAATCACAACCAACAAGTAAATCGAATTCATTTGGAATATTTAAATAGTATACTGTCTCACTTCAGAATATAGGACTGTTTCTGTTTATACATAATTGAGATAATCCTGGAGCGGTGGGAATTCCAAAGAGTATTACATCTGAATCTATACAAGTGTGAGAAAGGGCAGAAAGAAGAAAGAACAAGACAGACCATTCTCAGAGATGATGGACGGGGACTCGAGTGAATGACGAAATTACTGAAGATAAGGGAAGCAAAAACTAAAGAAGACTGAAGAAACAAAAATAAAATATTTATGTACAATTGGCAAGGCTGTTACTCTTTTTTACAAGCTTTTACTTAGTTTCACTTGTGAGTCTATCTGTCTTCGTGTCTGTCTTCCTGTCTGCCCTCCTGTCTGTCTTCCTGTCTGTCTTCCTTTTTTTAAATTTTTTTATTTTTAGTACAATTTAATAAAAGCTTGTTTTTTAAAATTATTTCATTATTTATTTTTTTAAGTTATATGTATCTGTGAGTTGTATTTAATTAAGTGGGGAATTTTATAAATAAGAATGTGCATATATATATATATATATATATATATATATATATATTGTGCTAGTTAGGACAGTTTAGGAGGCTACAGAAACAGACGTACGTTCCATTGTTGTATTAACGGAAATGAGATATTGTGACAGTGGTTGCGGGATCGCTTTATTTTACATTAAGCGTAAAATTTAAGTTCAAATATCTCTGTAATGAAACTATTTAGAGGTTTGAATTCTATTTCTACGTCGTTACGTACAACTGGGAACATACTGTCTATTGATTTTTTTTTAAATGCTTTGTATTTCGAAAAACATGTTAAAATATTAGTAATTTTTATCAATTCGGTTTTACACAAATTTCTTTTAACAGTAACAATATATTTTCTATTTTGAAAAACTAACATCTATTTGAATAAAATTCAACTAAGTGTCTAATTAAAATATTGATTTAAAAATTTTACCATTGCTCTAGTCTAGTTTATCGTATTCCACATATGAACGATATTTTTTTAAATATTTGTGTAAAATATGAAATCGTTCTATGATTCCCCGTGTTAAATTTAGTCCAGAAAAGTCAGGAATAACATCGTGGAATATACAACACATAGTTTAATTGTCCTAGTTATTATCCCTAATTGGGATATTATAAATCATAAGTACACTCAGCGGAGCAAGTTTTATTGCGACGACGACGATATCTGACGTGCCAAAATAGAAAAAAAAAAACCGGGTGATTGTATGGCATTAAAAAATCAATAGTATATACCAGTTGTTTTTTTTTTGTTTTTTCGATTTATGGCCCGTAATTTTTCTCTTATGTTCTATTCTTACTTGGAATTAAATGATTCGTTCTACAGCATTTCGCATTGCAACCGACTTTCCAAGAACGCATCTCGGCCCTGTAGCAGGGTATGATTGTATCAGGTAACCAAAAAAGTTCGTGCGGTTTTTCTTATACAGATTGCCGTGGATATTTTCTTAGTTATTTATTAATAGTACTTGTTTACATACGGTCATTTACTTTAGCATGCATTCCTCTTTCATTTGATGCATACAAATTTTGTGACAATTGTTTAATTCCTATTATAAATAAATAATAATAATAATTTAAAATGGCCACGAACAAAACGTTAATTAGAAGTTGTTTACTCTATGAGTACAAACTTGGCACCTTTTGAAATTTGAACCTTTTCTTGATCGGTTGTTAACTTCCGACGAAAAGTGGATACTGTACTCCAATTCTAAACGATCTTATTATTGGTTGTCACCAACTAATTCAAAATCAAACACTCCAGAGAGTTGATGTTATAGATGCAGTCCGCCAATTTTTTTTATTCCAAATCCGTAGATTTTACAATATCGGCATACAAAAATTGGTGTCACGTAGGCAGAAGGTCATTGAGTGCGATGGTGATTACTTCGCTGAATAATAATGTATTACAGATTTGTAAAAATTTTTCATCAAAAACCGCACGAACTTTTTTGGTTACCTAATATTTATTTATTTATTAATACACAACTGTGATTATGTCGCATTGTTGACGAAAGTAGTAACATATTTTTTTACACGTCCGGGAGTAGAAATCGGTTTCTATGGTGTCAAACGCGGGACAGAAATGAAGCATTTACTCCCTAGGGACGAAAACACTTTTCGCAAGGGAGTTTTTATTATAACAAAGGTTTTTGTAAATAAATGTCTGTCGTCATGGTACGCGTTGCTTGGAACCATTTCCAAAGGCTTCTAAATATTGCAATTTCGCTCCGATTTATTATAATTTATTGTTTATGAAATTAAGTGTTTCTACTGCCGAACGTGGAAAAAATAGTATATACACCTCGGGAGAGACCACCATTTTTCCCTCGACGTATTTGTAGCCCTCTGGCTTCGCCCTTAAAATTACACCTCAGGAAAAAGAAGGGGTTTCTCTCCCTTGGTGTATAATGTACTATTATTTACTTATGTCAATAATATTTTATTGCGATTGCATACGCTTCCAATGATTCCCGCTTCCAACATGTGGTACCGTAATATAAATTATTTTGATATATTATGACGATATAATAATGAAGACTAAAATGTAGAAAATCCTGAATGTAGAATTCGACGCAAAAATCAATGAGAAATGTATGCATGTTCTTGAATGTTGGGCGCACGAATGCGAATCAACAGACAAACTGTGTTATTATCCGTACACCAGGTGAATAAATTAGATGACCCTAACTAAGTGAACCTGCGTTTATGTCAGTTCTCTCCATCAGTGTGTATGAATGTCTATCATTATTTTATATATGTATGCATGTGTGTGGTATATTATATATTTGTAAGGTGTAATATGCCTGTCATATGCATGTTACGTTTGTAGTTTTATGCCAAGCTGTACAGGTGAGTGTATGTGTGTGTTATGAAACCTTGAGATAGTCTATCACAATTTATTATCATTGTTGCAGAAATACATAATCGCTATTTAGTGTGATACGCATAGGTAATTGGTCATTAGCCACCTAGAGAAAATAAATAGTGAAATGAAACCGGTGAACGAAAGTGAGAAATGTTGCGAAAATGTGTAACATTTGTAATTAACAATAAAATATTCACACCGGCAGTCACAGTTTATTTCGGATAAGGAATGTTACGTTATGTAAACATGCTAACAATGCAGTATGTTTATAATAATGGTTACGTTAGAAATGTATAGTAACTGATTTGTTTAAAGAATAGTTAAAATTTTCTATGAAACAATTGTGCCGCAGGTAGAATGTGTATACCTATAATCAATGTATAATGCAATTTTAGTCACAATACCTACCTACCAAAGCTAAATTTTATTGATTACAAATGGGCATTGATGATGTCATTTGTTTTCCGAATGTGTATGTTAAAAAATCTGGTGTGGTCACCGCACGACTTTCTTATACTCAATTTAAATTGGCTCATATTTGACATTTCAAATGCGTATTTCTGTAAATATATTGTCTTTGTTTTGTTTTCATAGCACATGTGATATTTTAAATACATGCCAATATATAAATACATTATACTCAAAATTGGATAAAGATAGAACAAAAATACATAGAATATTTTTCCTTAAGATTATTGTTTCCTATAACTTTTATTTCAAAACTTTTTTCATATATCTTTTATTTTCTCTAATAATTCGTAATGTTCAATTTTGATATTTAGTAAACTTCCTCTTACGGTTGTGCGATTATGCTAGAAATCTAATCAGCTGTAATATCAATAAACTTTTAAATACAAAGTTTCTTTGTCCTGTCTTTGCTCGTTTTTAAGATAATGAACATGCAAACACACTTACACACACAGACGTCATTGCGAAAATAAATAGTAAAAATTGGCAAATTATTTTACTGTGTTTTGCTTTCTTATACGTAGTATAAAGGAAGTATAGGAATCATGAAAAATTTCGATTGCGAGATTTTGATGGAAATACATGTTTTGAGGTCCCTTGAATACGTTTTGACTATTTCCGCAATAACGTTTGTGTGTGGATGTGTGTATGTGTGCTATTTCAAACGCTCGTTTGACAAGCACTGTGCTTTTTTTCAGCTTGGGAACAAATGAGAATGGGAACAACTGAGACAACTGTGAAATAGAAATGTGGTGGGAGGTGCATAGGAACAATTGAGACGGGGAACAAATGAGAATGGGAACAAGTGAGACGGGGAACAGGTGAGACGCTTCGATTTTATACTTATGTAGATACGTTTCAGTAATTAAAATTAAGTGTATATTAAAAGTTTAATTTCACTATTTAATCACGCACTGAACATTGTTTACAATCGGTTAAATTAACCGGAAATGTTGTCCGTTACATCCAGTGTCCGTTAAATCGAGATGTGTAAAACAGACGGTTTACTGAATTAACATCACTTTTACAATTATTATTAATGATAATTTCAGTTCTATAAAATTGCGATTACAGTAATAAGCAATATTACTCAATAAAAGAAAATGAGAATCACTCATTAATATAACGGACACACAGATAATATATCTGTAAATACCTGCTCATTTTAGGTAAACACACATAAAAGCAATATCCGCAGTCAATTAAGTTGACACAGTATCGAAATTATGTACTATGTCACGGTCAGAATTTACAGTTTGTATTTCTTTCTGAATTTCGTTAGCGATTTCAACAATAATGACAAACAAACACGAGAATACTATTAGCCTAAGTGTACCCACACTAAACCTTCATGATCCACTGATCTTTTCTGATTTCATTCCATTTCGTAATTGTTAATCCATTTTCGTAAGCTTAAGTTAATTGTGCCAGAATTGCGAAAATATTTCTTGCGCATCTATTAGCTTAGGTTTTTTGTACAACATTAATTAATATTAGCAGTTCAGCCCGCCTTCAACGGCACATAGAACAATTTTTTTATATATTGAGATGAGAGTAGCATCTTTAATGAATGGAATCGAAAGGCTGTTTCAATTATCAAAAATCAAGTACCGGTAAATTATAGACAATTTTAATGACATTTCGACCACTGGATTTGGTCATACTCAGAACCAGTCAAAGGAAAACAATGAAATTACAAACTCAAATTCGAGGTCATAAGATAAAATGAATATAAGTAACGTCTGGTGGCACCCTTGACCATTCTGAAATGTTTGAAAGGTTACCTTTGATAATTCTTGAAATATTGTGACCGATGGAAGAATACAAGAAAGAGTCAAGTCCCCCTTTAGAGTGGTATGAATTTTATCGACATATATTAAAAGAAGAAAGTAATGTATAATTAGCAATAAATATTATAAAATTCAAATTCAATGTTATATTTATAACAAGTTGGTACACACTGTATTTTGCAATTATAATAACCTGTGTTTATTGCTGTAAAATATTGCTATTAGCTAATTTACATATACTATAACGGTACATTTCGTATAAAAATTCTGTAATATGTATATACGTACATATCTCACTGAGATACATACCTACATATTTCCGAAAACTGAGAGACCGAGATGGTTAGGAATGTTTTAAATTTCATATTTGGTTTTATTTGTGACACAAATGCATTCGAAACGAAGAAAACTTATATTATGCGCACAATTTACCTGATTTAATTCGAGAATCAAATGATTCTAGATAGATTTTGATTCTAGAATTAAACTAAGATTCGTTTTCTAAGACACGAACGAGTTGATTCTCCGTGACTCGTTGAAACTCAAATGATTGACAACGAAATCATTGATTCTCGAATTAAACTTCGTCTAAGCAATCGGCCATAACATATTGTTATTCAGAAACAATGTAGTTATATACAGATTTAATGCATTTGTGCTTGCTTTTCTACAATTTCTCAATTTTGTAACTTGCATTTTTTTTTTGGCACTAACCACCTGCGTGTAAATCTTATTGGCACATGATACAGGTCAAGAACAAAGAAGGTTTGCAATCATTTAATGAATAATCGTGAAATTCCCAGCCATAATTAAACCAGCTTGGGTGGATGCTTCGAAATAATAACTGGTTTTACAGAGGTGCATACATGCATGTGTATAGCACCGGAGTACGAACTCTCTCTCTAAAGCAGTAGTGTCTGACACCATTACACAGTGTTGTTACGTAATCAGCAAAGAGAAAAAGAAAGGCATAAACACATACCATACGATAATCTTACCTGAATCGCGTAATTGATCTGTCACAGTAAACGTACCTATACACATTTACGTTCATCGTTTTCACATGTTTTCAGGTAACGCCGGCATTAAAGTATTTGCAGTGATGAACTGATTTAGAATTACTGTTAGCGAGCAGATCGAAGGGATGTTTTTCTGAACAAAGGGAGGAGTTAGTTTACAAACTTTCCAACTTATTGTTTAACAATATCTATCTCATCATTGATCGCCAGTGGTTTTTTTTTTCTAAGAGGGAACAAATTTTTTATTCAAAAAGTTTTTTACAGTGCCGATGAAGTTACCTATAGTTTTTGGAATTTACAAAATAACACTGAGTTTAATTTGTGTTTTCCTAAATTAAAATTAATTCCAGTGTGCTTTATAAACATTAGACACTATGGGTGCCCTTATTTAGAAAATAAATAACAATTAAAATGCAAAAAAGTGCAGTATATGTGAATTTTTCTTAATCCGTTTTGAGTTAAAAAGTAAAATTGAAAAAATGAACCATTTGTTAATATCTAGTAAGCTATATAATATTTTCAATAAACGAAATCATCAATCGGCATTTCTAAGTTCATCATGAGCATTCATTTTGTTCCAACCTGTATATTTGTATCAGTATCATATACACATCTTCCCTGATTCAACTCATAAATGATTGAAATCGTGATGTTTAAACTGTTCTTGTAATGATCGGTTAGAGAAGATACTCGTGCACAACAACTAGGCAACATCAATAGTTCTTATATTTCAAATTCATGTTGGAACTTGTTATAGGTACGGACGATTTCATCGAGTCATATACTTTGAGATAGCCAGGGCTGGATTTACCTATGGGCATGTGTGTAGAGTGGTAAAATATACATATGTCCCAGTCAAAGTATTTATTCGATGAGTACTCTTACTGGTAAAAGTATACACTTCTAGTAGAATAGGTTTTTGGCGATTACGAGTGAGTAGTGTAGTGTTAGAGAAGGAAAATGGTATGGTTTTGTATACTAATGTATGTGTGTACGAGTATGTCACAAATTATTGCCGGCTAGAGTAGGGTAACTGTGGTTATAGTTTTGTATAGTTAGTAAAAGTATATATTTACTACGCCTAATACTTTGACTGAATGACATGTATTTTTAATCATTGATTATTATCCCACCCATGATTTAGATTTTATTAAAACTGGACAAGTTTATTTCGGTATAATTCGTGGTTTAATTTAAAATCTTTTAGAACTCATTTCTTCTATTATGATGTAATGGAGAGGAAGTAATTCAGTGCAGATTAGAGCTTTTTTATATTTTATGCATTATTTTCATTTTCCTCTCAAATGCAAGTACACAGGAAGGGTGCCTCACGGTGACAATAAATATGTATCTATAAACAACAAAGTAGTAAATCCGGCCCTGATGACGGTATAATGGATAGTGTAGCATACCAGAATCGCTAGTTCACTCAGTCACTATAAGATCAACTCATCAACACAAAATACCGTTAAATTGTGAAACACTATGATAATGGTCTACACCTGCACAACTTTCTAGACATTAGTTTTCAATTTCTTATACGTAGATAATTTGCCAATTTTTTATTATTTGCGATTTTTATTATGTGATAATTATAGGGGGCCTTGACATGTATAGATGTTTTATAATGTGAATTAATAAATATAAATGCTATTTTTATTCTTTTGTGCAATCAGTATACATGAATATTTTAAATATAAATGCATATGAAAATGAAAACAAAATAAACGAAATGGTTATTTACTGAGAATATTTAAATTCATTTATACTTTTTAATGAAATATCGTCTTCCCCCACTTCTTATTAATTGTTATTGTACATGCGAACTTTTTAAAAATTCTCAAATCATCATTTGCGATATTTTTAAAATTTTACTTGCTATGATGTTTCATGGAAAACTAGAAAATATCTTTAGCTCAATATCTAGTGAATCATTTAACATTTTCGAAAAAAGCAATCATCAGTAATAACTACCGATAAATGTGCAATTTTTGTCTAATTTAGTTAATTTCCTATCTCCTGATACGTTCCGTTTTAAAAAGACACTGTATATTAAATATAATTGTATAATGACGCAATGTTTCTGAGCTAAATAACATTATATTTGCATGAGATAATCGATACAAAATTTGAAGGGTAGATGGCAAATTTTTCCCATCAGTATTCTCGTTGAATTTTAGGTCATTAATCAATCTTACAATAAAATATTAACTGCAAAGATGACAAAACCCCAAGGTATCTGAAAGTAAAAGTACAACCCTTATGGTCGAGGGTGTAATATTAAAATAAAAAATTATATATATATATATATATATATATATATATATATATATATATATATTATTCCTGTGCTCAATTCAGTAAACTATTAATGATAAATATCAATTAATATGTCAGAATCATTTAACTAAAGGAATATTTCATAATTAATCGGTCAAATCGTAGTTGGCAGAGTATTATATATGATTCATATCATTAAAATAATATCAGTGACTATAGCATGTAGAGTGTAACTGTAAACATGTGTAATAATAATTACGTAAATACTATGTTTTCTCCTACCAGTAATTGCATTTGCAATTTTATTGCAATGTAGCAATTGATATAATCAACATTTACTTACTAATAATACTATGTAATATCTTGGGTAAGAGTAAATACAATTATAGTTAAAGTTTTAAAAGAGAAATTCTACGTTACCTACTATTAATAAGTTGATGTATATCAATGAAGGGGAATTTGCTGGTAATGTTTAATTAAATATTTATGCCCTGGTGCAACATGTATAACAAGGTTTAATTCTGCAGAATTTGTAGAATTAAACCGAGATATGTGTTTAATCTGATTTTCGAATCAAGACAACGATAATTTTTATGCGTTTTCTGACTGGTCGAAACTGAAGTAATTGGTAACAAATATATTGTTTGTTTCGTTCAAACAACGTTTGAGTTCTGTTGTAGAATCATTCGTTCTCGAATTCTAGCTCGTCTGAGCAACCGGGTACTAATGCTGTAAAATATTAATTTCTAGCATTTCATTATTTGACCATAAAACAGGAGAGTGAGGATTCTAATATTGTAGCATTAAATTAGTAAAGTAAATATTAAATAAAAATACTTCTGTAATCAACATTATTGGTTAATATATAATTATTTTGTAAATTTTGTCAACAATAATCAAATAATGCTAAAAAAATATAAACCGCTCAGTCAACTTTTATCTAATTCAGGTAGTCAATGGTTGCTAAATGACATGTGTCCAGGAAACTAGTTTCGTATTTATTTACTTGAAAATATCCTAAAATACAGGTATATATGTGTGTAGTTGTACATTTTTTTTAGTTTTTCTCGACTGAAATGTTGTTTTATTGTTTGTGAATTCCAAATAATGTTTACATTTTTTGCACAGCTGACATAATACTTTTTTGTAACAGGATACGGTATCTCTCACCTGTGACCTGCGAAAAATAATGGTCCTACGCGTTTAACGTAGTCATTGCAGCGTCAAGTACAAATAATCCAAATATGCTTTAATAGGTTGTCCGTTATTAACGTTCAAATAGTGTAAATATTATTTTGGGATACCTGTATATTAATCAACAAACAGTGGTTAACCTAGCTTTCAACTAATGAATAAATTTGCAAAGTAAGTGTATAATTACGGATATTCTAAAAACTAGTATCGCCACAGTGGTTTGTACCGGTTAATAATAATTAAGTAATTATTGTATCTTTTCCCGGACAATGTGTAGGTAAACTAAAAACTTCTAACCGCAGTAACCGCCATATCTTCGTGTTTTATTTAACATACTTAAAAAAAAATACCGGCTCTGGTCAGCTAGGTCAAAATATCTATTATAACAGTTCTAGACACGGTGAATTTATAGACGATATTAGTGGACCGCAGTTATACATATATGGATGTGAGATAAAATATTATGATTTATGGTATATTATGATGTTTTAATACCTGTTTATTATCTACAGTTAATTTTCCAAAATGTCATGGTGGGAGGAAGCTGTTACATATACCGGGTGTCCCAAGAAATCTGGCACATATGTAGGGAATTAACATATAAATATAAAAAAAATTGTGAATACTTCTGAACAATACATTTTAGAACAAAAGTGTAAATAAAAGAGTTGTGCAGAATTTAAAATAGCATAATGTGATGCGATATTTAGTGTTCAAATATTTTTAGATATCGATTAAATCAATTTAGAAATATTGCACTTCGATGACAGATCAGGAGGTCATGAAACAAAAATTGATTTTTAAATTAATTATGTTTTATTGAATTATATTAAGAATATTGATATTATAACTAAACTCGCATTTCTGGTTTCCCCATTTTCATAAATTTAACACGTTTTAAAAAACTCTTCTCATTTATCAGTGAAATAATTATATGTTTAAGACTGAGGAAACTCTAGGATATAACATTTTAATTTAAGAAATTAATTTAAAATATAGCTTATAGCTTACCTTCCTTCATATAGAATTTTTTTTTCAATTTCAATTAGACCTTTTTTAGCTCATCGACCTCCTGTCGAAGAGCTATAGTGTTCGGTACGATGTCTGTAGCATCTTCCGATTTCAAAAATTTTTGCACAGAAATCCCGGACAGACCCCCTGGATCACGAAATGACTATTACAACATATGTCCGTATGTATGTCGCTCGTCCGCTCGCTCGCTCGCTCGCTCGTACGAGATTTTTTGTTCCACCCAGATCTCCTAAACTACCCAACGGATTTTTATGAAATTTTTTTCTGCAGATACGTGTTATGGTCTAGTTGTGCAAGGTACATTTTATTTTTTTTATTTTTTTCGTACTTGAGAAAAAAAATATTTTCCAATATTTTTTCAGTTTTTATTTTTTTTCTGCGTTATTTTTTATTCAATTGTATTCAAAATTTTCATGCATATGCAGGAAATGGAACAATATTTTTCCATATTTTTTATTTTGAAAAATTATGTAAGGCCATTGGAGAAAAAAATATTTTTTAATTAAAAATTGAACAAAAGAAGATCAATGCATTTATAGTCGGCTTAGTTTGCTTTGCTTTTGTCAACAGAAGAAAATGTATTTACACTTGTTTTAAATTTGTTGTTTTGTTTGCGACCTAGGCACCTAGGATTTTAAAAGTGAATCTTGATAAATAATAATTTGTGATATATTCAGACTTGCACATACGTCGATGAGCTGCAGGCATGGGTGACTAACCCATTCTTTGAATACTAGTTATTAACGAACTTAAATTTTGTAGTAGCATTATTGTCAATATTATTTATGACTTGTGATGCGTAAATTACCTCATATTCTGGTTGAAACGTTATGTTAAGCAATGTTAATCTTATTTATATGTTTATTTTAATAAATTCATATTTCGTAACAATTAGTGTTTTATTAGTAAATTTGTAATGTGCAGTTGGCGTTTTAATCTTATTATAAATCAATCACAATATTTGAAAAATGTATTACATCATACTAAAACAACATTAATATATGATGTTTAGGTAAATGCTGATTTACATTCAACTAAAGGTTGTGTGTCAACATTTCATTAAAGCAAATATAGAGAAATAAGTATTTCTAAATGTTGATTACAATAAATGAATAATAAATGACCAGAAAATATTTTAGCATCTGTTGGAAAATTACTCAAACTAATGAAATAACATACAGGTTCAGTTAAATTATAAGCTGCTATTATCATAAGCAGTTACTAACTTCTATGATAACAGATTTAATTTCTACTTTTGTATGAATACGAATATTTAAATAAATAATAAATACGAATGTTTAAAAATTGTGCATATAAATATCATAAAAAATAGAAAATTTGTATGATAATTATATAAAATATTCTATTGTCGTATTACTGGTATATTTATTGAAAATTAAATCTAATAAGATTAATTGAAAATAAGGATACAAAGTTCTCTTAAAATATGATTCAAAAGAAATATAGCATATATCAGTGTAAATTTATTGAATATTGTTTACACTGTATCTATGTGTATGCATTTATTGTAACATGTATATCCATGAAACGCATAATTTTAACTAGGAATGGATACAGACATCCATGCCTGCAGCTCATCGACGTATGTCCAATTCTGAATTTATCACAAGTTATTTACCCAAATACACTTTTAAAATAGTAGGTGCCTAGGTCGAAGTAAAACAACAAATTTAAAACAAGTGTGAAAACATTTTCTTCTGTTAACAAAAGCAAAGCAAACTAAGCCGACTATAAATACATTAATCTTCTTTTGTTAATTTTTGAATTAAAAAATATTTTTTTCTTCAATGGTCTTACATTATTTTTCAAAATAAAAAATATGGAAAAATAATGTTTCATTTCCTGCATATGCAAGAAAATTTTTAATACAATTGAGTGGAAAATAAAGGAGAAAAAAAATAAAAAATTTTGAAAAATATTTTTTTTTCAAGTACTAAAGAAAATTTTGAAAAACAAAAATCAGGTGCAACTCTAGACCATAATTCGCATTTGCAAAAAAAAATTCATCAAGATCGGTTGGATAGTCTAGGAGGAGTTAGTGGAACAAAAACCGTACGAGCGAGCGAGCGGACGAACGACATACATACGGTCACATGTTGTAATAGTCATTTCGTGATCCAAAGGGTCTGCCCGGGATTTCGGCGCAAACATTTTTAAAATCGGAGAATGCTACAGACAGGATTTCGATGAGCTAATAAAAATCACAAACTTCTTTGGATTTTTCGAACGTAGATATAATACTACATTGTTTATAATTTGCTAATTCTGTGCAACGGCTAATAATCATTTTTTCGCTAAATAGCATTTTATAATTTACAATTATTTAAAACAAAAAATTTCATTTTTATCGTTTTATTATTCACAATTACTCTTTCGAAATGGTTGTACGATGTTAAAATTCAAACTTCTTTTAAAATATACCATAAAAGAAAAAAGCTCAAATTGTTTAGTAATTTTTAAGTTTAAGTAATAAAATTCGACATGAATAATGACATATTTACAGTCAAATCGTTTATTTTATTATGCTTTATCTAATTTTTATTGTATTGAATTACTATGTTAAGCATTATTCAATGACGTGTTTCTTTTATTCCTTTAAGCGAAGTATTTTAATTATATTTTACTAAATTTAAACTCATCAATTATATCTGCATAATTTTATTCTTCACAATAAAAAGTATGTACAGTATTTTGTATATTATCATATACAATATATACAACAGCATGACATGTATAAATATTGTATAATATAAAACGAATAAATGCAACGTTGCAACGAAAATATTTACATGTATATTTCCTATACATACATACATACATATATATATATATATATATATATATATATATATATATATATATACAGTGCGAATAATGTAAGGCTATACATTGGCAACTTTATTTTAGCGTTAATCAATTTGCCCATGCTAGTATCAACTCGTTGAATAATTTAAAATTAGACATAGGGCATTTACTTAATGTTACCATGGTGATATCATACAAAAACTCCAATTTATTATGGTTGAATAATGTAAAATTAGACACCAGTCCACAGACTACTATATTTATTTAAATCATTTACAGAATTTATTCCAATATTTTATTAAATCTATTACATGTTATTGAATTAAAAGTACACTTCAAGTACTGAAATTGTAATTGGTATCAGTACATTTCCAAAATCACTTGGGGGTGATAACTAAATTTGTCATCGTTTGATGACATGTGATGGGCCCTGCCCGGGAATTCAAAGCTGAAATAATCAGAAATTTCTCGCAAAGACGCCCCTTCTAAATACCAGGAATACATCTTAAACTTTTCTTCTGTGATGTACATTTTTTACACTAATTATTACGCAAACTCGTGAGATATCAGTAACACAATATTGAAAATAGTGACATTTACCAAAACAAACGTCATTGTAATTTCAGTTGTTACTGACATGGGCAAATTGATTAAAGCTAAAATAAAGTCGCCAATGTATAGTCTTACGTTATTCGCACTGTATATATATATATATATATATATATATATATATATATATATATATATATATATATATATAACATACTGCCAAGGTAATAAATGTTGTCTATATAGTAAAGCGGAAGTGCATATATATTTTTGACAGTGTATTTATGTATTACATGTAAGGAATATCATTAGGTTATTTTTTATAATTTTGTTCACATCTTAACTTAACACTGGATAACAAGCAGCCTTATCCATTGGGCTGTAACTTACAGGCGCCAGTGATGCAAAGGCGCTTAAGAATTGAGAGAATACGATTTTCTTAATCTATTTAATTTGAAATGGCATGAAAATTATACAAGTATTTATGATTATTTATATAGGTACCTAAGAAAACTTTGGAAAATTGGTTTAGAACCAGGATTAGTTGAAGAATGTCTCCATTTTAAGCACATTAATTTAATAAGTGATAAGTTATAACACACTTTCAAAAGCTCAACGCATTTTAAAGAAAATAATTGAGTCGGAAGTCGAATGCACGTTCCCCAGCATAACTACATTTAAGAATATTTCTAATTATTGCGTGTACCAATTGTAGTGGAGAAAGATCATTTTCAACATTAAAAAGAATAACAAATTATCTTCGATTATCACTTTTATATATAGAATGTGATATAATAGATTATGTAGATGTCAATGGAATTATTAAAAGATTTTCAGAATGCAAATATCGCAAAAAAACAAATAAATTAAAAAAAAACGTTTAAGGTGGATTTATGCAGCCAAAATTAAAATTTACATTAAGAAGTTAATTGTACGTAAGAGTATGGAGTGCTTTATACATTCAACTAACATTAGCACTAAACTAGAAAGATGACCAACTTTGAAAAGTAAATGTTAATTTTTTCCACTATTGCGCAAGCTCAAAACGTACTGTTGATTCATGTGCCTTTGTATGCAAGGTTAAGTATTATCGTGTCGTGTTATTATTAAATTTGTTAAAATGGTTCGACAACAAGAGTGTATAAATAAAAACAAAGAGGTTAAACTGTTATATCGCAAATGTCAAACTCAAAATTATTCATTTGCCCACGCGTAGCGCAAATCCGCATAAATGCTTCTACTTAGTTTTAATGTGAAGATGCAAATGTTAATTCTAATGCAAGTTTAGTTGAGGATGCATAAATCCACCTTTCGTATGCGTAATGATTAGTTGTTCTGAGAAATTTTTTTGCAATGAATTTTTTTAGGGCGCCAAATTTTTTTAGCCCAAGGGCTCTGAATATGTTGTGCGTGTGTGTGCGTGCGTGTGTGTGTGTGTGAGTGTGTGTGCGTGTGTGAGTGTGTGTGCGCGTGTGCGCGTGTGTGCGCGTGTGCGTGCGTGTTAGTGTGTGTTGTGTGTGTGTGTATGTGTGTGCATGCGTGTGCGTGCGTGTGCGTGCGTGTGCGTGCGTATGCGTGCGTGTGCGTGCGTGTGCGTGTGCGTGCGTGTGCGTGTGTGTGCGCGCGTGTGTGTGCGTGTGTGCGCGTGTGTGTGTGCTTGTGCATGCGTGTGCGTGTGTGTGCGCGTGTGTGCGCGCGTGTTGTGCGTGTTAGTGTGTGTTGTGTGTGTGTATGCGTGCGTGTGTGCGGGTGCGCGTGCTTGTGTGTGTGTGTATGTGTGTGCGTACGTGTGCTCGCGTGCGTGTGTGTGTGTGTGTGAGTGTGTTAATTGAGCGGTGCCTGTAATTGCAAAATCGGAAGAGGAAGTTTAACTGAACCACAAAATCATTTCGAATTAATTGAGAAACTAAAAGAGATATGGAAAAAAGTTCTCAAATCAAAGTTGTTGAGAGCAGTATTATAAAGAAAAAATGTTCCATGCATTTTTGTTGTATATTTGTCTAATTTTGATTAAAAAAGTAATTACATGTTGGCATGTATTCTAAATATAAATGTCATGAAAAGAAAACAAAAACAATATTAACAGAAATTTGCATTTGAAATCAATTTAAGTAGGAACAATAGCCGTTAGTATCGAACTGTAAATATCAAGCACTGTAATTATTATTCTGAGATTTTTACTTTCTTATACATAGTATAAGGAAAGTATAGGAATCATGAAAAATTTCGATTGCGAGATTTTGATGGAAATACACGTTTTGAGGTCCCCTGAATTCGTTTTGACTATTTTCTCAATGATGTCTGTGTGTATGTATGGATGTGTGGCCGTATGTTCATTATCTCAAAAACGAAGAAAGCTAGAGTAATGAAACTTTATATTTAAAAGTTTTTGGGATTGGCGAAGAGCTGATTAGATTTTGGGTATAATTAGAAAACAGGAAGAGGAAGTTTACTGAAGACAGAAATTGTAAATTTCAAATTATTTTAACAAAAAAACGATACTTAAAAATTTTTCAGATAAAAGTTGTAGCGAATATTATTATGAAGAAAAAATGTGCTATACATTTTTCGTCTATATTTATCCAATTTTGAGTATAATGTATTTATAGATTGGCATGTATTTAAAATATCATATATGCTATGAAAACAAAACAAAGACAAAATATTTACAGAAATACGCATTTGAAATGTCAAATATGTGCCAATTTAAATTGAGTATAAGAAAGTAGTGTGGTGACCACACCAGATTTTTTTTGTTTTTAAAGTTGTGACATCGAATATAAAAAAAATCAGTTAATAACATATATTAATTATTACAATTATTAGATCCAAAAGTTCATAAATATTAAATCATAATACCATTAACTGGGTAAGCACAATTAACCATTTATTAACGTCTTTCAGATGAGTTGCCAGCTCACACTAAGGCATCACCTACAGTATTGTGGAATACGTACTACATGCATGGCAAAGTGCTCGGCTTGAATGGAACCCGCGTTTATTTATATAATCTGCAACCATGCAGCCAAAATTATTAAAAAGTGATTTGAAATCAAATAAGATTTAAAAACGAAAGTATTTGTTTATAAACAATCTATGATACATTTTGCTTAGAAATAAAATATAATTCCGTAATTCATAACGTATAATCAATATAATAGTCATCAATAATTTATTAGTACTGAAATTTATTCATATTACAGAATTATATTGTAATAAACCTGCATACGCAATTATATAATGCATTCTTGCATTGTAAAAACTATGTGAAATATAACAATTAAACTCTATGCAAAGTGAATTAAATTGGCTAGTTATTTAAATATTACCTCTTATTCCATGATGTAATAATAACAAAAAAATTGAACAAAAGGGATTATAACTATATATTCTTCTGTCTTCTTTCTTTACCTTGAAGGTGTGTTTTTATTTGAATATTAATTAAGTTTCAACGCAGTTATTATTGTACAAGTTTTACTTAAGTAGTGATTTTATTTTTGCATATCGTAAATAAATTTTAATAAACTTACTAATTTGAATTCCAAAATGTTTCATATTCTGTGTCAAAATGCCTTGACCTTTCAATAGAAGTACTGTTAAGCAACTAAGCATCAGTAAAAGCAAGCAATTTATATAATCTCCATTACAAAACATGAGTTATTATTATATGAATATGATGAAATGATTTTAATTTAAATTATTTGAATCTTTAACAATAAAATTTATGATGTGGTTGTGGAACTTTAAGAGGAAAATAAAATTAATTTACCAAATGTCTACATATCAAATATTTAAACATTATTAGCTATTATTTTTTGTTTTGTATTACTATTGATGATTAAAAGGAAAAATATGCGAATTTAAAATATTGAACACCTGTTTTTTTTTTGTAGTTACAGTTGCAGTTTCTGACATCTTTAATGAGTTTTAAACAGTTTATATATATATATATATATATATATATATATATATATATATATATATATATATATATATATATATATATGTATAATTTATATTAGGATCATTTTTAATGACTAGTTAGTCTATTTGGTTATTTTACATTCTCCAAAAATTTATATGTATGAACAATGGAAATAAATTTCTTGCATGTACAGTCCCTTCTTAACTCTACCTTCGTTGACTGACACTGATTCGCTATAAATCGCTAAATGGCGCTAATTTTAGGATGATTTATTAGAACGCGGTTTATGAAAACGGTAATTCTAAAAATGAGACGAGAAAGGAACTTTTTGCAAGTTTCCGAAAATGATCTCATTTAACGCGGTTTCGCTTAGCGCTTGTTTTATAGGAATATGTCCTGAGCCCTAGCCGGGCTATTACGGCACATAAAAACTGCAAAACCTATATATATACAGTAGAACCTCGATTATCCGAGGTAATGTGGGGGGTACCCACCTTGGATAACTGAAAACTCGGATAATACGGATTTTGGTAAAATGCATCACATACATGCGTACTTTGGATTAAATTTTATAGTCATATAAAGGAAATGCTTCATAACAGTTTATTTCTAATAAAAGGGATATGACAACTCTTTTCTTCTTGTTTTGCGCCATGATGAAACGGACATTAATAATACACGACACTCTCGAATTTACTGCAGGACCACACATATGAAAGCACGCGTCTATTTCGCTTCGAGTGATGGGAACTCGCACGTAAATTGAGGATTCCCCGGACACAAGAATCACGCAAAATCGGATAATCCGGATTGCTTTTGAAGCAACCTCGGATAATTTGGATAAATTTGGACTCGGATAACCCGGAACTCGGTTAATTCAGACTCGGTTAACCGGGGTTCTACTGTGTATATATATATATATATATATATATATATATATATATATATATATATATATATATATATAAAACAATGTTAAAACTATTCATAGACTCTACAATGTTAAAATTGCACATTGAAATTTTCTATTCGAAAATTAATTATCAAACGTCGTATGTTTAATTTCACTATATAATTTGCTTATAACAAAGAAGAAAGAATTCTAGTAATCTGATATGATGGTTATATTTCAGATGTCTTTTAAAGATGATTTGCAATTTATTGTTTCTGTTTGATCAAGAAATAAACATGTAAATTGGGAATGTAATTCACTGTGCCTCGTGTCACGTTTTTTAAATACACACTATTACAGTAATTGCTTAGTTGATAACCGTTTTCTGATAATGCCAATTAGTTTTGTTATTACAATTTCATTTTCAACTATTGTTCATACAACGCATACGTAAGTTGTATTACCATGTTGTTAATGTACTGAATATTTGAAACAATGCATAATATTTAATATACATTATTCTATATACATATGCATTTTGCAATGTATAGGTTCTGAGGAAGGTCAAAATCATATAATCGAAATGAGAGCTTATAAATAATTGAAACTGATGGATAACATGAAATTTACTTAATTAAAAATTCAAATGAATTCATGTTTCATTAATTATACATATATTGTATTAGTGTAAAGTTTACTTTTTCAAATGGTATTCTAATTGTTCATTCACCTTACTTTTTTGAATACATTTATGTGGTTTAATTCTTAAATTTAAAATTAATTGTATATTTATGTTATGAATTTGTAACTATTATAATTGTTAATACGTTGGAATTAATAATTACATTTGGTTGTTTAGAATATATTCCAGATATAAGTAAGTGTTACTAGTAAATTAAGTAGTCCAGGTGTCATTAAAAATTAATTTATCACTGTATCTACTCGTTAATTTGTATCAAACAAATGTTCAATGTATCTACGAGTATGTTCCAATTTAAAATGTGATAATAAGAAGAAGGAATAAATTATAGTAAAAATAATAATTTAAATAATATGATCGTAAATAAAATCATAATAATAATGTCGTAATTAAAGATAATATCGAAAACAAGGACAGCTATTATTGTCAACATTATTATTTTAAGATTTGTGATCCGTTTTAAAAAAATAATTAATAAACTTTTTTTAACTGATCACACGTATTTATAAATACATGTTCACAATCCTAATTGAAATTAATAATATACATAAATGTACTTACCACCAAATATTCACCAGTTCATAGATTATTTTTAAAATCACTTCGAATGCCACTAGAAATAACCGGGATATAGAAATAAAACAAGAAATTGCAATTAAATGAACGAATGTTTTTGTTACAAGTGTGTCTATATTCGAGTCTTAGTCTTTAAGATTATATCAGTGATGAGATATCACCAGCTCACTTTCACGATATTACTGAGATGAGTGTGAGTAAGGTGTAGGAAGGCATATTATACAGGTGTATAGAGACTGTCCCCCCCACCAGTTACCACCGTCGCCGTCACTGGTGTGAGAGTGGTGGTGGAAAATACTTTACCGACAAATTTATAACTGATAATTGTCATTCACGTTACAATTATATATTCTAATTGTTTATCTATTACCGCATTATAGGGTACAGTTTTAGTATACAGGTGACCCAAGTTTGAATACTCACTATTGGAATCTCGCAAACTATGATGCAAAATATTGCATAGCGCACTAATTAATTACAAAAGTACGATTTTCTTCCATTTTGATTTCCTTATAAGACGAAAGGTACTGAAAATATAGAAAAAAACACGAAATCGCCACCAACATCGGCTCATAAATATGCAACCTTTGTTTAATTTAGCGGACTGTGCATATGGGTATAGTTTCCAAGATCGCAATCGTGAGCATTCAAACCTGGGTTACATACATATAAGTAAATATTATACGTTTTTAATACAATTACTAAAGAACGAAACGTACAAGAACAGCACCTTCAAAGTACTACTTTACTATGTACATACTTTGTGGGTAAATATAATACAAAATCAAAGTCATGTATTTAATAACTGATGTAAATTATTAATATAAATACTAATAATAAAACTCAGATCTGTCATATAATTTAATTTTACCATTTAAAATTTCAAATGAATTGCGTTATTGTACTGACTAGAGCATTCGTGCGCGCACGAAAGATTCACCCGCACGAACGTTCGTGCGTGTCAAAATTTTGGTACACACAACTTTCTTGTTCGTGCGGGTAAAACCCCGCTCCAGCTGTGTGTGTAAATTGTGCGCGCACATTAGTAGTGTAAAAAATGGCGAAAAATAACGTTGCTTTGGCAAGTGCTGCATACATAGTAATCCCTAGATGTTACATTATTGTAATCATTGTAATTGCTTTATTTAAATAAATGCATACATTTAAAAATAATTAAAAGGTGTTTAAATGATACGTATAATCTACAATTTTTAAAGTTATATTATATAAATAATTAAATTAAATTATTTATAAAACATATTTGCTATCAATTCACATTCATCAGACACATTAAAAAATGTACAGCAATTAATATAGTCTAGGTGTAGTCTACATGATTTGTGCGCGCACAAGAACTGAACCGACTAAACCCCGTCCAGACTGAGCACACAGGTTCTTTGATGTTTTCGAAGAAACCGACAAGCGATGGATGGCGTTCGTGTGCGCACGAACGTGCGCGAATACCACATTCAACCTGTACTGACTTGAGCAATTTTACGAATACAAATTAACAGAAATATGCATTTGAAATCATTAGCCGTTAGTAGCCATTAGTATCGAACTGTAAATAGCAATCAGTGTTATTATTATTTTCGGATTTTTGTTTTTAGAGTTGTGACATCGGATGTAAAAAAATCTAGTGTGGGCACCACACGACTTCCTTATACTCAATTTAAATTGGCAGATATTTGACATATCAAATGCATATTTCTGTAAATATTCTGTCTTCGTTTTGTTTTCATAGCATATATGATATTTTAAATACATGCCAATATATAAATACATTTTACTCAAAATTGAATAAAGATAGAACAAAAATGCATAGAACATTTTTTAAAGATTATTGTTTCCTATAACTTTTATTTAAAAACTTTTTCCATATCTCTTTTATTTTCTCCAATAATTTGCAATGTTTGATTTTAATGTGCAGTAAACTTCCTCTTCCGGTTTTGCGATTATGCTGGAAATCTAATCAGCTCTTCGTATAATCAATAAACTTTTAAATATGAAGTTTCATTGTCCTGGCTTTGCTCGTTTTGAAGATAATGAACATACAGACACACATCCACACATCCGCACACATAGACGTCATTGCGAAAATACTCAAAACGTATTCAAGGGCCCTTAAAACATGTATTTCCATCAAAATCTCGCAATCGAAATTTTTCATGATTCCTATACTTCCTTTATACTATGTATAAGAAAGTAAAAAGTGATTTTTAAACCATTTAACTGACGTTGAAATTGGTACTTAATAATAGTACATTATACACCAAGGGAGAGAAACCACTTATTTTTCCTGAGGTGTAGTTTGAAGCCCGAGGGCGAAGCCAGAGGGCTACAAATACATCGAGGGAAAAATGGTGGTCTCTCCCGAGGTGTATATACTATTTTTTCCACGGTCGGGAGTAGAAACACTTAATTTCATAAATAATGAATTATAATAAATCGGAGCGAAATTGCAATATTTAGAAGCCTTTGGAAACGTTTCCATGCAACGCATACCATGACAATAGACATTTATTTACAAAAACCTTTGTTATAATAAAAACTCCCTTCTAAAAAGTGTTTTCGTCCCTAGGGAGTAAATGCTTCATTTCTGTCCCGCGTTGGACGCCATAGAAACCGACTTCTACTCCCGGACGTGTAAAAACAATCTATGATACATTTTGTTTAGAAATAAAATTTAATTCCGTAATTCCTAATATATAATCAATATAATAGTCATCAATAATTTATTCGTAGTTGCATTAAAATTTATACATATTACAGAGTTATATTACTCATATTGTAAGTGATTCCTAAGTCAAATAATGTAATAACAACCTATTGGTATATCGTGTTATTAGAATTTATACATATTACAGAATTATATTGTAATAAACCTGCACACGCAATTATAAAGTAATGCATTCTTGCATTGTAAAAACAATGTGAAAAATAACAATTGAACTCTGTGAAAAGCGAATTAAATTGGCTAGTTATGTAAATGTATTATATTAATTTCTTTTTCCATGATGTAATAATAATAAAAAAAAATGTAAATCAGAATGTGAATAATTAACGGGTTTTTCAGGTGTGTCAAAACCAAAAATAAATGGGAAGCCCTCATTTTAAAAAACAAAATCTGGTGTGGTCACCATACGAATTTTTTATACTCAATTTTAATTGACGTAAATTTGACATTTCAAATGCTTATTTATGTATATATATTGTCTTTGTTTTGTTTTCATAGCATATATGATATTTTAAATAAATGCCAATAAATAAATAGATTTTACTCAAAATTAGATTAAGATAGAACAAAAATGCATTGATTATTTTTTCTTAAGATTATTGTTTCCTATAACTTTTATTTCAAAGCTTTTCCATATCTCTTAATTTCTTTGATAATTTGAATGTTCTATTTTGACTGCAGTAAACTTCCTCTTCCGGTTGTGCGAATATGCTAGAAATCTAATCAGCTCTTCATATAATCAATAAACTTTTAAATACGAAGTTTCATTGTCCTGTCTGCTCGTTTTTAAGATAATGAACATACAACACATATCCACACATACAGACGTCATTGCGAAAATACTCAAAACGTATTCAGCGGACCTCAAAACATATACTTCCAGCAAAATCTGGCAATTGAAATTTTTCATGATTCCTATATTTCCTTCGTACTACGTATAACAAAGTAAAAAATGGAATAAAAAGGATTATTTAACTATACGAGATCTGAGAAAAGTATGCGACCTTATTTTTTTTTGCAAAAAACTCATGGATTTGAATCAAGCGCGCTTGCAGAGCCGACCTTGAACCTTTGTGCGCATGCGTGATTTTTTCCCCGCCTGTCGATAGCGTCTGTAGCTGGTAAGCAGTATTTAAGTGAGGTAGTGTGTAGTGCTCTCGTCGATTTTTCATTGCAAGGAAAATGACGAAACGACTGCAGCAGCGGTACTGCATCAAATTTTGTCAGGTGGAGACTATTCAGAAGATTCAGACGGCTTTTGGTGACGATGCTATGGGCATCACACAGATTAAGGAGTGGTACAACCGGTTTAAAGATTGCAGCACATCGGTGGAGTCATGCTCTGGTCAGCCATCAACATGCCGAAATTACCAGGTCATTGCCAAAGTGAATGCTCTGGTGATACGGAACTGTCGTTTGACTGTCCGAGGAATTGCGGAAGAGGTGGGCATCAGCACTTTTTCGGCACATTCCATTATGACCGAAGATTTGGCTATGAAGAGAGTGGCGGCGAAATTCGTGCCGAAGCTGCTGACGGTAGAGTAAAAGCAACCAGACTCCTGTAGTTCAACAGGCTCCTTACTCTCCTGATATGGTCCCCTGCGACTTCTGGCTGTTCCCCAAACTCAAGAGGCCATTAAAAGGAACGCGATTTCAGTCAAGAGAAGACATTATGTCTGCAATGACAGCTGAGCTAAACTCCATTCCGAAAGACTCTTTCGCATTAGCGGCATCCCTGGGAGAAGTATGTGGGGTCCCAAAGAGACTACTTTGAGAGATTAGGTTTCCAATGCTGTAAAAATGTATACAGAGTAATTCACGAACATTGTAAAAATGGTGAGCATTCAAGCTTGGGTTATCCTGTATACATACATATATGTAAATATTATACGTGTTTAATACAATTACTAAATAACGAAACGTGCAATAACAGACATCTTCAAAGTACTAGTTTGATTTGATTTATCGTGGTGCTGTGCTATAGGCCTGGGCCTCTTCAGAGTGGCGTCAGTGTAGTGCAGTGTACCTATCAGTGTACCTATCCTATGTATTCTATTGTGTCATTTGTATGCCATTTTGTGGTTGCCATTGGCCCCTCTATCTACTTGTCACATGACGTACACCAGAGGTGACATTAGTTCGATTCAGGAGCTAGCGTATTTAAATAAAGTATAATTTTAATAAGTACATACTTTGTGGGTAAATATAATAAAAAATAAAAGTCTGACGTCTTCATATATTGGAATACAATGTATTTAATAACTAATTTAAATTATTAATATAAGTATTAATGATAAAACTCAAATATCTGTCATATACTTTAATTTCACTATTTAAAATTTCAAATGAATTGCGTCAGTCATTTTGTAATTAAAGTCCCTTTGGGAAAAAATAGCATATTTGTCAAATTTTGATTAAAAAGTAATTATATGTCGGCATGTATTCAAAATACTCGTATGCAAGCTATGAAAATAATACAAAAACAATATTAACAGAAATAAGCATTTGAAATAAATTTAAGTAGAAAAAAAGCCGTTAGTAGCCTCTAGTATCGAACTGTAAATAGCAAGCACTGTTATTATTATTCTCAGATTTTTGTTTTTAGAGTTGTGACATCGGATATAAAAAATCAGGACAGAAGATGAATTTAAAAAATGTTTTGAGCAATGGAATAAAATATTGGACAAGTGTATTAGTGCTAGAAGGCTATTGAAGGTTTTTTTTAATGAAATAAATAAATTAAAAAAAAATAATTCCGGTTTCTTTTGGGGAACCCCCTCGTATATATATATATATATATATATATATATATATATATATATATATATATTATATATATATATATTGTGACGATACCGCCAAGAACGGCTGTGCGTAAGGTCAACGTACGCTAACGCGCCGCGTTCAGCGGTCCGAACTCGCACACCGCTCGGACGGGAACGCTGCACCGGTCCGTTTAATTAAGTAAATTTGCTAAAGACAGTCCGGACTCGTCGCTAACGAGTGAGTATAAATAGGCCGGATCTGATCGAAAGAAGGAATTCAGTGTTTCGACTCCGAGCCGTCCGCCGATATCTACCAAACCACTGGGTGAGTGTCAACTTCAATTTATGTTTCTATTCGCACTGCGTACGACCTGTTGCGACATTTTCTTATTGTTTTGATATATTGTTGTGTACCCCACTCTCAATATCCGTTCCCCACCGCACTGCGAATGTCCTGGGCGGTTCCCTTTCTGTGCTGCGTATGTCCTGTCACAGAGTGCTCCGTATCTAGTCCCCACCGCACTGCGAATGTCCTGGGCGGTTCCCTTTCTGTGCTGCGTATGTCCTGTCACAGAGTGCTCCGTATCTAGTCCCCACCGCACTGCGAACGTCCTGGGCGGTTCCCTTTCTGTGCTGCGTATGTCCTGTCACAGAGTGCTCCGTATCTAGTCCCCACCGCACTGCGAACGTCCTGGGCGGTTCCCTTTCTGTGCTGCGTATGTCCTGTCACAGAGTGCTCCGTATCTAGTCCCCACCGCACTGCGAATGTCCTGGGCGGTTCCCTTTCTGTGCTGCGTATGTCCTGTCACAGAGTGCTCCGTATCTAGTCCCCACCGCACTGCGAACGTCCTGGGCGGTTCCCTTTCTGTGCTGCGTATGTCCTGTCACAGAGTGCTCCGTATCTAGTCCCCACCGCACTGCGAACGTCCTGGGCGGTTCCCTTTCCACTGCTGTACTGTGCTGCGTACGTCCTGCCACAGAACGTTCCGTACCCGTTCCCCCACCACGCTGCCTTGCCTTAGCAGCCGATTGTTACATTAAGTTAGTATTATTGTTGTTACTTGCACTACCGTTCTTGTATTATTATGATTATCCGTTTGGCCTAAGTTTAGTACTGTTTATTTTTAACTTTGTCACTTTTCTTTTTTTCTGATAGTCAATTATAATATATCTTTCGTTATTTGCTTATATTATTAGTATTTGATTAACTATGATTGTGTTGTTATAATCTACCACTTTCTCTTGTTATTAACTATAGTATCGTGTATTACTAATTGTTATAAATTGATTGGCTATGATTGTTATGTTATATTCCCTCGCTGTTGAATATAATATTGCTTGTTATCATTACTTGGCTGGATACTAAACCATTCCTTGCAAATAAAGCAACTACGAGTATTATTGTGAGACACTGTGGACTATCTTCATTTAACCCTACTCCACTGACTACATCCGGGAATAAAAATCCGATTGGCGCCCGAGCAAACCCGACACCCGCGAAAGGAGCGTCACAAATTGGCGCCCGAGCAGGGACTTGAAGATATCAAGCATGGCAACTGCCGAAGAACCAAAGACCAAGACCAGCTGGATATACAACCTCCGGAAAGATGAACTACAAACAGAACTCCAGAAATTTGAACTGCCAACTGATGGAACAGTGGAGGAACTACGACACCGACTCAGTCAATTTATTCGACAGGCAACCAAACCAGCCGAAAGCAACCCGGATAAGACCCCACCGACGGCCGAGGGGAATACCGAGGGGTTCTGGTACCCAGTGGCAGCACTCCGGACTCCGACCCACATATGCGAGACTGTCCGGAAATGGAATCTCTCATTTGATGGGAAAACCGACCCAGTCGCCTTCCTAGAACGATTGGAGGAACTACGCGCTAGTTACAAAATCACCAATGAACAGATGCTAATAGCTATACCCGAGTTATTAAAATCCACAGCGCTTTTATGGTGTAGGAACTCGCGCAGCACCTGGACGACCTGGGATACGTTCTTGGAAGATTTTCGCGCTTTCTATCTACCCGCCGATTTCCACCTGGCACTGGAAGAACAAATAAGTCGCCGCACCCAGCGCACCGGAGAAACAGGACGAGAGTACGTTATCGATCTACAAACCCTCATCCGACGACATGGCAGCATGTCATCTGCTCAGGAGTTGTATCGAGTCTACAATAACCTACTTCCAGAGTACCGTCAGTACATCCGCCGTCGCGATTGCTCCGACATAAAAGACCTGGTGCGTGAGATCGAAGAATATGAAAGGCTACAGAAGGAAATCAAACCACGAACTGCAAACGTGTCGACCATAAAAACCCCCGGTGCAACCCCTCAACCATCAAGCACGGGCTACGAACGCACTGGGACCTGTTGGCGATGCGGTGGTAAAGGACATTTCCGCCAGCAGTGTAAATTACCAGCCAAACTGTTCTGTTCTTACTGCGGAACCCAGGGCATTCTGACCCGAGACTGCAGATGCCAGAGGCCAGCGGGAAACGCAAGCCGGACCGTAGAGTAACGGAGTACCTGCCGTCCACATACCCCCGACTCCGGACCCCGAAACACAACCACGAACTGTTATTCACCACCGACCAAAACACTGATGACAGGATATTAATACCGAGCAGGGTGGCCGGCCTCTCTACGACCGCATTAATCGATACCGGATCCATGCGATCGTATATTAACCAGGAAATGATGGACCAATGCCGGACACAAGGTCTTCCATTTCAGCCCACCACCATCACCCAAGCTGTACTGGCGAATGGACAACAAACTCCGATCACCGAGGAATGCCACATCGGGTGTATTATTGATGGGATATTCAAACACGTCACTTTCCTGTGTCTACCTACCCTGTCCACCCGTGTACTGCTGGGTATAGACGCAATCCGCGCCTGGAGAATGGTTATCGACTATTCCACTAACCAACCTCAAATATCCGTGAAACCACCGGACCCGCCATTATACAGGATCACCGCAACCCCCGAGCATACACCCAGTGACAGCGAGCAACTAGAAACCTTCCTCAATGAAGAACTACCATTGTTCCGCACCATAAAAGGCGTAACCCCTCTAGCAACGCATCACATTCGCCTGAACGACCCTACGCCAATCAAACAAAGGTACCAACCTCGGAATCCCAAAATGCTGGCCATCATTAACGAGGAGGTCGATCAAATGCTAAAAGACGGGGTCATAGAAGAATCAAACAGCGCTTGGAGTTCTCCCACCGTAATCGTTCGGAAAAAGGACGGGAAACCGCGATTCTGCATCGATTTTCGGCGGCTAAACGAAGTCACGGACAAAGACGCGTACCCGCTCCCGTACATCAGCACAATACTCGACCGTCTACGACAGGCCCGTTATTTCTCTACTATAGATCTAAAGAACGGATACTGGCAAGTTCCTCTGTCTACCGACAGTAAACCCCTCACCGCTTTCACGGTGCCTGGACGTGGGCTGTACCAGTTCCGAGTATTACCATTCGGCCTCCACTCCGCCCCCGCAACCTTCCAGAAATTACTGGACCACATAATCGGCCCAGACATGGAACCTCACGCATTCGCATACTTAGACGACATCATCGTCCTAAGCGCTACACTGGAAGACCATCTACGCCATCTCCGTGAAGTATTTCGCCGATTACGGAACGCGAACCTGCAGCTGAATCAAGAGAAGTGTCACTTCGGACAACGGGCCATCCGATACCTCGGCCATGTTGTCTCCAGCAAGGGGATCCAAACCGACCCAGCAAAGGTAGCAGCGATAATAAATATTCCGCCCCCTACCAATCTTCGTGAAGTACGACAGTTCCTCGGGGCAGCCTCATGGTACCGAAGGTTTATAAAAGGATTTTCCAAGATGGTCTCCCCAATAACAAACCTGCTCCGAAAATCACAGAAATGGCAATGGACCGAAGCGGCTCAATCGGCTTTCGAGGCTCTAAAGACGGCTCTGACCACTGCCCCTGTGCTCACCTGCCCCGACTTTGATAAACCGTTCATCCTTCAGACCGACGCATCCGAGCGAGGCCTTGGAGTAGCACTCCTCCAGCGCAAGGGAGACCAGGAACAGATCATCGCATACGGAAGCCGAACCCTCACCCAGCCAGAACAAAACTACTCAACCACCGAGAAAGAATGTCTAGCCATCGTCTGGGGGATCGAAAAGATGAGACCATACTTGGAAGGGTACAAATTCACCGTAATAACAGACCACCAGGCACTACGTTGGCTACACAAAATAAAAAGTCCCACTGGACGACTGGCGCGATGGTCCGTATCACTGCAACAATACGAGTTTGACATCCAGTACCGGAAGGGTTCCCTCAACCAGCTAGCCGATGCCCTGTCCCGGCAACCTCTACCGTGCAAGGAAACCGAGACCGAGCTATGCGCCGTACGAGCTAACTGTCGTTGGTATGATAGAAAATTAACCGAAGTTCAGCACCATCCCCAGGACCATACGGAGTTCCAAATACGCAACGGCCTCCTGTACCGACGATTCTGGGACCCATCCGATATAACGGAATTAGGCGACAACAGTGAATGGAAGAGGTGCGTTGCTACACCTGAACGAATCCAGGTCCTACGCGAAAACCATGACCTGCCACACGCAGGACACATGGGTATCGCCAAGACCATCACCCGTGTTGCTCTCCATTACTACTGGCCCGGGATGTACAGGGATATTACCAAATACGTCCGGGAATGCAAGGCCTGTCAACGATACAAGCCGTCTCAAGCTGCGGCACCAGGCAAGATGCATGCCCCCAAAAACAGCGGACCTTGGGAAGTGGTAGCCACCGACATCATGGGCCCCCTACCACGATCCAACAGTGGTAACATGTACCTGATCGCATTTCAGGACAGGTTAACCAAGTGGGTCGAGTGTCGAGCTCTCCGTAAAGCCACCGCCGCGACCATCACCAAAGCACTTCGGGAGCTCGTCATCACTCGACACGGCAGCCCCCGTACCCTCATCACGGACAACGGCACCGAATTTAATAACCGCCTGTTCAAGGAAACTCTGACATCCTGGTCCATTCGACATCAGTTAACACCCATCTACACCCCGCAGGCAAACCCCGTCGAACGAGTTAACCGAGTTCTGAAACCCATGATTGCCATCTATTGTGAGCAGAACCAACGTGAGTGGGACCAATACCTGCCCGAACTTACCTTGGCCATTAATAGCTGCCGTCACGATTCCACGGGCTACTCACCAGCATATCTGAATTACGGCCGCGAACTGACAATTCCAGGTAAGCTAACCCCCACGGCCGAGGAAGACTCCAGCACCACGGACTTCCAAATCACCACGGACTACCTAGAGCAAAGAAAGAAGTTGCACGACATTATCCGGCTAGCCCAAGTAAACCTGGCCCGTGCAGCCACTCGAGAAGGACATTATTACAACTTACGACGCCGAAACTGGCAGTGCCACGTAGGCGACCAAGTGATGCGGAAGGAGCATCCCCTGTCCAACGCAGCCAAAGGTTTTGCTGCAAAACTAGCTCCGAAGTATTCTGGCCCATGGACTGTAACAGAACGGGTCTCCCCCGTAGTATACCACCTTCGAAACCACCATGGTCGACAACTTCACCACGTTCACATCAAGGACCTCAAACCGGCCCACTAACCTAACATGCTTCTTTCAGAATCATGGGCCCCGCTCATCGTCTGCACCAAACCAAGACGCACCGCCGCCATCGCTTGCGGCCCGTCTCACCCTGTCTACTAATGACACTCCCCGGCAGGAGTAACACCACCGGGATGCCTAACCCGCCGCCTGTCACCGAGACCTTGCCGGCAGCCCAGCCCCCACTACCGGACACCGAATTCAGGATACCCACAACACCACCCCGCAGACTGGACGCAGCCCAAATAGCGCACGAAATGAGCGTCATACCTACTCTGCTGTCACCACTGCCAGTCACCCCAGACAAAACGGTAAAGCCACCTCCGTTCAGTCCATCGGATTGGCTGGACTTAGAGACGTCCCCCTTGCCCATCACGCCGGAGCAGGCCAACACCCCATCTCCACGCCGTGCACCACCGGCCACGCCATTACGAGAGCTGGCGCCAGCTCCAATACTAGTCAGTACCAAACCAGCACAGTACAACCGTCTGTACCAGCTGTTCGGCTCCGACTCACCCCCCACCCCCATGACGCAGGGTCCTCCAGCACCATCGTCCCCACCCGAGCCAGTGCTCGTGCGGATACCCCTGGAAGCCCTACGCCCCCCAACCTGCCCCCCCAACAAGAGATACAGACTCTCAATCCCCGGTGGGGCAGGAGAACGCCCACGATGGATCACCATTCCCCCGAGAAACGCTAATAGTGCCACGAACCTAGTGACTGTGCCGGCCGCTTTTGCCAAAGCAACTAACATTAAAGTAGTGTAAGTAAGTTAAGTTGGGATAAATAGATTAAGCAGGATAAACTAGCATAAGTAGGCACAAACCTTTTCCCCCCGTTTTTTTTTACCATCCGAAAGTAAGGAAGGGATGTGACGATACCGCCAAGAACGGCTGTGCGTAAGGTCAACGTACGCTAACGCGCCGCGTTCAGCGGTCCGAACTCGCACACCGCTCGGACGGGAACGCTGCACCGGTCCGTTTAATTAAGTAAATTTGCTAAAGACAGTCCGGACTCGTCGCTAACGAGTGAGTATAAATAGGCCGGATCTGATCGAAAGAAGGAATTCAGTGTTTCGACTCCGAGCCGTCCGCCGATATCTACCAAACCACTGGGTGAGTGTCAACTTCAATTTATGTTTCTATTCGCACTGCGTACGACCTGTTGCGACATTTTCTTATTGTTTTGATATATTGTTGTGTACCCCACTCTCAATATCCGTTCCCCACCGCACTGCGAATGTCCTGGGCGGTTCCCTTTCTGTGCTGCGTATGTCCTGTCACAGAGTGCTCCGTATCTAGTCCCCACCGCACTGCGAATGTCCTGGGCGGTTCCCTTTCTGTGCTGCGTATGTCCTGTCACAGAGTGCTCCGTATCTAGTCCCCACCGCACTGCGAACGTCCTGGGCGGTTCCCTTTCTGTGCTGCGTATGTCCTGTCACAGAGTGCTCCGTATCTAGTCCCCACCGCACTGCGAACGTCCTGGGCGGTTCCCTTTCTGTGCTGCGTATGTCCTGTCACAGAGTGCTCCGTATCTAGTCCCCACCGCACTGCGAATGTCCTGGGCGGTTCCCTTTCTGTGCTGCGTATGTCCTGTCACAGAGTGCTCCGTATCTAGTCCCCACCGCACTGCGAACGTCCTGGGCGGTTCCCTTTCTGTGCTGCGTATGTCCTGTCACAGAGTGCTCCGTATCTAGTCCCCACCGCACTGCGAACGTCCTGGGCGGTTCCCTTTCCACTGCTGTACTGTGCTGCGTACGTCCTGCCACAGAACGTTCCGTACCCGTTCCCCCACCACGCTGCCTTGCCTTAGCAGCCGATTGTTACATTAAGTTAGTATTATTGTTGTTACTTGCACTACCGTTCTTGTATTATTATGATTATCCGTTTGGCCTAAGTTTAGTACTGTTTATTTTTAACTTTGTCACTTTTCTTTTTTTCTGATAGTCAATTATAATATATCTTTCGTTATTTGCTTATATTATTAGTATTTGATTAACTATGATTGTGTTGTTATAATCTACCACTTTCTCTTGTTATTAACTATAGTATCGTGTATTACTAATTGTTATAAATTGATTGGCTATGATTGTTATGTTATATTCCCTCGCTGTTGAATATAATATTGCTTGTTATCATTACTTGGCTGGATACTAAACCATTCCTTGCAAATAAAGCAACTACGAGTATTATTGTGAGACACTGTGGACTATCTTCATTTAACCCTACTCCACTGACTACATCCGGGAATAAAAATCCGATTGGCGCCCGAGCAAACCCGACACCCGCGAAAGGAGCGTCACAATATATATATATATATATATATATATATATATATATATTATATACATACATATGTATCTATTATATAAAAATCAAATTCTGTCTATCTGTCTGCTCCTTATCCAATTCTACATCCGTCGACTGATCTGGTTAAAAATTTGCAGAGATACCTTCTGGGACCATGCGAGTGTCATTGGGTACATGGGAACGCCGATATCTGCTGCAAAATGTAGAAAGAGCGACATAAAGTTAAAATTGACTTATGTACATAAAAAATAAATAAAAAATAATTTTTAAAAACATGCTTTTATTAAATTGCACTAAAAGAAAAATAAATAAATAAAAGCGTGGGGCGTAAATATAAATTGGACATTAGAACATTTACGCACCACGCTTTTACTTATTTATTTTTCTTTTCTAAATCGTTGTTGTACGTTCAATATGCGAGACACAACTGTCAAAAAAACGTCGTATTTCTGTTGTTACCGGTGCTAAGCAGCCTATTCACCGAAAACTTTATATCTAGTATATACTAATACTTGCATTGATCTGCTTTTGTTCAATCCCCCTGTCAGACAGACAGACAGACAGATTCACAAGTGAAACTAAATAAAAGCTTGTAATTAACTGTCATCAGTACAATATTACTCTTTTGTTGCCATATGCAAAGCCGACTATACCACTCACATAGTATATTGTAAGTCTTTTGTTCAGATATATTTACTTCCATGGCAACCTTACTATTATTGATTGTTGACAAGACGATTCAATCTTACTATTTATTAACGTCCTTCAGATGAGTTGCCAGCTCACACTAAGACATCACCTACAGCTTATTGTGGAATATGTACTACATGCATGGCAAAGTGCTAGGCTTGAATGGAACCCGCGTTTATTTATATAATCTGCAACCATGCAGCCATAATTATTAAAAAGTGATTTTAAATCATTTAACTGAAGTTGAAATTAGTACTTAATAAAATAAGATTTAAAAACGAAATAAGAAAGTATTTGTTTATAAACAATCTATGATACATTTTGCTTAGAAATAAAATTTAATTCCGTAATTCATAACGTATAATCAATATAATAGTCATTAATAAATTATTCGTAGGTGCATTGAAATTTATACATATTACAGAATTATATTGTAATAAACCTGCATACGCAATTATAAAGTAATGCATTTTTGCATTGTAAAAACTATGTGAAAAAAAGACAATTAAACTCTATTTAAATTAAATTGGCTAGTTATGTAAATGTATTATATAAATGGAATAAATAAAAAAAGGTCATATGAACATGGGTCCTATTCCATTTGGTTAAGTAACTACAAAAATTTGCAGAATGTACTAAAAAAATCAGATGCTTAGCAACATTTTACTACAAAAAAAAAACCTCAAGTCAAACGCATTAGTTGACCTAATAAGTTACAGAATGTTAATGACATCTGTAACTCGGTGTAGTATTCAATTAATAAAATGTATATGAAATTAATATTGAAATGAAACGGAACTGTGTTGAAACTTAATTAATAAATAAAAACACACCTTCAAAGTAAAGAAAGACTATGTAAATAGTAACTGATTTATAATAACTAAATGAATGTTGTTGACATAAATGTCGTTTGTCGCAAAATCTTAAAAAAAAGCTTTAAATTATTTAGCTGTTTGCAATTTTACTGAATAATTATAAAAATTTATTTTGAACATATTATTACACAAGTTTTACTTAAGTAGTGATTTTGTTTTTGTATATTGTAAATAAATTTTAATAAATTTACTACATTTAATTATAAAATATTTCATATTCTGTAATAAGATTCCTTGACCTTTCAATAAAAGTACTGTTAAGCAACTAAGCATCAGTAAAAGCAAGCAATTTATATTTTCGTTTTGTTTTACAGTTGATGTTGCCTACCTTCAAATAGGTTATTAATAATTAAAGGTATAAATAAAGGAAGGTCAAAATCATATAACCGAAATGAGAGTTTATAAATAATTGAATCTGATGGACAACATGAAATTTACTTAGTTAAAAATACAAATGAATTCAGATTTCATTAATTATACATACATTGTATTAGTGTAAAGTTTTCCTTTTCAAATATTACTCTAATTGTTCATTCGCTTTACTTTTTAGCTCATCGACCTCCTGTCGAAGAGCTATAGTGTTTGGTACGATCTCTGTAGCATTCTCCGATTTTAAAAATGTTTGCGCAGAAATCCCGGACAGACCGTTTGGATCACGAAATGACTATTACAACATGTGACCGTATGTATGTCGTTCGTCCGCTCGCTCGTACGGTTTTTGTTCCACTAACTCCTCCTAGACTATCCAACCGATCTTGATGAAATTTTTTTTCCAAATGCGTATTATGGTCTAGTTGTGCACCTGATTTTTGTTTTTCAAAATTATCGTTAGTACTATTTTTCAAAATTTTTTCAGTTTTTATTTTTTTTCTCCTTTATTTTCCACTCAATTGTATTCAAAATTTTCTTGCATATGCAGGAAATGAAACATTATTTTTCCATATTTTTTATTTTGAAAAATTATTTAAGACAATTGAAAAAAAAAATTTTAATTAAAAAATGAACAAAAGAAGATTAATGCGTTTATAGTCGGCTTAGTCTGCTTTGCTTTTGTTAACGGAAGAAAATGTTTTCACACTTGTTTTAAATTTATTGTTTTACTTCGACCTAGGCACCTACCATTTTAAAAGTGTATTTAGGTAAATAATTTGTGATAAATTCAGAATTTGACATACGTCGATGAGCTGCAGGCATGGATGTCTGTATCCATTCCTAGTCTGAATACATTTATGTGGCTTAATCCTTTCGAGACGGTATTCAGTCTATGGTACTTTGGGATATTTTTTTTGTACTTTTATTTAATGGTGGAATAATGAACAGTTTTAACTGAAAAATAATTTTTTTGCCTGCACGGGCTTAAGGGGGGGGGGGGGGGGCTGGTACACATATGTACCAGTAGTCTTTTGTGGTGGTACATATATGTACCATAAGTGTTCAATAATTACATTTTATTAATTACATATTATTTAAATTATTATTATTACTATAATTTATTTCTTCATCTTCTTCTTATCACATTTTAAATTAAAACAAGATACATTGAACATTTGTTTGACACAAATTAACAATACTTATACAATGATGATTTCTGCGGTTTACGCATTCCTGTTTCATCAAAAAGCGATAGTGGGTAAGGAGTTAGTTCGAAGTGAAAATAATGCTGCAAATCCTGTTCCGTTTTCTTACTAATTGTAATTCTTCGAAATATTAATGAAGGGTCAACCGGAATCACTTCATTTTGGATGTTTATTGAAGAGTTTACTGCTCTTAAAGGAATTACTCTCTTCTTCGGCTAGAATTTCATATCTCCAAAATTGCCGCCAATGATAGCTGCCATTAAAGAACTTTTCGAGGTATTGTGCATCCCTTGATATTCGCGATACTCTGGTATCTACATGTTGTTCGGAAGTAGCAAACGATACTCTGCAAAAAAATTCATCGGCCTCTGACACTTCCGCAAGAATAGGCATTGCGAGGATCCATTTCGCCAGGTCACTGTTGGTAATTCCTCGGCCGTGTGTCAACTCACCAATCAAATATATTCCATGGGAGTCAATTTTTAACAAAATTCTACACATTTTTATGAAAACCTATGCAATATGTGCTTATTCATAATTTGTAAAATCACCAGAACGAGTGAATCGTGGAATTTAGCCACAAAAAATCGATATTTCTGCTTTTGTCAAAAATCGCTCAACTTCGCGCGGCTACTATTTGACTGTTTCGAACATATAAGTCCTACGAAAAAATGATAAGAACTTATTTTATGGAGAATTTTGTCATCTTTAATTTCATATACGAGCATTTTAGCCGTACAACAAAGAGAAAACAAGATCTTACAAAAAAAAACCAAATTTTTGTACCTTTGCGACTCCACGGTCGAAGCGACCGAAGCACACCTCGCGGGTATGGGGAAAACCTAGATTCAAATGGTACCCTAATAAACCATTTAAAACAATAAAACTTTTGTTAACATCTGATAAGATTTTGTGATTACAATTTCGTGGCTGTGTTAGTCTGCTCTTGCTCCTGTTTAGCTCATCGACCTCCTGTCGAAGAGCTACAGTGTTCGGTACGATGTCTGTAGCATCTTCTGATTTCAAAAATTTTTGCACAGAAATCCCGGACAGGTTCTCTGGATCACGAAATGACTTACAACATATGTCCGTATGTATGTCGCTCGTCCGCTCGCTCGTACGAGATTTTTTGTTCCACTCAGATCTCCTAAACTACACAACCTATTATTATGAATTATAGTTTGTCTGTGCCTCTGGCTTCGCCCTTGGGCTTAAAATCACACCTCAGGAAAATATAAACCGTTTATCTCCTTTGGTTTATAATGTACTATTTTAAATATTTCTTAAATAAAATGATAATAATAAAATATTATTTTATAGTATGCAAATTTTTCAATAATATTATTGACAATAATGTTTTCATAAATTGGATATGAAATGAATTATTTATTAAGAAATTATTGTTTGTTGTTAAGCAAATAATACGAATTTACATTAATAATTGAGTATAAATACGGACTCTTTAATTCTGCAGCATCAGTAGAGAATACATTTTGTTAGGAAATATATATTGTTATATTGCCTGTTGTATTGTAGGCTACAGGTCAGTATTATATTTTATATAAATATTTTTATTTATTTAATATATTTTCTTCTTATACATGGTAGGACAATTAAGTTTCGAGACAACGTTTTAATTTTTTCATAAAGATTTATGACTGACAATAAGTTTAGATCTGTATTCTAGACTTATGAAGGCCAACTCTATCAAATTTCAACTCTTCAAGTTTATTAGTCGGTGAATGATTTATAACACGTTTGGACTTCCATCTTCTATATATTATGTAAATTTATTATTAAATACACTTAATAACACATAGTCCAATATAACTAAGTCCAAACGTGTTATAAATCATTATAAACATCTATATCATTCAAAGAAAAGTGGGAGAATGAATTACAGTCTTTTGAAAATGGTTGGCATTTGATTACATATGTTTAATTGCCGTGTTTAACCAGATATATAATTAAGACCATGTCACAAAGAATGGTGACTGTGTTGTAGATTAATATATCTGTAATAAATTAAAATATTTCAGTTTTAGGTACAAACATCATGTCGAGTGGTATTGTGACACAAATACTTGATAGTTATCATGATGCTGTTGAACACTCCTGCGGTAAGAGAAAATTTTATTTTTTTTGTTAAATAATGTTTTTGGCGTGTTTTGTGAAAAAAACAGTGTCGGTATCAGTCACTAATTTGTAATTAAACTTATGTGAAAAGTAAACGGAACTAATGTTATCTAGACCAGTGGTTCTTAAAGTGGGGGGCGCGACCCCCAAGGGGGTCGATACACATTTTTGAGGGGTCGCAGAATATTTGGCGAGTGATCCATTATTGCAACTAAACAAATAAATCTGCTAATAATAAAAACAATTAGTAATTCATTTTAATTAAACAAAAAAATTACGTCCTGGATTTTAGTGCCCTCCAACATTTTTCTGCGCACACGGTTCGTGGGGGTCCTTCGAAATTTTCAATTGTGAAAAGGGGTCGCGCGACCAAAAAGTTTAAGAAACACTGATCTAGACCATAGGTTCCCAAACTTTTTTGGACCACCGCCCACTCTGTGAGACATACATTTTGTAACGCCCCCTCCCGCCCTAATAACAGTTTTCCGCGTTGAAATCTGACGTAAATAGTAACTAATGATACATTACTATTTATGCTTATTATACTTATTATTGAAAAAGTAGTGGCCAAATGTACTTCATCTTGAACACAATTATTGTCTATACTGATTTTGATGAAACATAGCCCATATTGTAGAAAACTTTACATTAACAATTTTTTGGTAGCCATGTTGAATTTACTATCAAATTAGTGAGAAAAGCAAATTTTTCTCAACTGCAAGCGATTATTGAACAAAATATGCAAGAACAAATATGTATGTAATATTTTCTCGTCTATCGATCGCACGCAATCTGATTGCGGTTACAAAATATGCTGCTTCTACTGCTAAGCAGCATATTTTGTGTATACACATGTATACACATGACAATAATAATAATAATACAGTGCACGCCGCTTAATCTGATCACATCGGGACTCGAGGTTTTTGATAACAGTAACCCATTGATAACAATATCCGAAAAAAAAAACATAAACACAAAATTTCAATAATTAATTTAAAATATGTAACAATAAATAAAGTATGAAATTAACTAAAAAATTTAAAGTAAACATAATTTTTGCATTAAAATTTGAAAATATGTAGATATGTATGTAGTACGTACATATTTGTAATTATTGTGTACATATATAATATGTATGTGTGTTTATTAGAAAAGAATAATTCAAATTTAAAGCAGACTAAATTATTAATAAAAATTTCATACGCGTGTTGCGTCTGAAAAATCAAATGACCTGTGCTGCACACCTTGCTGCAAAGCTTAGTTCAGTTAAGACAATATAAACGCATTGTCCGAGTATATCTATGTTTACTGCCGACCAGCCCGGCATAATACAATGAACTAGACAATACAATTTCTGTAAGGTTCTTTGTAAAAACTACTTTATTGTAATGTTGCTTTTAAAATTGCACGGGACGAAAACAAACCAAAGACAGAATTGATAACATTAAGCGATAACTTGATTCCATTAAACGAATTTTTTAAATGTAGTTGTAGTTGTATACGTCCGTTCTTCGTGAAAGTGATAACAACATCTGATTGATAACATTTTCTGGGATTCCAATAAGCGGCGAGCACTGTATATATCATTAATTTCTTCTATAAGGAGCCAGTGATTCTTAGACCGCCTGCACGCCACGCAATTGCTTCTGAAACTACTATCGCCCCCTTATTCGGCTTCAGCGCCCACTGGGGGGGGGGGTCTGTACCGCGCACTTTGGGAAGCTATGATCTAGACTAATATTATTCATTTACAGACCCTAGAGTCAAAAACTACTTTATGATGTCGTCCATATTTCCTACTCTTGCATGTGTGTTCCTGTATGTACTTTTCGTAAAGAAAATTGGTCCAAAATTGATGGAAGACAGAAAACCATACGAACTAAGGAATATAATAATAGTATACAATTTATTTCAAGTGACAATAAGTACATACACATTTTATACTGTAAGTATAACATTGTAGGAGTAAAGCAGGATTGTATGATGTTTCTTTGGAATTTCAGTATAGACCTGAAAGTTTTGTTACGAGGAGTTTTATATCGTAAAAATGATGATGTATGTGGATTGATTTTTATTGTGTCAGATTTAGTTTATGTCGATGACGTGATAGTTATGGATGAATCTAAGGATCGGTTGAAGGGAAATGCAAGACAAATGTAACAGATTTATCTGGGATGCATGTTTTTGAAACATGAACGGATGAATGCAGAAATTGAAAGGTCGCAAGGTATTGGGCATATTATTTGGAAATGTGGAACGAATGTCAAATATTAGATTAACTAAAAAGATTTGGATGATACTGAAGAAGCACGAATGAGAGGAAGATCGAGGAATATATATATATATATATTGTGACGCTCCCTGGTGTTGCGGGTTCTGGTTGCTCGGGCGCCAATCGGACTTAGACCGGGATAGTTCAGTGGAGGTCAGGGTGGTACAAGAAATAATTTATTTGGCCAGAAAACAACGTCTTGATTTATTCACGAGATCCTGACACTCGCAGTGTTGATAACAAATAACAGAACCAGCAAATAACATAAGAAAATATAACGTAAGCAAATAATTTATGAACTATGAAAACATAACACAGGCAGCTAATATTTGAAAATACAACGGAAATAACATAACATTATTGTGGCGGAAAGCCAATCAGAAATTATTTATCCTCTGTAACAGGACCGACACAGTACAGAGAGAAACAACGATGACGTCACAGCAGGACCGACACAGTGTGACGTAGACAACCTAACTAACTGTAGCCTCTACAACAGGACCGACACAGTGTAGAGAGAGACAGTGATGACGTCACAGCAGGACCGACACAGTGTGACGTAGGCAACCTAACTAACTGTAGCCTCTACAACAGGACCGACACAGTGTAGAGAGAGACAGTGATGACGTCACAGCAGGACCGACACAGTGTGACGTAGGCAACCTAACTAACTGTAGCCTCTACAACAGGACCGACACAGTGTAGAGAGAGACAGTGATGACGTCACAGCAGGACCGACACAGTGTGACGTAGACAACCTAACTAACTGTAGCCTCTACAACAGGACCGACACAGTGTAGAGAGAGACAGTGATGACGTCACAGCAGGACCGACACAGTGTGACGTAGACAACCTAACTAACTGTAGCCTCTACAACAGGACCGACACAGTGTAGAGAGAGACAGTGATGACGTCACAGCAGGACCGACACAGTGTGACGTAGACAACCTAACTAACTGTAGCATCTACAACAGGACCGACACAGTGTAGAGAGAGACAGTGATGACGTCACAGCAGGACCGGCGCAGTGTGACGGAAAACAAACTTATAAATCTTGCTACGTCTGCAACAGTGCAGAGTAACGAATACAAAAATAAATACTGCCACAGAGGGCGGTACAGTAAAGAATAATAGAAACAATATGCTTACCAAGCGGTTTGACTGCAGCGGAGAACGGATCACTAGCGGAATACTAACTGCTTTTGTTCGTCTACTCGCAGCCCTTTTATACGGCTTGACTAATTGATCGTTTACTAACTTGCATTTCGGTTGTATCATGCGTTAGGTACGGTACTGTGCGGATCAATTAGTCGCGCGCGCTCCGAGACCTGGCGCAACGAGCCAAGTGGCTAGAGCTCGTTTGGTGACATCGTCACACCCCCGTCTTACTTCGGGGTGCGGTGGACAGATGGTGAATATCCGTACTTACTTGCTACCTTAACTACCCGGTTTACTTACTTAACTTATCTACCCTGTTTTACACATTTATTAACTAACTTATATATACCCTTTTAACCTACTTAACTTAACTTATTCTACTGGCCCAATGTTCCCGGCCATGCTGGCGGGCACTAGCACTGTCAGTTCACTGTTCTGCAGGCGGCGAGGGGGGATTGTTATCCACCGGGACGGTCTACCTGCACCACCGGGGAGATAAAGTCTGTGTCTTCTGGTGGGTGGGCAGGTAGGGGGACGTAGTAACTCCAGGGGGGACGCGCACTAACAGGGGTGTAAAACCCAGCTCGTGGACGAGCTGAGCGACATCTCGCCTCCGTGGCGGGGTCCGGGGGATGAAGAATTCGGCGGGTGGTGCCGCAGTGGGGACTGCGCGGGGTGGCGTCGTCTCCTGGGTGGGTGGCTGCACGGTTGCCATCAAGCATGGCGACACTGGTCGGATCCGTGGTCGGCGGCTCCTCTCCATCGTCCTTGTTGGCAGCATGTACTAATCATAAAACGGAGGTGTTAATGGGCTGGCTTAAGATCCTTGATGTGGATCCGATATAAACGACGGCCGCGCTCGTTCCGCAAGTCGTATACCAGTCGAGACACACGGTTCTCGACTGTCCACGGCCCTGAGTACTTGGGAGCAAGTTTGGCCGCGTACCCTCTGCCGGCTGCCGATAGTGGATGCTCGCGTCGCATGACCTGGTCCCCTTCTTCGCACTGCCATTCGCGTCGTCCCCGGTTGTAGTATTCGCCCTGGCGACTGGAAGCGTGGCTAAGGTTGATTCTGGCCAACTCTCGTGCTTCTTCTAGTTTCTCCAGGCGGTCTAGATGGTCCGGTGGCACTTCGTGGGGGTCTCGCTGCTCACCACGTTCTTCCTGGGTTGCTCGGTGGTATTCTCCGGGTAGTGTCAGCTCGTGACCATAGTTCAGGTAGGCGGGTGTGTAGCCCGTGGACTCATGCCGGCTGGTGTTAATGGCCGTCATCATCTCGGGTAAATATCTGTCCCAAGTTCGCTGGTCTGCTTCGCAGTATTGCGCGAGCATGGGTTTTAACACTCGGTTTACCCTTTCTACGAAATTCGCTTGCGGTGTGTACGGAGGAATTAGCTGGTGACGGATGCCGAGCGCTGTTAACGTCTGCGTGAAGATATTGTTGTTGAATTCGGTCCCATTGTCCGTAATCACCACGCGGGGGCAACCATAGCGTGCCACAATGAGCTCTCGGAAGGCGGCGGTGATCGTTGGGCCAGTTGCTTTCCGCAGCGGTCGACATTCGACCCACTTAGTCAGTCGATCTTGGAACGCGAGAAGATACGCGTGACCTTGGTGGGATCGTGGTAGTGGTCCTACAATATCTGTGGCAACTGTCTCCCATGGACCAGCTATTGCCGGGGGTCTCATTAGTCCGGGCGCTGCTTGTTGGAATGGTTTGAATCGTTGGCACGTTCTACATTGACGTACGTAGTTGGTAACGTCTCTTGTCAACCCAGGCCAGTGATATCGCAAGGCGATCCTTGCCAGAGTTTTGGCAATCCCCAAGTGTCCGGCATCCGGGCGGTCGTGGTTTTCCTCAAGTATTTGTAGTTGTTGAGGTCGTGGAACACAAAGTTTCCATTCGGTATCTTCGTTGGGTTCGGTCAGATCCGCCGGATCCCAGAGTCGACGAAACAGGCGTCCATTCGCGATGCGGTAGTCGGGATGGTCTTGCGGTTGTGTTTCTACCTCCGTGAACTTTCTGTCATACCATGTGGGTGGGTTCTCAGCCACATGGAGTTCGGGGTCGTCGTTGGAGGCGGTATATGGGAGCGGTTGTCGTGATAAGGTGTCAGCGACTTGGTTCAGCGTTCCTTTCCGGTATTGGATGGTACAATCAAACTGTTGTAGGAAAATCGCCCATCGTGCTAGTCGTCCAGACGGGTTCTGAATCGAATGGAGCCAACGGAGGGATTGGTGATCCGTGATTACTGTGAAATGGTACCCTTCTATATAGGGTCTCATCTTCTGCACCGCCCACACAACTGCTAGGCATTCCTTTTCTGTGACGGAGTAGTTTCGCTCTGGATCGGAGAGGGCCCGGCTTGCGTATGCTACTACGTTAGCTTTGTCATCAGTTCGCTGAACCAAAGCCGCGCCGATTCCGTAGTCAGAAGCGTCGGTCTGGAGTTCAAACGGTCTGCTGAAATCGGGACAGGTGAGCACCGGCGCGCTTGTTAACGCTGTTTTAAGTTTCTCGAACGCGATCTGTTGGTGTTCTCCCCATTTCCATGCCTGGGCCTTTCTTAGTAACAGCGTAAGAGGTGCTACGATCTTGGCGAAGTCGGCCACGAAACGTCTGTACCAGGAAGCGGCTCCAAGGAATCGTCGTAGCTCTCGTACCCGTGTTGGTGCAGGGATGTCGCGTATTGCAGCAACTTTATCAGGATCTGTGTGGATTCCATCTGCCGTAATCACATGGCCTAGGTACTGTATTGAACTCTGCGCGAATTTCGACTTTTCTGGATTAATCTGCAGATTTGCCTTTCTGAGGCGCCGGAATACCTCCTGCAGGTGTGCTAGGTGTTCGGATAGAGTGGCACTAAGCACGACGATGTCGTCCAAATAAGCGAATGCGTGTGGCTCCATCTCAGGTCCGATTACGGTGTCTAGCAAGCGCTGGAAGGTGGCAGGTGCTGCGTGCAGTCCGAAAGGCATTACCCGGAATTGGTACAAGCCTCTAGCTGGTACTGTGAAGGCGGTTAATTGTCGACTTTCTGGCGTGAGTGGAACCTGCCAGTAACCCTGCTTTAGATCAATAGTCGAGAAGTACCGTGCTTTCCGTAATCGATCCAGGATCGAGGTTATATAAGGCAAGGGGTATGCGTCCTTCTTTGTGACGGCGTTGAGGCGTCTGAAGTCGACGCAAAATCGGGGTTTCCCATTCTTTTTGCGGACGATCACTACTGGTGAACTCCACGCGCTGTGGGACCGCTCTATGATGCCGTCCTTTAGCATCTGATCAACCTCTTCGTCAATCACGGCTTGCATTTTTGGGTTTCGAGGTTGGTACCGCTGTTTTATGGGTGTTGGGTCGATAAGTTGGATGTGATGCTTCACCATCTGAGTCCCACCCTTTACCTGTTGGAACTTTACGAGTTCGCGTGTTATGAAGCTGGCCATTCGGGTTTCTTCGGTTTCGTGGTTCGGGAGTGATGCCAGCACGTTACAGTTATCGGCTGGTGTCTGTGTTGGGTAGCAGGTGACTTTCTTATCCCTGGCGTTGATGACCATTCCGTATGCTTGGATGACATCCATGCCAAGCAGGACGCGGTGGTTTAGCGTGGGCAGACACATAAATGTGGCGTGCCGCCAGATGTTTCCAATCTGACACCCTACGGTGCATTGCTCTTGGATATCTGTCACCGTGCCATCGGCCATTCTTGCTTGTGTGAACCGCGCAGGTCTGTATTGAGTGCGCTGACTTCGCAAGAGCGCGAAAAGGCTGCCGTCCATGTACGAGCACATGGCTCCTGTGTCTACTAGAGCGGGGCCGGTCCAGTTTCCAATGGTCGCTTCGACGAAGATCCGCCCATCGGGGGTGGGATCTGTATTCAACGTAGATATGCTGGTGCGGAGGACCGGGCTGTGGTTGTTGGCCTTCGGCTGGTCATGGTCCTTTAATGGCCAGCCGTGTTTGCGTTTCCCGCCTTCGGGGCGCAAGGGCAGTCACGTGACAATATGCCAGTGGTACCACAGCGCGAGCAGAATTTCTGGGGCGTAGCATTGCATTTACTGCGCCAGTGCCCCTCTCGTCCACAGCGCCAGCACGCTCGTGTGGAGTCGTATGTCTGGGTTGCTGCTTTCGGTGGTCCTTGGTTTCGGTCTACAGGTGGGCTTTGTACGCTGGCTAGGCGCGTCGTCTTGGTCTTGGCCATGTCTGTTTGGAGTTGTTCATACTCCAAGATTTCCTGGCTTAGTGTCCGCATGTCGACTACGTCCTTCCTTCGGATATATTGCCTGTATTCGGGCAGCATATTTGTGTAGACGCGGAACAAAGCTTGCTCCTTAGACATGTTACCATGTCGGCGAATCAGGGTCTGGATGTCTACTAAGTAGTCACGACCCTTTTCTCCGTGCTTTTGTTTCCGTTGGCTGATGTCTTCTTCTAGCTGGAGTTGGTAGTCCGGGGGTAGGAAGAATACGCGGAAGTCCTCCAAGAAGTCCTCCCATCGTTGCCAATAGTTGCAGTGGTTTCGATACCACAGCAATGTAGTGCCTCGCAATAGTTCGGGTATTGCCAGTAAGAGTTGTTCCCCCGTTAATCCGTAGCTGGCCTTTAATTCTTCTACCCTCTCCATGAAGGCGACGGGATCGGTTTTTCCTTCGAAGTGGACATTCCACTTGCGTACGGTCTCACAGACATGTACGGGCGTTCGCAGAGTTGGGTTTGGGTAGTAATATGCCCCTGACGGTGACGTGAAGGTGGCAGAGAGCTGTGGCATCGTTGGTTCAGTTACAGCGGTTGTTTCTCCAACGGGGGTCTCCTCGGTGCCGGAATTCTCCATGATTTGTTGAGTGAGGATAACAAGCCGCTTTCGTAGTTCTTGGATGCCACCTTCGGTGCTCAGCCCGAATCTTCCGAGTTCCCGTTCAAGTGCAGGTCGCTGAAGTTCGAATATCCACCCTGTTCTGGCGGGAGAGTGCGGTGTGCGAAAGGTCGCGGTCGAGGTGGACGGTGTTGGTGGGGGTGTTGACGGGGTGTTGTCTGTGCTACTTCCTGGCATTTAATTATTTCAGGGTCCCTGCTCGGGCGCCAATTTGTGACGCTCCCTGGTCTTGCGGGTTCTGGTTGCTCGGGCGCCAATCGGACTTAGACCGGGATAGTTCAGTGGAGGTCAGGGTGGTACAAGAAATAATTTATTTGGCCAGAAAACAACGTCTTGATTTATTCACGAGATCCTGACACTCGCAGTGTTGATAACAAATAACAGAACCAGCAAATAACATAAGAAAATATAACGTAAGCAAATAATTTATGAACTATGAAAACATAACACAGGCAGCTAATATTTGAAAATACAACGGAAATAACATAACATTATTGTGGCGGAAAGCCAATCAGAAATTATTTATCCTCTGTAACAGGACCGACACAGTACAGAGAGAAACAACGATGACGTCACAGCAGGACCGACACAGTGTGACGTAGACAACCTAACTAACTGTAGCCTCTACAACAGGACCGACACAGTGTAGAGAGAGACAGTGATGACGTCACAGCAGGACCGACACAGTGTGACGTAGGCAACCTAACTAACTGTAGCCTCTACAACAGGACCGACACAGTGTAGAGAGAGACAGTGATGACGTCACAGCAGGACCGACACAGTGTGACGTAGGCAACCTAACTAACTGTAGCCTCTACAACAGGACCGACACAGTGTAGAGAGAGACAGTGATGACGTCACAGCAGGACCGACACAGTGTGACGTAGACAACCTAACTAACTGTAGCCTCTACAACAGGACCGACACAGTGTAGAGAGAGACAGTGATGACGTCACAGCAGGACCGACACAGTGTGACGTAGACAACCTAACTAACTGTAGCCTCTACAACAGGACCGACACAGTGTAGAGAGAGACAGTGATGACGTCACAGCAGGACCGACACAGTGTGACGTAGACAACCTAACTAACTGTAGCATCTACAACAGGACCGACACAGTGTAGAGAGAGACAGTGATGACGTCACAGCAGGACCGGCGCAGTGTGACGGAAAACAAACTTATAAATCTTGCTACGTCTGCAACAGTGCAGAGTAACGAATACAAAAATAAATACTGCCACAGAGGGCGGTACAGTAAAGAATAATAGAAACAATATGCTTACCAAGCGGTTTGACTGCAGCGGAGAACGGATCACTAGCGGAATACTAACTGCTTTTGTTCGTCTACTCGCAGCCCTTTTATACGGCTTGACTAATTGATTGTTTACTAACTTGCATTTCGGTTGTATCATGCGTTAGGTACGGTACTGTGCGGATCAATTAGTCGCGCGCGCTCCGAGACCTGGCGCAACGAGCCAAGTGGCTAGAGCTCGTTTGGTGACATCGTCACAATATATATATATATATATATATATATATATATATATATATATATATATATATATATATATATATATATACAGTAAATTTCGCTTATAACGAACCTCAAGGGACCGACGAAAATAGTTCGCTATAAGCGAAGTTCGTAATAAACCATAAACATCAAAAATTCATTATTTCTGTTAATGCATAGGTACATGTTTCAAGTAGATATATAATATGAACTCTTTTGCAAAACTGAACAAATCCAGATTTATTCAATATTGAGTTAGATATTGGTTTGTAATACATATACATATGTACACTAACAATAGTTTTTATGAATCTTATTTTAAAAAAATCGTTTATTTTACTTTTGTTTGTATTTGTTATTATTTTATATGATTTTTATTTATTTAAAGTAAGAGCTTTACGTGTTTTCTTCAAAATTGCGTAACTCATAATTGTACTTCTTTAACACATTAAATAGAGTGAACAGGGGCGGACAGGCCATGTGGGGCATGCTGAAATTTCTAGGGAAGCTCCGATAATATACACAAGTACCGCAAGAACTGCTACGGTGACCCTACATATGCGAAATTGAAAGATTTCGAAGAATCCCCTGATTATTTGCTAAAATGCCGTTTTAGGTTCGTTATAACCGAAAACTTTTGCGATTATAATAAAAATTAAGGTACGTTATACCCGAAAGTTCGTTATAAACGGGATCGTTATTTGCGAAAAAAATAACACACGTTTAACGATACTTTAGTTCGTACCTTATAGATTGGTTCGTTATAACCGAAAATTCGTTATAAGCGGGTTCGTTATAAGCGAAGTTTACTATATATATATATATATACATATATATATATATATATATATATATATATATATATATATATATATATATATATATATATATATATACTTCTTGGTGAAAAGCAATTTTGATTTGCATTTCAGGGATCAATTAACTTTTGGTTTTCCAAATATATGTTATTCTGTGAACCCGTCGACTATTCTACTAATCCAAATGCACTATTAGTAAGTTAAAAAAATGTATTATATCAAATTAAGTGTAATAATACCAGTGCTATACAAATTCCATATCTAAAGAAATTTGTCCATCTAACTAAAATGTTCAATTTTACATTAATTTAATTCTAGTCACAATCTTAACATAAAAACAGTAGTGTTGAGTATATTTTTGACAAGAATCTAGTTGTCGGACCAATCCATTCCGAAGATACACGATGTCTGTTTACGAAATAATACATGATACGAGCTTGCCTGTTTATTAGTTAGCAACGTTGTGCTAAACTTAAGTACAATACATTCGCTGTTAGTGCAATTTATAGATTTGGCTACTCTACCCTACCCTATTCTAGACTATACTACTCTACGTAACCCTACCCTTCCTGTAATAATAATTAATGCAGTTCCACGATTTACCGATTCGTTAAATCTCAGAATGTGCGAGCTCGTAAAAATGGTTCTGGTCTGACGATTGGACTAAAGTCATTTTTGTTCTAAGTAATAAGCAAAAAATTAATATTAATTATTATTGTTCAACTATAACCTACGTACTAGTAAAAATGACTATGTATCACTTTATGTAAGTTATAAACGCAAATGTTTGGTTGCAGATGTTACGTTTGTGTTATTTATATTTCTTGACGAAATTTGTGGAATTTTTAGATACAGTAAGTACCTATACTTAGCAGTACATATTTTAGTAATACCGATATCGTTTCATTGGTGAAATACTAGATAACAAATTTTTATCAAAAAATTAGAAATCTATGAATTTTAACATTAATAATATAATTTTAATAATGATAAATTCTATCTTTAATAAAATTTGCTAATTTACAATTTCCTATAAATCTGTGACATGGTGCCAAAACGACAATAAAAAAAAGTTAATCCGTTAATCTTTACATTATGGCGTACTATAATCCTCAAAATATTTACATTGGTCCTTTTAGTACCAAGCCACATATTCTCAAACTTAAGATGTGACTAAACAATTAAAAAATTATGAAAATGCGTTGATTGTCACTTATCACTTGTCAATCAAACAAAGGGAAACTGATTATTCCTTAAGTTTTACTTAAATACCTTAAATTAATACCTATTTTTCTTAAAAATTTGATTATGTAACAGATCAAAATTTTTATACTACCGGAAGTAAAAAATCTTCCTGATACAAAAAATTAAAAAAATAGTGTGTTGCTATTTAAAAAATTAAAGTTGCACACCGTAACACATGCGCGTAATGGCTTAAGAGAATTTCAAGGTTAAATATGGTTTCCATTTAAAAAATTCAACTTGCATGCTGTATCTCCAGAAATATCTATTAAAAAAAAATTTCATCAAATTCGTCGAAAAGTTTCTTATGTATGCTAAAATATTTATTTGAAACTTTTTTCAATATTTTTTATACTTTGTGAGATATAACGGAAAATTAAAATCCGAAAAAATCACATTTTTGTCATTATCTAGTGAGCCATGCAATATTTTCCAAATATGAAATCGCCATTAACATTGGCCCATAAATGTGCAACTTTTGTCTAATTTAACCGACCTTGTATCTCTTATAGTTTCCGAGATCCCTGTAGTGGCCCGTTTAAATAGGACAGCCTGTATATATATATATATATATATATATATATATATATATATATATATATATATAAAACATTATATATATATGTATATAAAACTAAGCATATATAGGTAGATTTATTAACACTTTTCCCTAGATATTTTTTGTTTTGCGTAAGAAAAACAACCAGATATCCAATCTGCATGTGATTCACCATAGTCTGATGCCGATTATTTGCTGGTTCGGCATGAAATTTGTACCAGGAGGTACCTATACATTCTTCGGACTCCTCAATACGTTCGTACATATGATAATGTACGGGTACTATCTACTGGCAGCTCTAGGACCCAAAGTACAGAAGTACCTGTGGTGGAAAAAGTACCTGACAAGGTTACAAATAGTACGTATTACATTATTCATATTATTTTCTTATTTAATAATTTGATTAAACTACAGGTAGTTCATTTTTATTTAATTTGAAGAGTTCTTATTTGTTATATTGTGACATTTAAATAAAAAATTACTTAATATGATTAGTACTGAAAAATACTATACCACTGGGTTGAGAGAAGTAAAATTAATTAATTTGATGTTATAACTATTGAGACATTTAGAAATATTTTTGCGCCTGTTGCTTTGCAACCCACAATACACGTAAAACATCTGGGTCAATCTTGGTCTTCGGTCTGTGTTTCTTTCAGTATTTTAATTATGAAACGCAGTTGATAAATATATTGCAAATAAATGTCATAAGACCATTTTTACGTTATTGTAAATGGAAAAGGCTTCGTTAATGTACAGAAATTCGATATGCACCTACCTCAACAATGCTAGTGACAGTTGTTACATATCCATGTACATTGAAATCGCTCTATTTCAAACACACTACATTCTGTAACGTAAAATCTCCTCCATCTTAAACTACTAAATACTTTAAAAATTGTTACAATGAACCACCAAGTAAAATTACTTTAAATTAATTTAAGAAAAAAAAAAATGTTTCATTCAAAAAGACCGAATCATTTTCAGTCATAATATCTCAAGAAGTAATCAAAATAATCTTTCCAAACTTCTTAGAATGATAAGAGTCCTGCCATACACCACTTATACAAAAAGTAGTTCTGTAAGTAGCAGTGGCACAACCAGGGAGCGTGCATGGGTGCATATGAACCCCCGTTGGCAAGTCTTACACTTTTTATTTATTTAATACTTGAACATGATCTAAGTTAAAAACAGTATTTTGTTATATAATTTGAAGTATTTTAAGAAATTGATAGACTCAGATCTGATGTAGATAATTGACGTATATCAACATTATAAAACTGTAACAAATATTTTCTGCACCCCCCTTACAAACTCTTGGTTGCGCTACTGGTATTGTTCGTTCGAAGATATTTGGAATTGATTCCCGGATGATTAACGCAGCATGCAATTAACAGAGGATTCTCTAAAATTATGTCAGGTACTAAATGTATAAAAGCAGAGATGTATTCAGAATATTTTTTGTATTTCTGTTTATTTACACATAACTGGATTTCGAAATAATAAAACACAACCTGAATCGATTGATATTATAAAGGTAAATATTGATATCATAACAAAAACAAATACATATATCTCTTATATATCTTTTCCGATATGAGCATTACAAATTAATATTGTACCTGAATACCGCTACTACTAGTTGCTAATGGCATCCCCTGCTGTGAGGGGTTCCCACCTATTAATGTATTAATAGGGTGCATGTATTTCATCGAATTTTCCGAACAGGTCGTCAGAGATATTTATAGTTGTATGTTTTCTATAATTTAGGTACAGTTTGTGATAGTTATATCGCACTGTATAATGCAACTGTTCATACCCAACTGCAACTTACCAACACCAATGTTATATGCAACTGCGAGTTCCGCTGTATTAGTATTAATACTATTCCTGAACTTCTATCAACACACGTACATAACCCAAGCCAGTAAGGTCAGTACACATATCACATACAGGTAGGGATGAAAGTAGAAGAAATGTCTTACCAGATCGCAATTGGTTGAATGCTTTAAATAATACTCCTAATAAAAAACTAATCATAATAATTGTATTGTAAATAATAATTTAAAATCACATAAATAATAATAATAATAATACTGTAATTATTATAATTTACACGAATTAGCGTAGTAATTATTAATCATTTTATTTTCTTGTTATAAAATATAAACTATTATTCTTTTCCCCATTTCTGTTGATTTTATAACCAGAACTGCGTTCCATTTGCATTTTTTTCGGAAAATTCCAACCCACTTTCACCCCTATGTACAGTCTTTATTTACGAACTTGAAGAATCGCGGCCAATTCATTTATACATTCCACTTATATTTGCAAGTATGTTTTAGCAATAATAAGAAAACATTTTATTAAATTATGTTGCTAACAAATATAAAAACTCATTTGTAATTCTACAATGTGCTCTAATTGCCATTAGGTATTCGAAAATATTTTCTAGTAATATATATATATATATATATATATATATATATATATATATATATATGTATATATATATATATATATATATATATATATATATATATATATATATATATATATATATATATATATATACAGGGTGTAACACGTACACCGACCACCGCCATTATTACCTTTATTATTATATTTACAAAAAAATACTATAGAACATAGTTGTAGGGGACCAAGGGGGACATTCTTTCAGAGAAGAAAATATTTTTTTAAACCAGTGGTTCTCAAGTTACAACACAAATTTTTTTTTTTCAAATGGGATTCTACATATTTCTTATGCCTATTCGATAGCATATTTTTTTCTGAATTCAACCATGTATTAGTTTTATATCCTTACATAATAAAAATATTGCAAAAAAAACGATTGAAATTTAAATAAATTTTTATTTTTAATATTATTGTACAGTAGGCTGCAGTAGGCTATGGATGAGAAACAAGAGTGATATAATTGTGCTTAGAAAATAATGGAAATCAAATAGAACATTATTTATAAGGAGTAATTAACAATTATTAATTTTCAATTTAAATTTATCACTCTTGTTTCTCATCCATAGCCTACTGTACAATAATATTAAAAATAAAAATTTATTTAAATTTCAATCGAATTTTTTGCAATATTTTTATTATGTAAGGATATAAAACTAATATATGGTTGAATTCAGAAAAAAATATGCTATCGAATAGGAATAAGAAATATGTAGAATCCCATTTGAAAAAAAAAAAAATTTGTATTGTAACTTGAGAACCACTGGTTTAAAAAAATATTTTCTTCTCTGAAAGAATGTCCCCCTTGGTCCCCTACAACTATGTTCTATAGTATTTTTTTGTAAATATAATAATAAAGGTAATAATGGCGGTGGTCGGTGTACGTGTTACACCCTGTATATATATATATATATATATATATATATATATATATATATATATATATATATATATATATATATATATATATGTATATATATATACCGTGTGTCTCACGACGATCTACACATAGGAACGTTGCGCGCTCATTTGATTTTTAAATCAAAATATTAATCTGGTTGTTTTTGTTCTTTTTTTTTTGTAATTGAAATGTCAATTTGACGTTGAAATTCGTTGAAAATGTACTATTACATCGAATATATTACAAAATTATACTAGAATATCAAAGGAAATAATATAGTAAGTATAAAATTAACAATTATATTGTCTAGATTGTAAAAAACTAAAACGATCAAATTAATATTTCACGATCAAGAGCGTATGCAATGTTCCTATGTGTAGATCGTCATGAGACACCCGGTATATATATATATATATATACAGGGTGTTAAAAAATAAGGGTAAAAAAATTTCATGCTATATACATTTCGATGTGCTGATTCACAATCAAAAAGAATTTTTTCAAAATTCGCAAAATTACTGACATGCTTCTAGAAGAGCACATTTCTAGTGCCACTGGTGACAGCACATTATTACAAAACGTCAGAATAAAATTAATTCATTTGTTATTCAACATCAGTTACGTGGTAAAAAATTTATGTTGAATACCCGTACTCATTTGTTTAGTACCAGTGGCACTAGAAATGTACCTACTCTTCTAGAAGCATGTCCATAATTTTGCGAATTTTGAAAAAATTCTTTTTGATTATGAATCAGCACATCGAAATGTATATACCATGAAATTTTTTTACCCTTATTTTTTAACACCCTGTATATATGTATGTATATATACATATATATATATATATATATATATATATATATATATATATATAATTTTTATTCTGTTTCAGTCAAAGTAGGCGAATACAAGGCAGTGAAAATCAACATCTAATAATATTATTAAAAAGTTATTAATAAATATTATTCCTCTTCAGCACATTTAATCTTAAACCTCTTTCACTCCGGCGCACTTCACATTCTCCGTTATTCCTTTAAAAACTAATTCTTAAACGTCATTTAATCATTTCGAATTTTTCTCCATCGTAAATGCTATTTGAAGGACAAATAAGGGATCAATCGAAACATTTTTTATGCATAACATTGTTCTACCACAAATTAAATTGTAGTTATTATCATTCTTAATATTATTCATTTTATCTTTTATATAGTATTTGATATCACAGCTCGTATTGTAATTATGTTCATGTTTATTTTAGTATTTTTCTTGATTTCTCTTTATTAGGCAACCTAGCTATAAGTATTTTTGTTGTCAGTTTATTATTATTCTTATAATTATGCAGTATTATATTAGTTTTTTTATATAGTTTTTGTGTCATTACATTGTTTCTAATGTACCTATCTCTGTAAATGTTTATAAAATGGTTAAGTGTAAGAACAGCTCTAAGCTGAACTTTGCCAAGGGTAAATAAATAAATGAAATAAATGAATAACATTATTGAAATTCCTGTGTTTTTACACTGGTAATGCTTTGTTTCTAAACCATGATTTAAATCGAGAATCAACTGACTCGGGTAAAATAACTATTCAAGTGTTTCTGCTAGAAACTTTTTAGAACAAGAATGAACGTTGAAATTCTTGTTCTAAAAAGTTCAAACCTTGATTCAACTTGATTTGTGGAAATTGGCAAATCAAATATTTGGATGGTGGGTTGAGTATTCACTGAGGGAATAAACAGGGTTGTGTGATGTCGTCTCCATCGCTTTTTAATGTATATATGGATGTGTTATTACGACAAGCAAGCGAAAGCGCTTAATTAACATTGTAGTATATAGAATTTGGATTAATATAGAATGATTAAGAATATTGAATGTTGTGAATAGGTGAAATTCTTTTAAATTAATGGGATAATAAGTGGGTAAATAAGTGCATACGAATGCTATAATATAGGATCTCGCTGCACGCTCCCCCGTCAATTAAGTAAGCGCAAACGCTTACTTGAAATTGTAGTGAATAGCTGTATTCTTTCTACCAAAAATCTCACCTCAGCTCAGACTGAAGTAAGGTGACTTAAACTGAATTGAGCTGAGATGTTTTCCTAGTAAATAGAACGGCCATTTTTTAAATATATCAGTTGGCTGTCAGAATAAGACATAACCTAGTTTTGAAAGTATTATTCGACATTTTTGTGTTTTGCTTTGTATCGGATAGGTATTGTTAGAATTATTCGACTAATTTTTTTATATTGATATGTGATTTAGGTTATTATTTTTGATTGAATATTTTGTGTTTTGCTTTATATTGTTTATTTTCGTTTGTGTCATGTATATTATTAAATTCCCAGTAGGCTAAAAATAATTTATAAATTTCTATTTATTCTTAAATTTCTATACAAGCTTATTTGAGATGTTAGATTTCAAAAGTTCTTCCCCCACTCCACAACTGAGCGTAAAATCTCAACAAGTACTACCTAAAAAGTACCTTGCACAACTAAACCATAACACCACATAACACGTATCTGTATAATTTCATAAAAATCGGTTGGGTAGTTTATTAGATCTGAGTGGAACAAAAAATCTCGTACGAGCGACCTCCATCGGACATATGTTGTAATAGTCTGTCCGGGATTTCTGTGAAAAATTTTTTGAAATCGGAAGATGCTACAGACATCGTACCGAACGCTATAGCTCTTCGTCAGGAGGGCGATGAGCTAATAAAAAATGTGAAACTTGCCAGGGTATAACTATACTATACATACTAATAACATGAATATTGATATATGTAAATAAATCTGAAAGTAAATTTACAAATTAAAATTTTATAGAATAAAATTATAACAACATCTAAGTGCGCTTTAAAGCAGTTTTATAACCTATTTTACGTTTGTTAATCCTACATAGCTATTATGTTTACATTCTTTTATACTATTTAGCGAATTTATTCCAATCATTTCACTTTCATAAATAGTTATTTATTGCGCATATATCTATATTCAACGGTTGCGCCCAACAACTTTAAACAACCCTGGTTGAGCGGGTGGTTTTTATGGTAACACAAATGAATTAAAGATTACAATTACTAAAAAAGATACCCAATCAACTGGCAATTTGTAGAATATTAAGGTTCAAGGGTGAAATAATTATATTTTAAAACAAATAATTGATTAGATGAAAATTTACCATATTTACAAATAAAGAGCGGATTAATATGCACACATAAAGTCAAATATATGCGCATATATCTGTACCTTGAAACAAGAACAACCAATGTCAATATTGTTAATGGAGCAAACAATTACTCCATATGATATTATTATTATTATTATTATTGCGGTAACTTAATATTTAGAAGGATTTTGACATTGGTTGTTCTTGTAATACATAAAGTTCACGTACAAATACCAAAGTATCATATAATCTCATTTTAGAGAAATATTGAGATTGATTGTTTTTGTTCCAAGGTAGATATATGCATTAAATATATAGAAGATATGCAGTCAGTTTGTTAAAATATGCAACATTATATGCAAAATATGCCTATCAAGAAATAATAAAACAACCTGAAATAAACAAAAACTTTTTTATGTGAAAAAGATCATTCTGATTCTTCACTTTCCTGCCTATAACTTACAATAATGTGTTTCTCCAAATTGTTGAAATTAAATCTTTGTCGCCTATCAGATAAAATATATTTATAAGTTGAAAAAAGGACGTAATTGGAGCGTTTTTCAACACAGATAAAATGTTTGGATCGGTTTCGAATTTAACTGATTATCCAGAAATAACTTTAGATGTATTTGCAAGAACTTGGTACCCTAAATTTTTGTCTAAAACTTTATTGAATTTTTTTTTTAATGGCTCTACCTATTTGACCACGAACTTCACTACAATATATACTAAACTTATTTAATTAATAATTGGCGCTTATAAATGCTAAGTGTTGCGGTAAATCTATTACATTTAGAATAGCTTTTGCTTCCACCTACAGCATCGTAGAAAATACGATGAAAAAACAGAACGCATCCGTTTCTCGAACCAAAATGACAAATATAAACCCAAACTATCGCAAAATGAGACACAAAAGATATGTGTGAAATTAGACACTTTCGTTTCGGCGTATTGCAGTGCGATGAAAATAGGAGGGCAGCTATTTTTCGTCGTAGACGAGTGGGTTCTGTTGTTTTATCATATTTTCTGCGATGCTGTATGATAGGTGTGCCATAGGCATAATTACAGTGACTATATTAAAGAAAGTGTGGACAGACGTCAAAACGCCGCCATGTTCCTGCCAATGTCATTAGTAACAAAAGAAGGATATTATCTTTATAGCTGGCTTTGCTCATGTTAGCAACAAAAAATAAGCGTTTTGACGAAACGAAATGAATATATTATTTAATATTATACATATACTAGATGAATTAAAATATCAATTCACATTATAACAATTATTTATTAGCCATAGATTTGAAGTTTTTAAGCACAAAACACTACGAAATACACGAAAATATCTCAGAAAACAACGGTACAGATCACAGCTATCTTTCAATTCAAAGCAATTTGGCAGGAATATGGCGGAAATCTCATCGACCAATCAGCATGAATACACTGGTGTCCACACTGTCTTTAATATAGTCACTGTAGGCATAATAAATTGAGATTCATCGGACAATTATTTGTTTAATTTCTAAAAATATATTGTTCTATCTTATATTTTTATGACGCAATTTGCAAACACTATATTACGAATGTGTATTCTGTAACTTAGGTCGTTGTGTTCTACCTTTGATTTTCATCATAACCACAAAATCAATGTTTTTGAACTGAATAGTACAACTTGACTGAACTTCACAACGATCGTAGCAAATGTAAAATTTTACATGAGTAAATTTTTTTTGAGTAAAATGTGAGATTTATTTAGACAAGAACAAATTATGCAATAATATGCACATTTTACGAAAATATGATCACAACTGCATATATGTATATGTAAAATATGCAAAATTAAGTTCGTGTTGTATAACTCCAAATAATGTGATTCATCTAGATACGGAAGGATTATTTTACAAGATCAATATTCAACAATATGCATTTTTCATATAATCCGCTCTGTATTTATAAATTAATAGAATAATTTCACTTAGTCAGCTTAGCCAAAAAATTTACCGAACGTACAGTATTTTAATATAAATGTGTAATTAACCACTGCAGTACTCCCTAGCCGATTTGGAATAATAGTACATTATACACCAAGGGAGAGAAGCCACTTATTTTTCCTGATATATATATACATATATATATATATATATATATATATATATATATATATATATATAGATAGATATATATATATATATATATATATATATATATATATATATATATATAAATATATATATACAGGGTGTCCTATTTAAACGGGCCACTACAGGGATCTCGGAAACTATAAGAGATACAAGGTCGGTTAAATTAGACAAAAGTTGCACATTTATGGGCCGATGTTAATGGCGATTTCATATTTTGAAAATATTGCATGGCTCACTAGATAATGACAAAATTGTGATTTTTTTGAATTTTAATTTTCCATTATAACTCGAAAGGTATTGAAAATATTGAAAAATGTTTCAAATAAATATTTTAGCATAGAGAATAGACTTTTTGAAGAATTTGATAAAATTGTTTTTTACTTTTTTATTTAGGAGATACAGCATGCAAGTTCAATTTTTTAAATAGGAACCATATTTAATTTTAGTTTAGTTAAAAAGAGTTATTTTTCCTTTACAATGATGTATTTGTTTATATAAATATCTTTTTTAGTTTCGAAGAAAAACTAAAAAGTATGATAAAAAGAATGATTTTCGTAGTATGCCATGAAAATTTGATATAAAACAATTGCATCTAAACATGTTTAGTACATGCAAAACAGATGAAATTCAATAACATTTGATAAACGAAACAAAATGCGTTGTGTAAACTGAAAAACTATTACACAGATTTTAGTATGAAGCCATACCTACATAAATTATTTTTTGTCTATAATCTTTTGTTTACCAAATATTATTGAATTTCAATTGTTTTGCATGTACATAATACATTTCGATGCAATTGTTTTATACCAAATTTTCATGGCACACTACGAAGATCATTTTATTTGCCATACTTTTTAATTTTTCTTAAAAACTAAGATATTTATATAAACGAATACACTATTGTAAACAGAAAAAATAGCGCTTTCTAGCTAGAGAAAAAATAACTATGGTTTCCATTTAAAAAATTCAACTTGCATGCTGTATCTCCAGAAATATCTATTAAAAAAAATTTTCATCGAATTCATCGAAAAGCTTCTTATGTATGCTAAAATATTTATTTGAAACTTTTTTCAATATTTTTTATACTTTGTGAGTTATAACGGAAAATTAAATTTCGATAAAATCACACTTTTGTCATTATCTAGTGAGCCATGGAATATTTTCAAAATACAAAACCGCCATCAACATCGGCCCATAAATGCGCAACTTTTGTCTAATTTAACCGATCTTGTATCTCTTATAGTTTCGGAGATTCCAATGGTGAGCATTCACAGATGGGTCACCCTGTATATTTATATAGATATATATTGTACAGAATATATTTATATATATATATATATATATATATATATATATATATATATATATATATATATATATATATATATACCTATATATATATATATATATTGCCACGCAGATTTTGTAATTGCGCTCGGCAGCAAGTAGTGGGCGACGTTCGCCCGATAATAGCCGGTAGCGTCAGTGGAGTGGGGAGCAGTTCGACCTGTCACCTGTACGTCGGTAGTGCACACGTTAGGTAAATGAATAATTATAGTGGGCGCCACGCACTCTTTCTTCGGAATCTCCCACCAGTGGACGGAAAAACACGAGTGCGTATGTTTTCGGGAGAGGGGGGTTATGTCGCGCGAGCAGCGTAAGAACAAAGAAAACACGTGAATCCCAAAAAAACAAGTGAATTTAATTTAACTTAAAACTACATACAACAAAACCAAAACCCGAGAATAACAATGATTGTAATTGAAATTGTCCTTAAAAACTATATGTACGTGAATGAGATGAAGATGAAATGATTCTTATCTAACTTAATTTACAAAATGTCCTAGTAACTACGTACAGTTACTGTAATCAATCCAAACTAGGATACAATGTATTGCCGTCTTTCAGAGACGAGAAAAGCTGACTAAATAGCGCCTCTACGGGGTTAACACGGTAGTTAGGGGCAAAATGGTACTCATCTGGTCGTGTTGTTTCGGATGGTACACGGCGTCGCGGTGTTGGAACGCAAATACCCCGGAGACGGCTGGATGGCAGTCCAAAGAACTCGTCCTCGGATGGTCTGAACTATGGTGACGTGGATAGGGCCTGAAGGTACACAGACGCACGGGCGGAATCCTCAATTTTGAGCAACGTCGCGGAACACGTGTTGCCAAATCGCGGCAACACCGACAATATTTCGCGGACGCACACCGTGTACTCTCTCTCCGTGAGTAAAACTCTCCCCGTCAGGGTAAATTCTGGTTTCCAGCGATAAAAGTGAATTCTGGAAACGCAGACACGAAACTTGCGGAGAAAAAAACACTGTCTACACCTCGAGACTCGCTACCACACACACGTTTTTTTCGTAAAAACAGTCAAAAACGAAAACTACCTTCGTTCAAGGTTGTGAGTACCATTAAGTCATTTTTACTTAAAACTTGTCGAAATTGGTTTCCGAATTTACTTGAAAAATAACGTTACAAACCCTCCCCTTACGAGAAAATGCGTTACGTCACATAACGTTTGAGATCCTGAATGTGCCATACACCTTTCGATTTACCTTCCCGATCCTCTAGTTCGTATGCTAGCTTAGACGGTTTTGCTTTTACGCGGAAGGGACCAGCGAACTTAGGGGCTAATTTTGAAGAAAAGTGTTTTGATCCGTCGGACAAGACAAAATTTTTTTTCCATACCAAATCTCCCACGTTAAATTCATCTTCTCGGCGACGAAGGTTATAAACGCGACAATTTTTCTCGTATGCGCGAGTCAGTTCTTTACGTACGTTATTGAAAATATCTTTAAACTCCGCGTCTAAGTGTTCAATTTGAGTTCGGTTGATTGACGGTTCGACGGTATTATCATTCTCGGGATTGTGGTGAAAATATCTGCCGTCCAATACATGTTCTCTACCATAATTTAAGAAGTACGGGGTTCGCTTCGTCACTTCGTGTTGGCCCGAGTTAATGGCGCATGCGATTTTAGCCAGGTTTTCATCCCAATGTCGATGATTATTGCTTAAATAGGAGCGTATCATGGTTTTTACTATCCGGTTAGTTCTCTCACTAGGATTGTTCTGAGGGTGATAATTTGCATTAAATAAAATTTTTACGTTATATTCCTGAGCTAGCTTTTTAAAATCTTTGCTTACAAACTGTTTCCCGTTATCACAAATAATATATTGTGGGACACCGTATTTTAAGAAGAGCTGATTTTCAACTAATTCGCATAGTTTGGCTGCCGTGGCTGTTCGTACGGGGTGTAAAAGGACATACTTCGAGAAATAGTCGGTCACGACGAGTAAGTATTCATGGCCGCGAGTCGATTTTGGGAACTCCATGAAGTCGGCACTAACGAGTTGCCAAGGTTGATGTACGAATGGGCGTCGGCCCATAAATCCAGCAGGCGACTTGGTGGTTGGTTTCTGAGTCTGGCACACGAGACATCGTCGAACATAATCCCCGACATCGGAGCGCATTTTTGGCCAATAGTACAACTGATTTATGCGGTGAAAAGTTTTATAACCACCCGTATGACCCGCTGTAGGCGCGTCATGACATTCCGCGAAAACTCGTCGACGATAGTCTTTTGGCACTACTAATTTCCAAACGGTTTTGTTCCTCTCTTTTATTAGTTTATACAGGTTGTTACTTTCGTCCATTTTCCAATTTGTAAAGGATTGGGGGTTGTCTTGAATTTTATCTCGGATTTCGCGGTACCACGGATCTCTAATATCGCCGTCGATAGTAATTAGGTTCACCTTCTGTTCCACCGCACGAGACAATAAGTCGGGAACGATATGATCTTTGCCTTTGCGATGCACAATATTAAAATCAAATTGTTGCAAGCGTACCGCCCAACGCGCAAGTCGACCTATGGGGTCTTTGAGATTGTTTAGCCACAGCAGTGAATAATGATCGGTGATCACCGTGAATTTAATGCCTTCAAGATAGGGCCGGAATTTCTCAATACCGAATATGACGGCTAAACATTCTTTTTCCGTAACAGTGAAGTTACGTTCCGATTTTGACAATGTTCGGCTCGCATAACTAATTACATATTCGCCGTCAGCAGACTGTTGCGTGAGCACGGCTCCTAAGCCGAATGAGGATGCATCAGTCTGAACGCAGAAGGGTAACTCATAGTTGGGGCAATTCAGGATAGGCGCACTACCTTTTAACAACTCGGCGATCGAATTAAACAATTCAACGGGGTTAACGTTACGAGAAATTTGATACTCACTGACCCGTTCTAAGAAGCCGTTGACGCTAAGACCTGTACCGTCTCCTGAAAAGGAAATGTCCCATTTATGGACGGGTATGTGTTTCCGTGACGACACCGGGTTAATAGCAGGAGGGATGTTGGTGATGGTGGAGGAAGTTCCGGCTACCTCCGAGGAAGCGTTTTGTCCCGCGTCTATTTTAATATCAACAGCTGTTTCCAATTGTTTTAATTCTTCGCGCATCCTTTTTATTCCCGCATTAATATCCTCCGTCTCCGAGGTTATCCGGGTTAGTCTCCCTAGAACATGACTTGCTTTGGCGAAAAATCGTCTGCCATCGCTTGATTCGATTGAATCTACCAATTCCGACAGGGCTTGCAATTCTACTACTTTGCGAGTACAGATGGTTAGTTCTGCTGGACAGTCTATTTGCTCGATAGGGTTGTTAACGAGTGTACCAAACTTTTCCGACTTGAATATTTTGGCTAACATCTTTTTCATCTCTAACGCGGTGTAACTCTCTAAATTAATGTAACCGCGTACTGACAACTCATACTCGAGTTCATCCCGAACTAGACGAAACGGATCCATCACGATGTGCAACGAGTGATCACAGATGAGTACTATTTGGCTTTACAACAAATCTTATACAAAACTTATATAACTAACGATTTAAACGACTAAATTACAATACTAGTGTGTGTCTCTTTGCTCTAGCGCTTTAACACGAACACAACGATATTCCTCGATATGTGCCAATAAAGTAAACAGGCCCCACGTTCGGGCGTCAAAACTTGCCACGCAGATTTTGTAATTGCGCTCGGCAGCAAGTAGTGGGCGACGTTCGCCCGATAATAGCCGGTAGCGTCAGTGGAGTGGGGAGCAGTTCGACCTGTCACCTGTACGTCGGTAGTGCACACGTTAGGTAAATGAATAATTATAGTGGGCGCCACGCACTCTTTCTTCGGAATCTCCCACCAGTGGACGGAAAAACACGAGTGCGTATGTTTTCGGGAGAGGGGGGTTATGTCGCGCGAGCAGCGTAAGAACAAAGAAAACACGTGAATCCCAAAAAAACAAGTGAATTTAATTTAACTTAAAACTACATACAACAAAACCAAAACCCGAGAATAACAATGATTGTAATTGAAATTGTCCTTAAAAACTATATGTACGTGAATGAGATGAAGATGAAATGATTCTTATCTAACTTAATTTACAAAATGTCCTAGTAACTACGTACAGTTACTGTAATCAATCCAAACTAGGATACAATGTATTGCCGTCTTTCAGAGACGAGAAAAGCTGACTAAATAGCGCCTCTACGGGGTTAACACGGTAGTTAGGGGCAAAATGGTACTCATCTGGTCGTGTTGTTTCGGATGGTACACGGCGTCGCGGTGTTGGAACGCAAATACCCCGGAGACGGCTGGATGGCAGTCCAAAGAACTCGTCCTCGGATGGTCTGAACTATGGTGACGTGGATAGGGCCTGAAGGTACACAGACGCACGGGCGGAATCCTCAATTTTGAGCAACGTCGCGGAACACGTGTTGCCAAATCGCGGCAACACCGACAATATTTCGCGGACGCACACCGTGTACTCTCTCTCCGTGAGTAAAACTCTCCCCGTCAGGGTAAATTCTGGTTTCCAGCGATAAAAGTGAATTCTGGAAACGCAGACACGAAACTTGCGGAGAAAAAAACACTGTCTACACCTCGAGACTCGCTACCACACACACGTTTTTTTCGTAAAAACAGTCAAAAACGAAAACTACCTTCGTTCAAGGTTGTGAGTACCATTAAGTCATTAGCTCATCGACCTCCTGTCGAAGAGCTATAGTGTTCTGTACGATGTCTGTAGCATCTTCCGATTTCAAAAATTTTTGCACAGAAATCCCGGACAGACCCCCTGGACCACGAAATGACTATTACAACATATGTCCGTATGTATGTCGCTCGTCCGCTCGCTCGCTCGCTCTCTCGTACGAGATTTTTTGTTCCACCCAGATCTCCTAAACTACCCAACGGATTTTTATGAAATTTTTTCTGCAGATACGTGTCATGGTCTAGTTGTGCAAGGTACATTTTATTTTTCAAAATTTTCTTTCGTACTTGAGAAAAAAAATATTTTCCAATTTTTTTTCAGTTTTTATTTTTTTTCTGCGTTATTTGTTATTCAATTGTATTCAAAATTTTCCTGCATATGCAGGAAATGGAACAATATTTTTCCATATTTTTTATTTTGAAAAATTATGTAAGACCATTGGAGAAAAAAATATTTTTTAATTAAAAATTGAACAAAAGAAGATCAACGCATTTATAGTCGGCTTAGTTTGCTTTGCTTTTGTCAACAGAAGAAAATGTATTCACACTTGTTTTAAATTTGTTGTTTTATTTGCGACCTAGGCACCTACGATTTTAAAAGTGAATTTAGATAAATAATAATTTGTGATATATTCAGACTTGCACATACGTCGATGAGCTGCAGGCATGGGTGACTAACCCATTCTTTGAATACTAGTTAAACTTTTGCGACTCAATGGTTGCGATCGGCTGGTATAAAGGCCCCCACAGAGTTTACATAGCATAGCATAGCATAGCATGGCATGGCATAGAGCTGCATAACCCACGTTTGCAGGTTTCACAGTTTACATAACATAGTGCTAGAATAAGAAGAAGTTTCGATTTGTTTTGAATCGTTCAAGAACCTCATTTGTTTTGACATTTCAATTATATTTCTTAAAATATGAATTTTATATATGCAAACATATAAAAATAGTGGGGAAAGAAAATAAGAAATAACAGGGTAAGTTTGAATAATGGTACTTAAACGGATTAGATGCAAAACATCTGTCGTTGGCATCATTATTGAAGAAGTATAAAATACACATTGTAAACTGCCAAGTGTAATTAGAGAATATTATCAATACGTGACAAATATAAATTGTATAAGATAAAAACATATTCAATTATATTATTGAAGTATGTCCGATGAACCGCTGTAAAATGTATGAACTGAAACAACTTGTGTGTTTCCAATGCAAAGGAAATAGTTTTTAAATTTCCTACTGTGAATGGGGAACTAAAACAGCAGTATATAGTACAATCATCAAGGGATGAAATATCTGTTGCCGGCATCAATTATAAAATAGTGCCAAATATATATATATATATATATATATATATATATATATATATATATATATATATATATATATACAGTGAACTTCGCTTATAACGAACCTCAAGGGACCGACGAAAATAGTTCGCTATAAGCGAAGTTCGTAATAAACGATAAACATCAGAAATTCATTTTTTTTTATGAATGCATAGGTACATGTTTCAAGTAGGTACATAATATGAAGAACTGTTTTGCAAAACTAGACAAATCCAGATTTGTTCAAAATTGAGTTAGATATTGTTTTGTAATACATATACATTGTACACTAACAATACTTTTTATGAAACTTATTTGAAATAAAATCAATAAAAAAATAATTTTTAAAAATAAGCTTTTATTAAATTGGACTAAAAATAAAAAGCCAATAAATAAAAGCGTGGGGCGTAAATGTTCATATAAATTGGACATTAGAACATTTACGCCCCACGCTTTTATTTATTGGCTTTTTATTTTTAGTCCAATTTAATAAAAGCTTATTTTTAAAAATTATTTTTTTATTGATTTTATTTTATTCTTTTTAGTCTGTGGTAAGTGTATAATTGGATTAAAATTGAAGTTGATTTACTGTTTTGATATTCGGCAAATAGATGCACTTTCAATAAATGTGAAAATGACGAAATGTTCTTAAATTGGTCGATAAGTTTATTTTCGCTTACCATTTTTAACGCCACGAAGATCGGAATATTTTATGGACTGACCCTGTGCTTTGTTAATGGTCATAGCAAAGCAATCTTATTACATCGCAGAACTTCACACATTTTTTGCAATGAGATAGGGAATTACACTAATTAATACTAATGTTATACACTGACATAAACACAGTTATAATTATAATAAATCACTTTTATTGTAACCAATTTTATTGTATTAATATTTAAATCGTTGTTGCACATTCCAAATGCGAGACACAACTGTCAAAAAACGTCGTATTTCTGTTGTTACCGGTGCTAAGCCGACTATTTACCGAAAACTTTATATCTAGTATATACTAATACATGCATTGATCTTCTTTTGTCCAATCCCCCCGTCAGACAGACAGACAGACAGACAGACAGACAGACAGACTGACTGACTGACTCACAAGTGAAACTAAATAAAAGCTTATAATAATTATAAAAAATCGTTTATTTTACTTTTGTTTATACTTATTATTATTTTATATTATTTTTATATATTTAAAGTTAGAGCTTTACATGTTTTCTTCGAAATTGCGTAACTCATAATTGTACTTCTTTAACACATTAAATACAGTGAACAGGGGCGGACAGGACATGTGGAGCATGCTGAAATTTCCGCATGATCCGTTCCAATCGCGGAAAGGTCCGATAATTTTTTTCATACAATTAACCACATATACACAAGAACCCCAAAAACTGTTACGGCGACCCTACATATGCGGAGTTGAAAGATTTCGAGGAATCCCCTGATTATTTGGTAAAATGCCGTTTGAAGTTCGTTATAACCGAAAACTTTTGCGATTATCACAAAAATTAAGGTTCGTTATACCCGAAAGTTCGTTATAAACGGGTTCGTTATATGCGAAAAAAATAACACACGTTTAATGATACTTTAGTTCGTACTTTACAGATTGGTTCGTTATAAGCGAAAGTTCGCAGTAAGCGGGTTCGTTATAAGCGAAATTCACTGTATATAAATTGTATAAGATAAAAACATATTCAATTACATTGTTGAAGTATGTTCGATGAACCGTAGTAATATAAATATAAATATATATATATATATATATATATATATATATATATATAATATATATATATATATATATATATATATATATATATATATATATATATATATATATATTATATATACATATTCAATTACATTGTTGAAGTATGTTCGATGAACCGTAGTAATATAAATATAAATATAAATATATATATATATATATATATATATATATATATATATATATATATATATATATATATATATATATACAGCTTGAATGTTTCCAAAGCGAAATAAATTTTAAATTTCCGCCTTCGAATTACACGATTTATTCCGATTGAATACGATGTCGCCCGAAGCATGGCCGCATAGCATAGCGAAATAAAATATATTCATTTCCTATGCTATGCTAATTTGAGTTATGCATAGTTATGCGGGTTATGTAAACTCTGAAGTGGTATACGGATATCTGTACATTGATAGTTGCCTATGCTATGCTATGCTATGTTATGCTATGCTATGTAAACTCTGTGGGCACCTTAACTTATACAGTGGAATTCTGCGCACTCGGTACGATTATTAGGATTCACTCTTGAGATCAGTATTGAACAGGGTTATATTTTTTTTCCACAGAATTTGTATTGTTTGGATGTAGCATCTCCAATTAACAAATCATTGCCAAGCAAAAAGTCAGGAATTTAAAAAAGAAACAGACTATACCGAGAATTGCTTCGCGAATGAAAAAAGAAACGATAAATGGATCTAATTTCAACATTAAAAAATAAAAGAATCTCAGAAAAATCAGAACATAGTGTTAAAATGACCTCGTTTGGCGCTATTTCATTTAACGTATCTTAATCATTAACTGCTAACTGATGTATTATTGTACATTTGTATTTTTTTAGTGAATATTTATCCGTGTACACATCAGTACGCCTGATAAGGACAGGCGTTGTATTGGCATTTCATTCTAGTCAGCGCCGGGACACTGCCGTGTTAAATGTTGTCCTGGGAAAGGGGAAAGCGGGGCGGGAGGGGGTTAGTTCGATGGCGTACCAACAGATATCGCCACATGTATTAACCGAGAAAAATTTTAGTGGAGGGAAATTTGAATTTGCACAAGATATTTTTGGTGCACATGGCAGGAAATTGAACTAAAATAAAAGAAGACACATAATACATATTGTACAATATATTTATTTTGCATTTGTTTTTTTATTAATTCTATTACAATTTTATTACATTTAATATTACATACTAAAAAGTCATGATAACAATATTACATAAATGATAAAACACATACCAGGAAAATTCCGTAATGGTAAAAAGTTTATCAAAGAGTTCAGGATTGTTTATCTTCTCCAACCATAAATTCAGTAATTCTTCCATTCGACATTCGAGTCTTGTCTCGGTTTTCACTACCCGGTACACAGCAGTCATTGTCTGTCAACAATATATTAATATAATACAGTGTAAGAGTATATACACTAACAGTGCAAATTTATATACACTAACTATGACTTTTATTCTTTCTATTCTATTCTATTCCATTTTACACTTTTAATCCAGAAGGTGACACTAACAAATGTTATTTAAAATAACAAGACAAAATATATCATGCAAAATATTGGAGAATATTACTTCTCATGAATAATTGAATGTTTAAATAAAAGATCTATACCTTTTTTGGATATTTACTTCTTTCACGAAACACCAGCAACAACAACAACGACAATAGAAGAGCACAAAACCACAACGATATACAAAAATAAATCAGAAACGAATGGTAGATACATTTCGTTGGTGACAGTTGATGAGTTTTATTCAAAATTCTTAAGCCGAGGGTAACGGTCATCCGGGTTGCTACGGTTACTAATGAGCTACGTCATTATTCTCATTCCTTATTGGTCGGTATTGTAGTTTAATCCGTTACTCAGATACATGCGTCCATTACCGGGGCATATCATAGAATATGCCAAGTAAACAGTACTGACAGAGCCCTCCTACGATACGTCCAGCGAACTAAATGTTCTGCTGGTGGTAGACGATCTAATTCTCAGGCGTTCCCATAAGACTGTCTCAGCACTGCAGTCAGTGACAGTCAAGGATGTCCTCCTTGGTGACAGTTGCGTTCTTTGGTGCTCTATGTTGCATGTGTTGTGTTTTAGATTTTTTAAATATCTTTTAATTCAGATAAATAACAATAAATTGTAAATAATAATAATGAATAAAACCAATCAGAAGTACGGTGTAAGCAAAATTCGAAGACCTAGTGGTTACTTAAGAAGCATTAACCTAAGAAAAAAAAAACTCAAATATCAATTTTGTAAGAAAACGAGTGATTTACCATGGGTTCCTATAGAAATGATCACTATTGAAAAATTTGACTTGTGGCATGAGTGTTACAAATGTAAAAATCAAATCGGCGACACACAAATGGAATGTTGCCAATCCAGTAATTTCCTGAGAAAATATAAATTGACGTAAGGGAAATTATATTTTCACATGAACAATAACAAACTCGCAACATGTGTATAACAAAGAAAACATAATTGATTAATATTAATTTGTTACAGTATGTCTATAGGCTGTAAACACGGTCAATTCATGTTGATCAGTAAAGAAATGGACGTCTTACGTGTATTGCTGCGTGCCGAAACGAAGGATGCATGGGATAAATGGAACAACACCTTCCAACTGATTAGAACGTTTGGTTTTGATCAAAATAAGAACTATATACCCAGCGAAGATTCCGTACGTATTAACTTAGGCACACTATGGTATATCATTGGGAATGAACGATTCTGAACTCCCTGAGCTGGTGTATTCCACTAGATTCGATATTGTTCGCTTCTGAATAATGAATCTGATTGATTATAAACAGTTGTTTCTGTTTATAGGTCACGCCAGTTCAAGTTCAAGCATTAAAACAATGGCTCTCAGGGATTTTGAAGAAATACAGTAACCAAATCCACTATTTCGATTTGAAATTTCGCATAACATACAAGTCAGCGCGCAACAAAGATGACGAGCTGTGGTATTACTGTTTGATGGCTCGGGTCACGAATAAATGCCCAGGATTTTAGTATCTACTTATACGACTAATGTGCAAAACTAATGTTTTCACTGTAATTCTGTGATTTGTGATTATTTTATGTACCCATTATTATATGGAAATATAGAAAAATTGTAATTACTTCTGAACAAAAGCAAAAGTGTAAATAGCAAAGTTGTTCAGAATTAAAAACTGGATAATATGAAATGCTGTTATTTTTGTATATCGAGTAAATATATTTTGAAATATCGCATTTTTATGAGAGATTAGCAAGTAATTTAACGAAGATTGCATGTTTTTTTTTTGTTAATTAGAACAAATAATCAAAAAAGCGTTTTTGTTTCATGACCTAATCTGTTATCAAGATGCAGTATTTAAAAATTAATTTACTCGTTATAGAAACATTTAAACACAAATATGACATCATATTATGCAGTTTTTAATTTTAAACTACATTTTCATTTACACCTCTACTCTCAAATATATCGTTTAGAAGTAATCACAATTTTTCTATATGTATAAGTTAATTCCCTATGTCTCTATTTCTTGGGATATATATATATATATATATATATATATATATATATATATATATATATATATATATATATATATATATATATATATACAGTGGAATCTGCTTATAGTGCACTTGAAGGGACCAAGAATTTGGTTCAGTATAAGCGAGGGTACACTATAACGAAAGTATTTAGTATGTTGTGTACTTAGTTGTGACTCAGTGATTTTCACGATATACGAGTTCACTATAAGTGGATTTCACTGTATATAATTATGTATATTACACTAGAGATTGTATCTTTTTACGTGTACAATTTGTTTTTAATATTTTGAACTGTGATTCTGCAATTTGTGATCAGATGTGCCGGTTGTAATATCACAGATAAACTAAAGTTTATCGGTGGTAATATTTTGCACTCTAACTAATTATATATATTTTATTAGAAAGAATGTATCGTATATTTATTAACCTTAATCAAAATATCAACTAAGAAAGATTGCTTGTATCGGATATATACATATGTATGGGCCACTACATGCATAACACTTGCCAAATCTTCAGATTGAAACTCCACCCTGTTGTGATGTACCAATACCCTTACTAGCATATGAAGTACATACATGTATATGGTTCGAGGCGCTAAAGGTAAAAATTGCTTTAAACATACAGCTATGTTGTTTTGTCTGTTAGATTATTCCTTGTACTGTACTTCCATATATTTTTAATAGTTAGTTTGAGAACTGTTCTTTTAACAACTGGATGTTTTAAAACGGCGACACCAATTTTATCGGAGAATAATAATAATAAAACATTAAAACCCCCATTACAAGTTGCATGATAATAATAACATACAATTCCGATTTATTATATTCCGTGACCATCAAAATCACTGCAGTACCCATGTTTTATTCCTACTGGCCAATACCCTACTTTCACTTCCGTACATCAAATATGAATAAAAGAATGAATCCCGATGGGTTGGAGTAATTGACTGATGTTTAAGGTATTGTGAACTATGTATTAGTTGTACGTTATTGATAGCACTAATGGCTTTATATGAAAATCAAGCAGCAGTTTGTGATGATGGTAGTTTGAGTAGATGGTTCAGTATTGACGTAGGGGTTAAATAGGATTGTGTGATGTCTTCTTGGCTCTTTAATTTGTATATGGATGTGTTACTACGACGAGCGTTAGAGTGTAAAAATGATAGTGTGACGATAAGTGATTTTGTTGTGCTTGCATTAGCATATGCTGATGATGTGGTTATTATTGGTGAATCTGAGGAACAATTGACGAGAATGATTGAGAGTGTCAGTAATCAGGGAAAATGTTTGAATTTGATCATGAATGCTACAAAATGTAAGATTTTAGTTTTTGAGAAGAATGAAGTTACGGTATGAAAAATTAGCATAGATGATGAACAAATTGAACAAGTTAATGAATTTATGTATTTGGGATGCATGTTTTCAAAAGATGGACAGATGAATGCTGAAATTGAAAGAAGAGTAGTTGCAGGTCGAAAAGTTTTGGGCGTTTTAGGAATGTTTGCTAGAAATGTGAATGTATCAAGAGAAGCTAGGTTATGTGTTTGTAATGGTGTACTTGTGCCATCGTTGATGTATGGATATGAATGTTGGGTATGGGATAACCGGAATAAAAAAAGGGTAACTGCGGTTGAAATAAGATTCTTGAGAGCTGTGTGCGAAGTGACTAGAAGAGACCGTATTAGGAATAAAGTAGTGTATGATGAATGTGAAATTAGTGAAAATGTTGCGAAAAGAGTGGCTTCAAGTTAGCTGCGTTGGTTTGGATATGTAGAAAGAATGTCAAATGATAGATTGGCTAAGAAAATGGATTTGGGTGAAATTGAAGGAACACGAATACGAGGAAGACCGAGGAATAAATGGATGAATAACATAGAAAATGTTTTGAGTGAACGTAAAATTATAAGCAGAAAGGCGTAATGTTATGTATATATGTATTTTTAGTGTAATTTAGTATAACGATGGTACAAGATTATGCCGACATTTCGATCATATTTAAAATATTACAGATCCTTATAGAATATCTAATTAAAAATACTTAAAAATTTAATAAATTATACTTCGAGCAGCTCTATACATGTTGCAGTAAAATCTTGAAGCATAATTCATGTATACACTTAGTATTACGGATACACATTTACCTAAGATATTAGTAAAAGTATCAACTCAATGTAAAAATCTTTAGTATTCCTAGTAAATGTACACAATTGCTAGTCAATACATACATTTGTTACAACAGATTACTAAAAGTATCAGCTAGATATAAAAAAGTACTTTTATAACTAATAACGAAATGAGAATATAGTTGATAGACGAACTTATCAAGATTTTAATGCCCTAGCCGATAGGGACATTAATTTTCTCACTCAGATAAAATTCTTCCGTTCAATACCTAGTTCACACCTTAAGGGGAGGCTGTTCGCTGAATAACTTTTCATGTTAAATATTTATTCACTTGATATGTCCAAAAGGACAAGGAACGTGTACATGTAGTTAGGTGTATTCTTTTTACAGTTTGATTGACGGAGTTAAGAACTAAGCTAAACTGAGTTGACTATGTAAAAAGAACAAGATTTTTTATTTGGCAGAGCAGCAATTTTACACTGTGTTTATATTGCATATTAATTAATACCATCGTAACATTAAATTGTCATCTATTTATCCTATGTATTTATTTATCAAAAGTATTTTTTTACAAAGCTAATGCATTTGCTACGTTTTCGTTCATAATTATAAATTATCAATTTTTAAACAAACTAGGAATGGATATAGACATCCATGCCTGTAGCTCATCGATGTATGTCCAATTCTTAATTTATCACAAATTTACCTTAAGGCCCCGGGATCGCTGTATGCCTCTTAAAAACGACAGTTTTAAATTCAAATATCTCTTTAATACAGCTATTAAGAGATCTGATTTTTTCTACATCATTAAAAAGGATTATGAACGTACTATTCCGTAATTTATTTATTTCATACCATTTGTCTATATTAAGAAATAAATGTTTGAATATTACTAATTTGTCAATTCCGTTTCGGATAAGATTCTCTTCACAGAATAAATATTGAATATTTTTTGCAGCACACATATAGCAAAAACTGTCCTCTACAATAGTGGATATTTTATTTTTTGGTCAACCATCAATTAATTGAAGAAAAATCAATTTTTGTTACAAATCGAGCAACGGACGAACACAAAATAATTTTTTTCTCGTTTACTAATGACAATATCGCCTTAAAAATTATCCATTGCTGTAGTGGTACACTTTCTACAAACAATATATTTTTTTTGAAACAATATTCGTGCTAGTATCGACGTCTTATCAAAAACGCGAAACTTTCCTATACTGCCCTATGTTAAATTTAGTTCCACAAAAATGCACCACGTGGCGTAGTGACCTTTTACTTGTCAGAGTTTTGGGAATGTACATTTATGACAGGCAATTTATCGGATTATTCTATTGACAATGTTTTCATCAATGGTTCTATTTATTATTAGTTATTTTTAACTCAGGTATGTTTTTGTTACATATTTAAAAAAAATCTGATTATGTCTAAATGAGACGAAACATGTTGTAATGGAATATTTATTTCAATGAAAGTAATAGAATGAATTAATATTTTGTAATTTAATTACATGTTTTATAAGAACAGCTATTGAATTGAAACAAATATACAAACTGTAGCACATTGCAACTCAAAAAGTTTGTGTTTTGCGAATTTAGTTTTGAGAATATACAGTATACTTTCGATTATCCGTGCGCGGTTGAACCGCAATTCTGGAGCAACAAAGCGATTCTCTGCTTTGCGATAAATTGGTGTTATGCAAATTGAGAGCAATCAGAAGGAAGAAAGAAGCTATGTCATTGAAACAGAAGTCAATAAAAGACTACTTTTCCTAAACATTTGTAGTTTTTGTTGTTCATTTATATATCTTATATTTAGTGTACAGTTATACAGTTTATACCAGTATATCTTGTATATGTGTACTTTGTTTATCCGCTGTTTTTGATTATCCGCGCCGAGTCTTCCCTGCGTTATCGCGGATAATCGAATCTACTATAATGTAGATTATTGTTTTAATGTCAGATTATAAAATAGCTAATTAAAAATTAAGGAGTTTTACCTTATAATTACAGAAATTTAGAATCAATTCGTATTTTTAAGAATAAATTCGAAGAATCTGTTTATTTACTTTATTAAATTAATATATACTGAAAAAAAGCTTGCAGAATGAAACGCAATGAATTAAAAAATAGATATACCATATTTCATATTTTTCCATTTCTAACTCAGATTTAAAACTCGCTTCAGTAAACAGAAATGCTTCTATTCACTGTACTTCGGCATACACGAATTCATACCCATAGTTCTATTGTCCTAGTTATTACCCCTAGCTGGGATGTTGTAAATCATAAGTACACTTAGCGAAGCAAGTTTTCTTGTGACCATGACGATCACGACGACATCTAACAGGCCAGAAACAAATTAAACGGGCGATCCCGGGGCCTTAATACACATTTAAAATCGTAAATACCTAAGTCGAAATAAAACAACAAATTTAAAACAAGTGTGAAAACATTTTCTTCTCTTAACAAAAGCAAAGCAGACTAAGTCGACTATAAATGCATTAATCTTCTTTTGTTCATTTTTTAATTAAACTAGTATTCAAAGAATGGGTTAGTCACCCATGCCTGCAGCTCATCGACGTATGTGCAAGTCTGAATATATCACAAATTATTATTTATCTAAATTCACTTTTAAAATCGTAGGTGTCTAGGTCGCAAATAAAACAACAAATTTAAAACAAGTGTGAATACATTTTCTTCTCTTGACAAAAGCAAAGCAAACTAAGCCGACTATAAATGCATTGATCTTCTTTTGTTCAATTTTTAATTAAAAAATATTTTTTTCTCCAATGGTCTTACATAATTTTTCAAAATAAAAAATATGGAAAAATATTGTTCCATTTCCTGCATATGCAAGAAAATGTTGAATACAATTGATTGGAAAATAAAGGAGAAAAAAAAAAACAAAAAATTTCGAAAAATATTTTTTTTCAAATACTAATAGAAGTTTTGAAAAACAAAAAGTCAGTTGCACAAATAGACCATAATACGCATTTCATCAAGATCGGATGGATAGTCTAGGAGGAGTTAGTGGATCAAAAACCGTACGAGCGAGCGGACGAACGACATACATACGGTCACATGTTGTAATAGTCATTTCGTGATCCAAGAGGTCTGTCCGGGATTTCTGCGCAAACATTTTTAAAATCGGAGAATGCTACAGACATCGTACCAAAGACTATAGCTCTTGGACAGGAGGTCGATGAGCTAAAAATAACTTGAGAATAACCTCACTATTACTCTTTATATCAAACATTTGCGCGTACAAATGCCGCTTAGCTTTTCTCATTCTATGTAGTGAATAATGCGAGTAAGGTGCGCTCCGCAGACAACGCAAATGCCGACGACGCAAAATGTCGACAATCCAGATCCACGTTGAGGCAAAATGTAGAAATTACCCCCACCATTGGTGCAATTCGCCGACGATCACAGATGGTTCAAAATGTCGACAACCGATGTTACACAACTAAAATTATAAATATAACAAGCATAGTTCACTATTTTTACCACAGATGCCACTAGAATGAATTAAATTAATTTAATTGACATATGAAATAAAGATAAAAGGAAATATTTGTGTGCAATATATATTTATATGATTTGAAATTTGACTATATTATTACTACAAATATGACATATTATAATAAATATAATTTAAACCATTGTATATTGTATTGAAGCATAATAAAACATTTCTATTATGTAATCAAACACATTATTGTATACTACCATAATAATTGTGAAAGGAACTTATTCTTTTCTTATGGTACCAAAATTAGAATGAATAATTAAACAAATATTTCCTTTTAGTTTTATTTCAGCTGTCATATGTCATTTAAATTAATTTAATTCATTGTACTGGCATCTGTGGTGAAAATAGTGAACTATACTTGTAATATTTGTAGTAATAATATAGTCCAATTTCAAATCATATAAATATATATTGCACACAAATATTTCCTTTTATCTTTATTTCAGCTGTCATATGTCAATTAAATTAATTTAATTCATTCTAGTGGCATCTGTGGTAAAAATAGTGAACTATGCTTGTAATATTTATAATTTTAGTTGTGTAACATCGGTTGTCGACATTTTGAACCATCTGTGATTGTCGGCGAATTGCACTAATGGTGGGGGTAATTTCTACATTTTGCCTCAACGTGGATCTGGATTGTCGACAATTTGCGTCGTCGGCAATTTGCGTTGTCTGCGGCACGCCATGCACCGAATAATGCGTCATCGGTAAAAGGTGAGGTCGATAAAATAAGATAAGCTGAGCCACGAGTTAAAAAAAACTAGGAATGTATACAGACATACATGCCTGCAGCTCATCGACGTATGTGCAAGTCTGAATATATCACAAATTATTATTTATTTAGATTCACTTTTAAAATCCTAGGTGCCTAGGTCGCAAACAAAACAACAAATTTAAAACAAGTGTGAATACATTTTCTTCTCTTGACAAAAGCAAAGCAAACTAAGCCGACTATAAATGCATTGATCTTCTTTTGTTCAATTTTTAATTAAAAAATATTTTTTTCTCCAATGGTCTTACATAATTTTTCAAAATAAAAAATATGGAAAAATATTGTTCCATTTCCTGCATATGCATGAAAATTTTGAATACAATTGAATAAAAAATAACGCAGAAAAAAAATAAAAACTGAAAAAATATTGGAAAATATTTTTTTTCTCAAGTACGAAGGAAAATTTTGAAAAATAAAATGTACCTTGCACAACTAGACCATAACACGTACCTGCAGAAAAAATTTCATAAAAATCCGTTGGGTAGTTTAGGAGATCTGGGTGGAACAAAAAATCTCGTACGAGAGAGCGAGCGAGCGAGCGGACGAGCGACATACATACGGACATATGTTGTAATAGTCATTTCGTGATCCAGGGGGTCTGTCCGGGATTTCTGTGCAAAAATTTTTGAAATCGGAAGATGCTACAGACATGGTACCGAACACTATAGCTCTTCGACAGGAGGTCGATGAGCTAAAAACACGTAAGTTTCTAAGCCGCTTTGGAATAACTAAGCATTTTAGTCAGCTTAGGTAAAAAGAATACACCATGACACAGTGGTTGACCTGGTCGGAACGAACGTGGCCTGCTTGTTTGGAGAGAACATTTATTCGTTGACGATTGATTGATTACACAAATGGAAATCGTTTTCAGGAAGGTAATAGAGTGTATGATCTTTATGGTCACTAGCAGCTACCCGTTAATCGCGTGCGCAAAACTAGCTGGAAAAAAGGTAAGTCTTGATTGCGGAAAACACCAGCAGCAACTACTAATTGCAAGCGCAAAGTTTGGGCGGATTTGAATTACGGAGACACATTGCGGGAGCACCAATTTTTAAGGATAATTTATTTGGAGATAGTCCTGAAGGATTTACTGAGTTCAAGAACTCAACAGGGTAGTTGACATAATTATTTTCTTTCACCATTTGATCTATGAAGAGGTAAGTTTTCTTTTCATCATTGACCAAGCCCATCATTCTCTTTGCATTGATGTTATCAACACACTCGTTTTTAGCAGTTAGGATAGCTCATTCGCATAACCAACCTACGTTTTTAGCTCATCGACCTCCTGTCGAAGAGCTATAGTGTTCGGTACGATGTCTGTAGCATCTTCCGATTTCAAAAATTTTTGCACAGAAATCCCGGACAGACCCCCTGGACCACGAAATGACTATTACAACATATGTCCGTATGTATGTCGCTCGTCCGCTCGCTCGCTCGCTCGCTCGCTCGCTCGCTCGCTCGCTCGCTCGTACGAGATTTTTTGTTCCACTCAGATCTCCTAAACTACCCAACGGATTTTTATGAAATTTTTTCTGCAGATACTTGTTATGGTCTAGTTGTGCAAGGTACATTTTATTTTTCAAAATTTTCCTTCGCACTTGAGAAAAAAAATATTTTGCAACTTTTTTTCAGTTTTTATTTTTTTTCTGCTTTATTTTTCACTCAATTGTATTTAAAATTTTCTTGCATATGCAGGAAATGGAACAATATTTTTCTATATTTTTTATTTTGAAAAATTATGTAAGACCATTGGAGAAAAAAATATTTTTAAATTAAAAATTGAACAAAAGAAGATCAATGCATTTATAGTCGGCTTAGTTTGCTTTGCTTTTGTCAAGAGAAGAAAATGTATTCACACTTGTTTTAAATTTGTTGTTTTATTTGCGACCTAGGCACCTACGATTTTAAAAGTGAATTTAGATAAATAATAATTTGTGATATATTCAGACTTGCACATACGTCGATGAGCTGCAGGCATGGGTGACTAACCCATTCTTTGAATACTAGTTTTCTCTTAAATTATCTGAGCCTGGATTTTTTTTGACAATAAGTTCATCTAACGTGTTAATAATCGTACCTAATGCCCGGTTGCTAAGAAGTGAATTCATTCTCGGATTCAATAATTCTCGAATTGTTTGGATCCGAGAATTAACCCACGATTCGTTGCTAGAACGACGATTATTTGAATCTCGGATTAATCGTATGATAATTGTAACGCGCTCTCTGATTTGTTGTAACTCTTCAAATAAATTACTAGTTAATTGAGTGTGTAAACTGGAGAGTAACTCTTTCTACTGATCTGACTCACTGCATCTGAATATCACAAGTGAGCTGATTCAGTGATTCAGCTCACAAGTGCTGCGTGACTCATCTGTTTCAGCAGTCGGTTGTCACTTGTCAGTTCACTTTGTGGTGGAAATACGAGCAAGACCGAACAGCGCCAAAACAATCTCCTCACTCAGGGTTTATAAGATTCAATAAAAATAAACCAATGTCCGTCAGAAAATCCAAAGAATATGACCTACAACTGATAAGAATGATTGTTAAAGAATATCATCAATTAAGAATTGTGGAAGATCAAGAATTTCGCAAATTTGTGCAAATGTTGTGCCCTGGCTATAATTTGCCAAGTAGAAAGACTGTGTCAAATAGTTTAATTCCACAACTTTTTAATACGACAGAATGTAAAGTCAAAGAGAAACTAAAGCAAGCATCTGCTGTATGTATCACAACGGATGTATGGACATTTATCACTAATGAAGGTTTTATAGCAATACCTGTTCACTTTTTAGATAATGCTACAAAATTGAATTCAAACTTAACAGGTTGCATATTGTATAATGAGAGACATACAGCAGAAAATTTGTGTAAACTATTAAAAGAACATATTCATGACTGGGAGTTAGACAACAGAGTGACTGCAGTGGTTAGTGATAATGCGGAAAACATTACGGCTGCTATAATAGCAGTGCTATTCGTTTAGGAGGTTGGAGACATGTGCCCTGCTTTGCTTAATTGTGCAAACAAGTATTAAATATAATAACGACATTAAAATGATAATTGACAAAGTCAAATCTATCGTAGAGTTTTTTAAAAGAAGTTCAAGTGCACTAGCTAAGTTGCGGTCCATGCAAGAAGGAATGGGATTGCCTACATTAAAATTAAAACAAAATGTATCAACTCGTTGGAACTCATCCTACGACATGCTATCCAGAATGTTAGAAATAAAAAATGTTGTTATATCTACAGTGGCCATGGTAAACAGTGACTTAGACAATATATCGCCTCATGAATGGATGGTGCTGTAACAGGTCAGTGAGACCTGAGAAATATTCTTCGTCGTAACAAAAAAATAAGTGCCGAAAGAGTAACAACTATATCTAAGCTAGTAATACTAACAAGAGCAATAAAAACCCGCATAAATAGTTATCTCTCCACGGAATCAGCTTTTACTCCCAGGACCGAAGTGCATCAACTGTTGATATCATTAAAAGATCAAATTTGCAAACGATTAAAATCTGTTGAAGAAAGTGAATTATGTTTTCAAGCTACACTGCTTGATCCTCGTTTCAAAAAATGTGGGTTTAGTGAATCGGATAAGTACAATCATGCATACCAATCCATAATTCGTAAGGCTTGTGCTGGAAATATACAACTGACTACAAACTCTGTTGAAGTAAAAGATGCGTCTGCGATATCTGCCACAAGTAAGAACAACAGCAAATCATCATATTATGAGTCTTTATTGTGGGAAGACTTTGATAAAACAGTAAATAAAACTATAACTTCGAAAAATCCTACAGCAGCTGGTATTATCGAGGTAGACAATTTTTTGAAAGAACCATTGATTCACCGACATGAAGATCCTTTCATATGGTGGAACAATAAAAAGGAGCAGTACCTAAGACTGTATGGGGTCGTGGCAAAACGTCTGGGTGTAGTCGTAACATCCGTTCCATGTGAGAGAATCTTTTCTAAAACTGGTCGTCTAACCTCTTCTAAAATATCCCAAATAATATTTTTAAATAGTAATTTAGCGTAAAAGAATTATATTATTTTTATTTATGAAATGTGTTTTTTATGTATTTATATATACAGTCGATTCCGCTTAATCGGGATATCGGTTAATCGGGACAGCCGCTTATTAGGGACAAATCTTAAAGAACGGAAACAAAACCGAGGAAATATCACAAATTTACTTCGCTTTTTCGGGACAATATTCCGTTTAATCGGGACAGTAATCGTGTATAAATTCCCGTGAACTCGGGGTTTCACACGTGAATATTTAGCGCTGGATTGGAGGTTCTATTTGACATCATAAGTTAACGTAAATTCAGTCACAAAAGTGTAAATTAAGTATAAAGTGTAATTAAAATTAAACTAAGTAAACTAAAGTATAAAGTGCATCACTGATATAAACCTTATTAAGATGGCAAGAAAGGATTTGACACTTAAAAATAAAATTGCTATCCCAAATGAAATTAAAAGTCAGCCAAGTAACACCAGCTTTCCTCAGCATGCTGCGATAGTTAATATGCCAAAATCTACAATGACAACAAAATGACGGGAGTCCTATGTCAACAATAAATATCTGTACTGATTTTGTACAACTACAATCTCGCCAAAACAAGAGCCAAACCACTTTGGATAAATTCTTCCAGAATATATAATTTAATTTAGTTTAAGTTTGTACACAACATAATTTTTCGTTAAGAATTTATTATACTTACATATATGTACAATGTACATACATATTTATTGTTTCAGAATTTATATAATTTTCTATTATGTAGTACGTACACAAATTTTTAATATGGATGCAAATGTATAGTTTTGTGACTTGTTCTACTTTGTGCAATTTATTAAATAAAATACATTTCAAAAAACAATAATCCTGTAATTTTGAGGAACTTCGGATAATTGGGCCAGCCGCTTAATCGGGACAAAATGCACTAGTCCCGATGTGTCCCGATTAAGCGGAATCTACTGTACTTTGAAAGGAAATTATATTTTATTTTCAAATCATAATTTAAGTTTTTTGAAGAGCTATTTTAAATATCAATTTTGAGATAATTGTTGTGATGTAGTTACGTTTGAAAAGGTATTATTCTTTGTTTTTATTTCAGAGTTCCAATTATGTTTTTAGTTTTTATTACATATTTTTTATAACACTAAACAAAACATTTGTTATTTATGTTCTCCTTTTTCCAATCAACTGTGTTGTATATCGAATTGAATAAACACAAACTTTATTCAACCTAATACGATGAATCAGATGTTTGGGTTTTGATAAACTCTTGATAGCCGCAATAGCCGGCAAATACTGTAAATTCCGACAGATATAAAGCAACATTATCAAATATTTCAAATCAGTCTGCGCATCATATTTAAAAATTTCCTGTCTTTCTAAATAATATAGCGTTCTCTCGCAACTATTAGTACCACAGCAATTGTTCAAGGCGCTGTTAGCATAACACAAACAAAACGATTCAGTTCAGTTCAGTTCAACTCGGAGTAGCTCGTGCAGTTAAAAGGAAAACGGCTCTGGGCGACTGCAGTTACGCTTATTATTTTGAGAATTGTTTCACTGACTCAGTTAAGTGAGCTGACTCTGAGAGTCAGCTCACTCGCGAATCACCCATCTCTAGAAACCACAAGCAAAACTGCTGTGAAGTATAAGTAAAGTGAAAATTGTGTTTTAAGGTAATAAATAGCATTTTCTTATGATTGAAATGTTACATATTGTATTCGTGATTAATATTGTTGTTTATTATCATTATTATATATATATATATATATATATATATATATATATATATATATATATATATATTAGCTAAATTTCATTCATTAGTGTGTTAAAAATTAAGAAAACATGTTATAAACTTTCTTTTTGTTTTGGTTATGTGCACAAGAAAAGTAATATAAATATATAATATTTCTAATTAATTTGAAATTGTATTGCACATCACAGACATCTACTCGTATATATATTTAATGTGATTAATCATTATGTAAATGTACGAGTATGTGCATCGAAATTGTAAAAATATTTCATAAATTACCTACAACAAAGTGCCATTCACTATTAACTATAATAGACCATAAAAATTAATTATAAGTAAAGTAATTATCTGAATATAGTTCTTGTACAGTAAGTATATTTGAATAATAAATTGATTTATGTGTGTGAATGAGATTCATATTTGCTTTGAATGAACGTAATATTGGTTATAAAAATTACTTAAAGTAAAATCGTTTGATTCCCGGCTCATTAGGGCAAAGTGACATTTGCCCATAATTATTGAAATATACCATATTTTGTTTGAAAAAAAACACTTTAAAATGTACTTATTGTTATTTATTTTCGTTTAATTACTATTAAGTGATATACAAGTTTGTATTTCTAAGGAAAAAAAAAACTGAGTTTATAATTGTGATGTGTAGCGCTTGTATCTCGAATTAATTCGCCGTCAATCTTGGATTGTTTGGAATCGAGAATTAATCCTCGATTCGCGGATTTTTCTGTCCAAGCAACAGATTAATCTGATATTCAATCTCGGATTAATCCACGTCTTAGCAACCGGGCATAAGTGTAATGGAATATATATCTCCCTGTCTAGTTCCTGTATAGTTCCATTGCTAATTTGGAGAAGTAGCGCAGAAAATTGCTTCGTGTTATGGTCACCTTTAAATGGACGCGCATGTTCACGGATAATTTGAGTTTGTCAACATACCTCCAAATAAAGGAGCCAGTACTCTGGCATGAACAGTACCCTTCTTGATGTTGCATATAGGGATGTTGGTACACGTTAAGTTTATGGGCAATTTGAAAGTGGAATGTGCAGTCCTGCCTCCTTGGAGTAATGTGGCCGCAATGCCTGAGAAAGCTACTGCCAGAGCGATTTTACCTGTTGATCTTATGTTGGCTTTAAAGCGTATTTCCCGGCAAGAGATAAGACCCGTGGTTCGATCCCCGGCTACAGACATTAATTTTCTCATTTAAATAAAAATTCTTCGTGAAAAGGTTTTTAGTTATATCTTTCCATTTGGGGACGTATGTCATGCGGTCTTGGGTTTTATCATGCATGTATCTGAACAGCCCCCCGCCCCCGTGAAAGGAGAAGAAAGTGTAAACGGTTGTCCGATGTTATGGATATTAACATGGCTGCTGATCGAGTCTCTGAGATGAATGTATTCTTCTAGTCTCAGCTTTGATTGGTTGTGTCGGATGAAATTAAGGTGTTCAGACTCGATTTTTGCATACATACATATATACCAAGCACTGACTAAAAAGTTGTCGGAAGTAATGTATACCGTAGAATTCATTTTTTCTTATCATAACCCTGTATGCATGAAAGTTCATGACAGAAAATTTTTTATTACTGGCTGTCTGTTTTAGTAAGATGTTATAACCATGTTTACCTAGAACAGGTATTGGAGGGAGTCATAAGTTCTATGCGTTTCAGCAATTCTTTGCAGCAATTCTCTAGTTTTTAAGACTATGTTCCTTTTTTCAAAATTCTGTCCATCGATTCAAACGGCCACTGCATTAACTGTGGCAGCATTGAATCGGCCCTTGTGGTATTAACAGGTTTTCTGTCAGCTTATACTACTACCGTTAAATCAGTTGGTTGATATTCGACTGATGTCTTGAAACTTTTAATATAGTTATTATTTTGATGTAAGGTTGTGTATAGATCTTTAACTATTGTAGGATTCAAAATTTGGTTATTGTTGCATCTAACATCACTTTCTTCATCACCTAAGAACAATGTTCATACGTCCTATGATGACTAACTGCATCATAAGCCGATCTTTTTTATGAATGCATGCCAGATTTCTCCTAGAAACAAATCTTTGGTTTCTTTCACATAACCTGTTGTCTCTCTTCTGCTCTGTCTCGTTCTCCTTGATCTCCTTCTTTCTCTTCCGATTATTCGTTAACTTCATATTTCTTTCCGTCTCTAGCGCATTCTCCCTGACTTGCTTTTTCCTCTTACTATCATTCTTTAATCTCCTAGCCCTTTCTTCTATTTTTTAATTCTTCTTTGCTTCTTTTTTCGCCTTTTGTCACTTTCTAACCTTTTTTGTTTTTCGTTCGTAGCCTCTTTCTCCTTCCTGTCCAACATTGCCTTACTATTAAGGTAAGAATTCTTATTATGAGACCGAACCATTGGACTCTCTGTAAGGGCTTCATGGTTGAGTAATAAACCGCTAACATCTGTAGTGGCCTCTACTCAGATTGCCGGAAAATCGAAGGTTATTTTTTACAGACTTTCTTTAGTACCCAAAAGAATGAAACAGTTCTCTCTGGTTGTCAACTTGGAACTGGAATGAGTAGATTTCCCCTATTACAACCAGCTTACAGGTGATACCATATGTTGCCGGGTTAAACAGGACATCGCGATAGCTCTCTTTGGTGGAGAAATTATCCCCGTTGGTTGAATAAGTTAAATGTTTAAAATGTTCCCAATTTTCAATAACGTGAGACACGATGGTCACTCTTATATTCATGGACATTTAAATGTTACCGTAGATAGGAGAGGGAGCGAAATAGACAAGCATATACTGGCAGAGTAACAACACGGTGAAGTATTGACTCACCATTACAACTCAGAACTTCACGCATTCTTTGCAATGAGATAGGGAATTACATTGATTAATACCAATCTTATACAGGTACACTGACACAAACACAGTTATAATAACTTACTTCTATTGCAACCACTTTTATTTGATTAATAGCAAAATCGTTGTTGTCATTCAAAATGTGAAACACAACTGTCAAAAAACATCGTATTTCTATTGTTACCGTATTTAAAAGAAGATTAAAACTTTACAGTCGGCTTAGTCTGCTTTGCTTTTGCTAACAGAAGATAATGTTTTCAAACTTTTTTTTAAAATTTGTTGTTTTATTTCGACCTAGGCACTTACAATTTTAAAAGTGTAACATTAACAAATTTGTAAAATGTATAAAGTTTTAAATTAAGTTATTGCTAATGACATCCTCTTTGTAATACATATTTAAATGTGGCAAATTAAAGTCACCGAAAAGTAGAAATGTAGAATTGTAAATGAATGGTAATGCAAGGACAGTATCAAACAGGAGGTCGTAGTCATTTCCGGAAGCGTTTAGGTGAGATGTACGCAGCAATTAAATAAATAATTGCGATATTTTTAAATAATTTAACACAAGTAAGTTCAATATGTATAGAATTGCACCTTACATTTAGACGGCTGGGATTTAAAGTGTCCACTACAATAGTTCCGCCGCCTCGACTCTTACCAGATTGTACTCGATTCCGATCGTCACGAAACACTAAATAGCGAGAATCAAGCAGTTCACTGTCACTTTGATTTATCTAAGTTAGAGTAATGGGAATTCGACTGTATTAAATTTACACTGTTAAATGAATGTGGTACTAGTTAACATTACCAGATCTGCATATTTATATTAAAAATCTGTAAAATAGTTTCGCCTGCATTTTATTTATTTATTATTATTAACAATAATCTGTACATGTAATATGAGCAAAGTGCATATAGTTATGTAACTACCTCAGATTAAATTTTTTATTAATTTCCCACTGGTTAAGACGGGCTAATCAGAAAAACAAAAAATCAAAATGATCTGTTTAATAAATATGTACACTATCTATCAAATATTTGTAACAGTTATATTTCTTGTTTATAAAAAACATCTTTTAATTACACTTCACTTTTCCATTTGGTTGTCCCTTCTGAAAATTTAAACAAATCATCAATACAATATGAAGCTGCGGGGGGCAGTTATTATTCAAGGGCAATTATGTGTATTATGTTGAAAGTAGCATGGTAGTTGAGGTTGTGCTTTATAATGAAGTAAGGTAGCAGGTAAGGCAAGCAGCAAGGTAAGCGGTATAGGCAGAAGTAATGCAAGACATTCAAGTTGATTTATAATAAAAAGTAACGCGTAACTGTGAGCCAATCAGAGATCGTATTGGGAGGCATTCCAATTTGACAGTTGTCATACATTTGGGTTAAATTTGTGGTTAACTGAATTATTTGTTATATTAAACATGAACTCCAGCGATGATGAAATTGGCATGTTAACTATAGTTCTTTTATCGGTACGAAAATAAATATTAGCGTGTTTTATCATATATTTATAGTACAATATCTCATGTATTTCCACTAATTCTATAAGTTTCATGTCCATTTTGCACTTAATAATGAACACAAGAATAAAAATGATGAAAACTACACCAAACTAATGACAGCTGTTGTTCGATAAAGCAGATTGCTGTATTCACGCCGAAGCTACTGTCTTCTGATTGGCTAGCGGTAGAGCAGTAACGCAGAAAGATGAGAGATCGTCAACTTCTGCGTTTCGCTTCCCGCGTTGCTGCTTGCGTTGCAGCGTTACTTTTTATTATAAAACGATACATAGCTCGGCACTGGTTCAACTTCTGCGTTACCTTACCGCAGTTGCGTTACCTCATACCTTACTTCATTATAAATCAGCCTTTATACTTATTTACGATACGTTACCTTATTTTTCTGGGTTATATATGCCTTTCGATAGAAATTAATGAATAATATTATAAATCCAATAGCGCCTATTGCAATTGGCGCAATAAAATAATATGGTGCTTCGCAGTCATTTATGAAGAAGTGTGGAATCAAATGAAGTAGTATTATCACAAATTGCCCCTAAAACACAAATCATTTATTTATTAATAATATTGAAATTCGTATCTGTGTAAAAGCTAATATTAGTTCATCAAATCTGATTCTAATAGCATATCAGAATTCAGTTATTTTTATTATTTCATGTTTTTATTAAACCTCACTTGTGATTTACTCTCCACGTATCTGATAAACTTTAAACTTTGTACGCATACGTAGTTCCGATGACAAAATAACATTTTAATGAAAAACTAATTAATTAAAATTATTTATAAGTCATGGAATGCATGACAGAGTGTAAATTTGTCTAACATCAGCAGTAAATTGACTTAAATTCCGATTGGACCCTTTCTGGACAACGCATATAATATTTTTTTTTTCTTAATACTAGCTTTTTTAAAAATGCACTAAAAAGAAAAGTAAGTAAATAAAATCGTGGGCAATATACATATAGAGCAATATAAATCAATATTGCATTTTAATATTAACGCTCTACGCTTTTATGAACTTATGTTTTTTAGCGCAATTTAATGTGAGTTGTTTTTAAATATTTCTTTAATTTGTAATGAATTCAGCTCTTTAGTATGAATACATTTCATTATCAAACAATTGAATTTATTTAATTTAAAATGCAGACATACTTGTATTCGCTAGACTCTGAACTTCAGTGAACTTTTCCACGCAAACATAATAATAATTAGTTTTCTTACATAACTTATTTGTACTCATATCTACACATATATTAGTCCCGGACTAGGCTAGGTTTATTTTGGAAGTATTAACTAAAAATAAATTATTTTTTACACGTCCGGGAGTAGAAGTCGGTTTCTATGGCGTCAAACGCGGGACAGAAATGAAGCATTTACTCCCTAGGGACGAAAACACTTTTCGCAAGGGAGTTTTTATTATAACAAAGGCTTTTGTAAATAAATGTCTGTTGTCATGGTACGCGTTGCATGGAAACATTTCCAAAGGCTTCTAAATATTGCAATGTCGCTCCGATTTATTACAATTCATTATTTATAAAATTAAGTGTTTCTACTCCCGAACGTGAAAAAAATAGTATATACGCCTCGGGAGAGACTACAATTTTTCCCCCGATGTATTTGTAGCCCTCTGGCTTCGCCCTCGGGCTTCAAATTACACCTCAGGAAAAATATGTGGTTTCTCTCCCTTGGTGTATAATGTACTAATTTTCTTTGCTATCAGGTGATTTTAACCAAATATTTTACTGGTACGGTAGTACGGAAAGTTCCGACCTATTTTCACCCCTACTCCAGATACAAATAAGAGCAATCTATGTTATAAATAGAAAACTATAGAAATGTTATGATTATGAGCAATGTTTATTGACAACAACTGCACTTATATGTGTTTTTCATTGGTTAATATTGCAAATTATGTGCGGTTATGAACGTAGATTAAACAGAAGGAAACAATCTGGTGTGGGCACCATACTACTTTCTTATACTTAATTTAAATTGGCATATATTTGACATTTCAAATGCGCATTTCTGTAAATATTTTGTCTCCGTTTTGTTTTCATAGCATATATGATATTTTACATGCCAATATATAAATACATTTTACTCAAAATTGGATAAAGATAGAGCAAAAATGCATAGAACATTTTTTCTTAAGCTTATTGTTTCCTATAATTTTTATTTCAAAACTTTTTCCATATCACTTTTATTTTCTCCAATAATTCGCAATGTTCGATTTCGATGTTCAGTAAACTTCCTCTTCCGGTTGTGCGATTATGCTAGAAATCTAATCAGCTCTTCATATAATCAATAAACTTTTAAATACGAAGTTTCATTGTCCTGTCTTCGTTCGTTTAGAAGATAATGAACATACAGACACACATCCACGCACACAGACGTCATGGCGAAAATAGTCAAAACGTATTCAGGGGACCTCAAAACATGTATTTCCGTCAAAATCTCGCAATCGAAATTTTTCATGATTCCTATACTTCCTTTATACTATGTATAAGAAAGTAAAAAGAAAACATTTGATATATAATTGTTGAAAAAGCTAAAGCCCGTACGACAATTATTTGTACGTTTTTAATGTAGGCGGTCGAGTCTTCTGCCGAGTCGGCATTTATTTCTGTGTGTGCAAATGATACAAAACACACAATGTGGCAACCATTGCATGGCGGCTGAGGAGCAGTCTCGACAGCTCGTCTACGGCAAGGAACGCGCGCGTTTTTATTGCTGATGCGGCGCTTGATAACGTTGTTTTATGTGAGCGCTTGCACACACATCGGTTTTTCGCGCTTTGTGACGAACAATGAAGTTTAGAAATACAAATATTACGATTTTACTATTATTAACTTCCTATTTGTTAGCATACGTTAATTTTTTTATCATATGTACATTTCAAAACCTTGTAAAAATTTCTTCCCCCTGGAAATTTTTTGCACTCTTTTGGAAAAATTTCCGGAGACGCTCATGCATATATTACGACATGGGTATATGAGCTACATGCATGAGTTTCTTCTACTTTGAATAAAAATATTTTTATTTAATTTGAAAAGTATATTTCACATCCGCCCGGCTGCTGAATTGATAAAAACCGCTGTCTGTGTCATTATCGAGCGGAAGCCGAATCGGTAAAACACGCTGTGTGTGTAATCGTCGAGCGGTTACCAAATGGACCGACGATTCGGCAAAAACCGCTGTGTGTGTAACCGCCCGATCAAAAGGAATATTAAATCCGTGAGGTTGGTATAATTGACTAAGGTTCTGATTGTAGAGAACTGTATATATTTAGCAAAATAATATTATTGCTGACGGTTCCACCATGTGGTTCTGGTCATTATCTAAGCAGAAAAACGCAACATAACATCTGAAAAAACCACAATAAATAAAAGAATCTTAAATACAAGATTGTATTTAAGATTGTATATTTCTATTCTATATTGGTCCTATAATAGTACATTCCCCAACAACATTTATTTTTCCTGAGGTATAATTTTAAGTCAGAGAGCTACAAATACATCGAGGGAAAAATGATGGTTTATCGGGAGTAGAATCACGTAATTTCATAAATAAAGAATTATAATAAATGGAAATGTTTCCATGAAACGTGTACCATGATATTTGTATATAAAAACTTTTGTTACATTAAAAACTCCCATAGGGAAATTGTTGCTTTATTTGATCCCTAGAGAGTAAATGCTTTAGTTCTGTTACGATTTTGACGCCATAGAAACCGAATTCTACTCCTGGACGTGGAAAAATATTTACGTGGGAGAAAAATGGGAAATAGTTTTTAAATTAATATATTAAGTAGCTGCGGAGAATAAAATCATAACAATAACATAAAACAAGCAACTTGGCCTTATTTTGTCCATAGCTATGTATCAAAGTTTCATATACACTTTCTCCTGATTCAGATTTTGATTCTACACAACATTTTCATCAGAACTTTTGTTCTCAATAGGATAGGAAATGTAATATCAATAAATAAATACAACTAATATTGATTTCTTAAACACAATTTGATTAGACACCGGTAGATGGTAAGTACTTACTATTTGTAGAGTTGTGAGATACTTTTTCCACCAAAGATATTTCTGCACCTGTGGACCCATTGCAGCGAGCAGATAGTATGAGTACATAACTATATGAACAAAACAGTTTATAAAACCGAAAAAACTATATGTACCGCCTGCACTGAACTTGACACCTGACCATACAGATACAGCCATATAACTATGGTGGAATAAATGTAGGGTAGAAATATGTTCATTTTTCTTGCGCAGAACGAAGAAAATCTGAAACAATAAGGCAAATAGTGAACTAACGATTTTTAGTGTATGAAAAAGGAAGTTTGAGATAACTAATAGGCCAGGCGGCAGGGCGATAAATTCAACCAAATCCGTAAATAAATGTTAATAAAGGTTTTATTGTTTTAAATGGTTTATTAGGGTACCATTAGCATGAATCTAGGTTTTCCCGACACCCCCGAGGTATGCTTCGATCACCGTGGGGCCGCAAAGGTACAAAAATTTGGTTTTTCGCTAATATCGCGTTTTCCCTTTGATGTACGGCTAAAATGGTCGTATATGAAATTAAAGACGATAAAATTCTCTACAAAATAGGTTGTTATCATTTTTTCGTAGGACTTATACATTCGAAACAGTAGCCGCGCGAAGTTTAGCGATTTTTGACAATTTTTGGTGGCTAAATTCCACGGTTCACTCGTTCTGGTGATACTAAAAAATATGAATAAGCATATATTGCATAAGTTTTAATAAAAATGTGTAGATTTTTTTTCAAAATTGACCCCCAGTGTCGTTTGCTATTTCCGAACAGCATGTAGATGCCAGAGTATCGCTAATATCAAGGGATGCACAAGACCTCGAAAAGTTCTTTAATTGGTTATCATCGCACAATCTCTTTCCAGTCAGCCTCGAGATTATGTCTATCAGTCCAAGGGGATGTGAAAATCAACTGTTACAAAGGATACGAAGTCGGCGTGTCCTCAAAGGCAGCTATCATTGGCGGCAATTTTGGAGATGTGAAATTCCAGCGGAAGAAGAGAGTAATTCCTTTAAGAGCAGTAAACTCTTCAATAAACATTCGAAATAAAGTGATTCCGGTTGATATTTCAGTAATATTTCAAAGAATTACAATTAGTAAGAAAACGGAACAGGATTTGCAACATTCTTTTCACTTCGAACTAGCCCCTTACCCACTATCGCTTTTTGATGAAACAGGAATGCGTAAAACGCAGAAATTTGTGTACATTGTATAATATGTTTTCTCCTATGGCTCATTCGATCGACGATGCAGGTAACGTGATACATGTTATTGACGGTGGATTTCTTCTCCATCGTGTTGTTTGGTACCAACAAAAGGCATTTCATCATATTCTTTCGAAGTACGTACAATACGTTCAGAAGTACTACAAGGTCAACAGCATAGTTGTTTTCGACGGCTATCCAAATGACGCTAACAACAAAAGTACTAAAGCTGCTGAATGCCTACGTAGATCGCAGAGGCACATCGCTGCTAATGTGATGTTTGATGAAACGATAACAGCAACAATGTCACAGGAAAATTCCTTGTGAACGACCAGAGCAAGAGTCGGCTCATTTATATGCTCGTAGGCAAACTTCAGGCTGTAGGTTTTCTCGTAAAGCAAGCTGCTGAAGACGCTGGCACTATTATAATCATCACCGCGATTGAATTATCGCCAGACTATGATTCCATAGTGATAGTGGGTGAAGATGTCGATCTTCTCATACTACTAATAGGTCTCGCGTCATCTTTGTGTAATGTCTATCTCTTGAAACCAGGGAAAGGTAAAACTGAGAGCAGAATTTACTCGACAAAATCGTTCAAATATCCCGAAGAAGTTGCGCAGCACATACTTTTCCTTCACGCCTTCTGTGGGTGCGATACAACCGCAGCATTTTTTAGACAGGGAAAACAGAAATTCGTCAAACTGCTTAAAAAAAATATGAATTTACGAAAAACCATTGGAATCTTTAAAGACCCAGATTTGTCTCCAGACCTGGTTGAGGCAGTTGGAAAATCTGTGATTAAAGCACTCTATGGAGCGAGCGACAGTCATATTTCATTGAATTAATACAAGTTCCAGTGTTTCGCGAAATCTATTTCTAAGAGTGCTTGCAATCTCGCATCTTTACCACCAACTGAAGCAGCAGCACGACAGCATTCCTTTAGAACCTACCATCAGGTACAAGAATGGTACGGAAACAGGAAGATTGGGGCTGGAAAAGCACGGGGAATGGCCTGATACCTATTTCTACGATAAAAGACGCTGCTCCGCAGGAGCTTCTTGTCACGATATCCTGTATGTATAAAAAAGAGTGTCGAGCAACATGCAGCTGCAGGAAGAGTGTACTGCGTTGCTCGACAATTTGTGGAAGCTGCCGGGGCTAGTCTTGTATCAATGTCGAGATTGAACAAGAGAATTTCGACATTGATGACGAGATCGACGTGCAATTCCAACATTTAGCTGCACAAGACACAGAAATGACTGATGACTCTGAAAATGAATAAACTGCGATCGACAACAATGGTAGAGGTGAAGAAAGAGAAATCATTTCTCAACCATCGACCTCGGATACAATATTTACTGAAGATGAACCTTTCAGTGAAGAACGTCGTTCAGTGCCAAGAAGAAGACAATTGAATTGATACCATTCTACCGCTGTAGAATTGTTTTTAATGAGAATCACAATAAATCGAACTATATATAATTTTGAACAAAATTCTACACATATTTATGAAAACTTATGCAATATGCTTGTTCAATTACAATCACCAGGACGAGTGAACCGTGGAATTTAGCCACCATAAATCGATATTCCTGCAATTGTCAAAAATCGCTCAACTTCGCGCGGCTACTTTTTCGAATGTATAAGTCCTACGAAAAAATGATAAGAACCTATATTGTAGAGAATTTTATCGTCTTTAATTTCATATACGACCATTTTAGCCGCATATCAAAGAGAAAACGAGATATTAGCGAAAAACCAAATTTTTTTACCTTTGCGGCCCCACGGTGATCGAAGCACACCTCGGGGGTGTGGGGAAAATCTAGATTCATGCTAATGGTACCCTAATAAACCATTTAAAACAATAAAACCTTTGTTAACATTTTTTACGGTCTAAATTACTTGCCGCCTGGTCTATAACTAGAATTTAAACTAAATAAATCATGTTATTCAGGGATCCCTATTGCTTTGTATGAATTCTTAAATCTCACTGTGCTTAGAAAACTTAACTTCGAAAATGAGGAACTTTGGATTTTTTTTTCAGACTCTATGTACGTTCAAAATTTCATTGTTTTTTATTTCAATGTAAAAAAAATATTGAAAATCTAGTTGTAAACTCGCGATAAAACTCCCATCGTCTGATTTATTTGGTGACGTCAAGGTTCACGACTTGATTATGGGCAGGTCTGATAGTGTTTGACAGTGGATTCACTCATACGGTGTGTATTTAGAGTTAATACTGATGTACTTCCATAAAACCATAAAACATTTCTAAGTTATTATTAATCTGTGTAGGTTACAACTTTTCTTTCGTGGATTTTGGTGTTAAAACAAATAACTTAGAAATGTTAAATGGTTTATGGTGCTAATGTATAGAAGTACATCAATATTAACTCTAAATATTTAATCAAGTACATAATACAAAAAAAAAAACTAAGTCACACACAGTTCTGTATATGCGGACTGGCACCTAACTTTACTATTTTCTAATCAAAATTACTTCTTAAATATATATATATATATATTGTTAGCTAATGAGATGTGTATGAATGGTTGTATTTGTGGGAGATATAATAATAACGTAATATTATGTATTGGTTAATCAGATTTATTACAGTAACGTCGAATTAAAGAAGTTGTGCAATTGCACTCAGTAGGTAAGCAGCAGTATCAGCCTAGACGGCTGTGTGAATGGACGTACTACTGGTAAGCAATAGTGTCAGCCAGGAGGGCTGTGAGAATTGACATACTGTTGACAATGTGTGAGTTTCAGGTGAAGGAGATCGGTGGGTCTGGGTAGCGCCAGATCCATCGCAACAATCGGTGTGTCTTTGGCATCTTCTGTGTGATTTGTAAGCCCAATTGCTGCCGCAACAATCGGTGAGACTGGAGAGCGCCAGCTCACCGCAACAATCGACGGGACTGGAGAGCGCCAGCCCGTCGCTACAATCGGTGGGACTGGAGAGCGCCAGCCCATCGCAACGATCGGCTGGTGGCATAGTTCTTAGTGAGTTGTAAGTCCAGTGCAGCCGCAACGATCGGCTGGTGGCATAGTTCTTAGTGAGTTGTAAGTCCATTCCAGCCGCAACGCTGGTGGCATAGTTCTTAGTGAGTTGTAAGTCCATTCCAGCCACCGTAAAAGCAACGGCAGGTATGGCATCTTCTGTGTGATTTGTAAGTCCAATGCTGCCGCAACGCTGGTGGCATAATTCTTAGTGAGTTGTAAGTCCATTCCAGCCACCGTAAAAGCAACGGCAGGTATGGCATCTTCTGTGTGATTTGTAAGTCCAATGCTGCCGCAACAATCGGTGTGAACTGGGACGCCAGGTAGACCACCGCAACGATCGGTGTGAACTGGGACGCCAGGTAGATCACCGCAACGGGCATGGCGGTGTTAAGATCCGTCCATGTCGGCCGGGCTGAGTTCCCGAAGACCACGAGAGTGGTATTTGTCTGTTTCAGGTAATCAGCGAAAGAGAGCATACAATGAGTCCATACGGGCATACGGCGAGCATTCAGAGAGAGAGAAATAACTCTAGTTGGTCAGCAGGAGGAGAGCTAGGTCCCGGGAGGGACCATGTAAGTACAAACAGTGATTGTGTATAAAGACAAGTATTGATTATATTATTGTTGCATGTACTACTACACATAATGATGAACCGCGAGACGCCCATGGGGACGGAGCGGACGGTTAGTAAGCACAGGTGGAGATACGAGCGAAATGGGAGAATCGTCAGGATCCGAGCGGTGTTGGTCAAAGAGTAACGAGGAAATTTGGTATTGGTAGATTATTGGTATTATAGGGTGTAGTCTATAGGTATTAGTACGTGCCTATATTAATATACCGGGTGAGTTTTTTAACCTGAGACTTTCAAATATCTCGAAAAATAGGCGCTCTACGAAAAAACGTTAATTATCAAAATTCAATCATTCTGGGGGGAAAATACATTAGTGCAAAAAATAGTCCCCCACCCCTCTCTTTGTGGGAGGGGCGGGGGGTAACTTTGAATCTAAAATAGGAACCCCAATTTTTTATTGCAGATTCGGATTCTACGGCTAAATGTACGTACGATCTGAATGAAATATTTTGTTCGGTTCGCTGTAATCGACGACATTCAATTTTTTCGATTTCTTCTACTAAGACCATATGCCTACGATTTTGCAATACGTTTTAAATAAGAAAAACGTCACGTTTTGTTGTAAATACTCGAAATTCGTTGTCAAAAAACAAATATCACGTTTTCATTGTAAAAAGTTTATTAACGTTATTAAAATTGTCTCTTGTGCAGTTAAATACTCCATTTTGAAGTTAATATTAACAGCCTAACGGAAAACAATTACAGCGAACCGAACAAAATATTTCATTCAGATCATACGTACATTTAGCCGTAGAATCCGAATCTGCAATAAAAAATTGGGGTTCCTATTTTAGATTCAAAGTTACCCCCCGCCCCTCCCACAATGAGAGGGGTGGGGGACTATTTTTTGCACTAATGTATTTTCCCCCCAGAATGATTAAATTTTGATAATTAACGTTTTTTCGTAGAGCGCCTATTTTTCGAGATATTTGAAAGTCTCAGGTTAAAAAACTCACCCGGTATATTATACGTATGACTGAGCGAGTGAATGACACATCTCAAAAAGGTAGCTTCGTAACAATATATATATATATATATATATATATATATATATATATATATATATATATATATAATTTCATATTACGTTTTCAATTTTTCTATAAATCGAAACAAATGAAAAAAAAACATTATTAAATCGTCAAGTTTCCTACACAAATTGCAAAATTCAGTAGTATTATTCAAGTATTTTATTAACTCTTCATTTTACGTATAAGAAACATATGTATAACAACGTTCTAAAAAATGTGTAGTGCAGAAGCATGTTATACGAGACCAAAATTAAGCGAAATAGGGGTATTGTTTGGAAGATAAAAAATATGCCGTTTTACATAAAATTCCCCATTATAATTCAATAAAATAAAAATTATTGTGTTATTCCGAATTTGATACCGTGCAGGCAAAATTTGAGAGGATATTTTAACCGTGCTAGAACGAATCCAGCTAATATAACTTGCACAGTAGAAGCACCGGGTTATACGTAGGATTGCTGTACATACATACTAGGATATAATATTGGTACTTACAGTATCGATAAATTCTACATGTTTCAATATGAAATACAGCCAGCACACGTTAAGGGCCTAAAAAGAGAAGAATCATATTTAGTATATGAACCAAGTCATCTGGCATGTTTTCACAATGAACATCGATTGTTAGTAAATAATGATCGTAAAATATAAAATTTGTCTACTGTTATATCAATTATTTCACTGACATTCACTGACAACTACTTAAATATAATAAATTTATATCACTGTAGCTTTTCGCACATACGGTATATATGAATAATTGAATATTTATATCTTTACACCTGCAGATGTTTAGGGTTAAGTAGGAGTACGCCGCGAAGGTTAGTACAGTGTAAAGTAAGGCGAGGGGATATTGTATTGTGCAAATTTTCAATTATTCGTACCCACTGTATATATATAAAATCCAATTAGTATACTTTACAATATGAAAACATTTAAAAACTTTACATGATACAATAAGTATCAGATTTTTAAATATATACAGGGTGACCCATTTGTGAATGCTCACCATTGGAATCTCCGAAACTATAAGACATACAAGGTCGGTTAAATTAGACAAAAGTTGCGTATTTATGGGCCGATGTTGATGGCGATTTTGTATTTTGAAAATATTGCATGGCTCACTAGATAATGACAAAAGTGTGATTTTCTCGAATTTTTATTTTACTTTATAAGTCAGAAGGTATTGGAAATATTGGAAAAAGCTTCAAATAAATATTTTAGTATAACTAATTAGCTTTTTGATGAATCAGATAAAAAAAAATTTTACAAGATGTTACCGAAGATACAGCTTGCAACTAAAATTTTTTAAATGGGAACCTTAGTTAATTTTGATCAAGTTAAAAAGTGCTATTTTTTTCTCTTTACAATGATGTATTTGTTTACATAAATATCTTTTTTAGTTTCGAAGAAAAACTAAAAAGTAAGATAAAATGAATGATTTTTGTAGTGTGCTATGAAAATTTGGTATAAAACAACTGCAACTAAATATGTTATGTACGTGCAAAACAATTGAAAATCAACAACACTTGATAAACGAAACAAAAGTCGTTTCGTAAACTGAAAGCTAGTAGACAGATTCTCATATGAAACCCATACCTACATAAATTATTTTTTGTCTCTAATCTTTTGTTTACCAAATATAATTGAATTTCAATTGTTTCGCATGTTCATAACGTATTTAGATGCAACTGTTTTATACCAAGTTTTCATAGCACACTACAAAAATCATTCATTTTATCTTACTTTTTAGTTTTTCTTCGAAACTAAAAAAGATATTTAGGTAAACAAATACATCATTGTAAAGAGAAAAAATAGCACTTTTGAACTGGATTAAAATTAACTATGATTCCCATTTAAAATATTAAAGTTGCATGCTGTAACTTCGGCAATATCCAGTAAAAATTTTTTTCATATGATTCATCAAAAGGCTTATTAGTTATACTAAAATATTTATTTGAAGCTTTTTTCAATATTTCCAATACCTTCTGACTTATAAAGTAAAATAAAAATTCGAGAAAATCACACTTTTGTCATTATCTAGTGAGCCGTGCAATATTTTCAAAATACAAAATCGCCATCAACATCGGCCCATAAATACGCAACTTTTGTCTAATTTAACCGACCTTGTATCTCTTATAGTTTCGGAGATTCCAATGGTGAGCATTCACAGATGGGTCACCCTGTATATCCCATAAAATTTTCTTATGGTATATAAATTGTGATAAAAGAAAATAGCTTTTTACATCTATTCCTCGTGGTGAATTAGAGTAGTCCACGGGTTGACAGAACCATCTGTAATCTGTCATCCAGCCAAGTACACTGCCCTACAAAAAGAAACGTTTTACTACCATACGCAATGAAACTGTATTACTATATACTATACCGTTTCAAAAAGGCAGATGAAGTAGCATTAAATTTTAAGTTTAATTCAGATTCAAAATATAATAGGGTGCATTTAATATGAAATAATAAGTTATAAATAATACAGATTATAATCTAAGTGTAGAGCAAGACCATGCTCCTACCATGCATGTAGTTCACTATCCATGAGCGTTTAATGTAAAAAGTAATTGGTTGACAAAAAAACTATTTTACAAAAACTGGCAACTAATGTTTAGCTTAATTTTATCCATTAACATTTTTAACAAATTAATGAGAATAAATTCTTGAAATTATAAAATTAACGGACTTACTTTATAGAACAAGTATGAACTAATTGCAACCTGGAAAATATTGTACGTTAACATGGCGGTCTTCAGTTTAAATGGTTTCCTATTTTCCATTAGTTTTGGTCCAATTTTCGTGCAGAATAAAATGTAGATAGCAGTTGATAGAATTGGAGGTAAAGGTGATGACATCATGAAATAACCTTTTGTACGTGGATCTATAAATATGAAAATTTATGACAAATTTTATAATATGATACAGGGTCTGCAGACCACCAACTCTTATGTACGAGCAGCCCGTGATATAAATTATAACTGTTAGATATTTTATATGACGGTGTGATTATAGGAGTATAACCCATATTAGTAACAATGGTTGCATTATCACAAATAAATACAAAATGTTAAACATATTCATTAAAAATAGTGGACCGATAGTATCCTTTTATAACTCCATAATAGGTAAAAGATATTGACATCTGTGTTTATATTAAATAGTGTTCTGCGTTACATGGCCTATTAAAGACTATCGATTTAATATGCCATGTAATACAGAACGAATTTCTTACAGTTAATGTATTTCAAATTGTTTCTCCATGAACCTTTTAAAAAAATTCATTCCAGATTTGATTTCTCCAAGATCCATCGTGTCCAGAGTATTAAAACTGCTCCATTTTACATCAGATTCAATATGCCAGTTAATATTTATGATAAAATTTTGATACTATAATAATACGGAACGAATTTTCCGTATGTGCAGAAGGCATTTAGTATTTTTGAGCAAGTTGATTATTGAAAAATTTTCGTGGACCTAAGCAATAAAATATAATTTGAGTTAATTTTATAAGTTTTATTATTTTAATTCCATAGTATTTTAAAAGAATACAGCAGCGTAGCTAGCGGGGGAAGGCCCGCCCCGGGTGTCACTTTTTACGTGAAACACAATTGAAGGGGTTAGAACCATAGGGGTTTAAGTGCATATTTAAGAGAAATTGAATAAAGTGACGCAAATGGTAACCTTCCAAATTTTTCACGACTCCTATACTTCCTTTATACTATGTATAAGAAAGTAAAAAGTGGGAAGCCTATTATAAATAATAGTTATTAAGATGCAGAAAAAAATATATGCGTGTTCTCTATGAAACCAACATAATTGATTTAAAAATTTTTAAACTCATAATTAATAATTATTATGAAAAAACTTTTACCACCGATATCTTTAAATGTATGTTTCTGTACTTAAACCCTTATGGTTCTAAGCCCTTCAATTATATTTATGTGTACTTATATTAATTGAATAATAATTAGAATGAAGAAGAATTATTATCCGAATGAGAAAATTAATGTCTATCGCCGAGATTCGAATCCGGGTCTTTCACCTGCCGGGCGAATGCTCTACCAACTAAGCTACAAAAGAGAACTAATTACATATTCTCATTCCTCGCCGTGCCTAACTTTGTTTACTTGTATGATGATTGCAACCCGTACGGCACTACAAGCATTTCTCGACTTATTCGCCAAATAACGTTTATATTAAATATTAAATAGTAATAATTAGTTTTTAACAACTATACTTACAATTAAAATAAATAAAACACAAATATTACAAAAGTGTTACATTTCTATATCATAATACAAATCCTGCATCGGAGATTACCACACTATAAAAATAAAATACGTTGCGCTAGCGATACAGTGTAAACTGGTCTGTCATTAAACTATTATTATTGTATGAGCTAGCCAACTTCATTGGTCAAATAAATATGTGCGATCGCTAACCTTACAATATGTATTGAAATAGAAAAGAATATGTACTAAATTGAAATAAAACGGTAAATAGGTTGAAAACTATTAAAATTTGACTTTAAATTACATACCTGTATAAATACCTTTATAATATCAAATGATATGGCACTAAGCAATATGTATTTCAGATAAATAACAGGAGCGAAATTGACAAGTACGAAAAATATCAAGAATACAAAACGTCAAGCAGAAAAAGAATCGTACAAAGATTTTTTCACAATATGCCTTCCTTACATCATGGAAGTACGAATATCAACTAAATCATGAACATTAATAAGAAAGAGTTCCACACATTGGTATGTCGAGTAACTACGTTACTTCCCTTTTAGGGAACATCTCCTAAACTAGTGGTTCTTAAAGTGGGGGGCGCAACCCCCATGGGGGTCGATAAAATATTTTGGGGGTCGCAGAATATTTGGCGAGTGATCCATTATTGCAACTAAACAAATAAGTATGCTAATAATAAAAACAATGAGGAATTCATTTTAATTAAACAAAAGAAATTACCTCCTAGATTTTAGTCCCCTTCAACATTTTTCTAAGCACACCGTTCGGGGGTCCTTCGGAATTTTCAATTGTGAAAAGGGGTCGCGCAACAAAAAAGTTTAAGAACCACTGTCCTAAACTATCTAACCTATTTGTATGATTTTTTTACAGATACGTATTATGTGCAAGTTACTTTTTATTTTTCGAAAATTCTTTTAGACTCGGCAAAAAAAATATATTTATTATTTGTTTTCTCCTTTATTTTCTTGTTGTTCTAATTTCTTTTGTCAAAACTCCATAATTCTTAAATCAGAGCAATAAATTGATAGATGAACTAAAATTTCAAAATATCTTGCCAATATTCTATCCTCTTTAAAATATAATTCACAATTTTCACAGAGAATTCATTAGTGTTTATAGATAAAATTAACAGATTGAACTGCACTAATAACAATTTCAAATTAATTTCGTTCGATGTTCAGTTACTGTTCACTAGTATACCTCATGATTTAATAAAAACCACTTTAATTATCAGATGGTCGGAAATCGTTACACGTACCAATATCCTTTTTAATAGGTTCTTGGATTGCTTTAATTTCATTCGTAACACCTCTTACTTACAATTTACCCCATGGGATCACCGCTTAGTCCTATTCTTGCTGAATTGGTAATGCAATTCATTGAATCTAGTATTTTAAACCGGAATGATTTTGAATTGTTATTTTACTTCAGATACGTGGATGACATTCTGATTTGTCTTCCTGAACAACAAATTAATAACATAGTTACAGCTTTCAATAATTTTAACACTTATTTACATTTTATTGTGGAAACAGAAATAAATAATTCTATCATTTCATTTTTATAGTTTCTTACACATCACTATTCAACGTGTAGATAATACATTGATATTCGATTGGCATGGAAAACCCAATTTTTCAGGTAGATATTTATCCTTTTTTGATTATTTTCATAAACGTTATAATATATGCAGCAGTAGTTATTGCTTTAGCAGACCGTGTTTTGAAATTGTCACATCCCTCAAACCATAACAAAAATTTGCATTACGTTTATAGCACCCTAATAGCCAATGATTACCCTCATAACTTAATTAACACAGTGTTTAAAAATAGATTAAATACATTTCTCAATTCAGATAGCACTAACAACAACAGTAGCATCTTACCCAATTTAAATCAAACTGTTACATCTACGATTAATTTACCTCAGTTTTTAGCACTCCTTTATCACCATAAAAATATCAATTCTTTACAAAGTATTTTCAACAATTTACCTATAAAATTAGTTTCCAAAATTCCATTCGTTTTCTATTCTCGAAATTAAAAGCAGGTACACCAAATGTTAAACTCAGTAATGTCATCTATCAACCTGATTGTGCTGATTGCCCTTCTATCTGTATTGGAGAAACTTGCCAATATATCGAGAGAAGACTCTACCGGCATAAATACCATCATAAAAACATTAACAATCATACTATTAACCATATTACAGATTTTTGTCATTTAAGTTCTAATTATGGCGCGTTATTTAAATTAGTATCACAAGATTAAATGAACTAGTTTCATGTCATTATCTTTGTTGGTATAATTTCACTAGTCACCATTTTACTTTTCTTGACTGACGTTGTCTTCAAACATGACCTTGCAGGGTCAAGACCAGTCAAGACTATAATCCTAAAAATATAAGTTTTTTCTTACAAATTTGATATTTAGATACAGTAATTTAAATGAAAAAAGTCTCATGAAGGTCATCTGTATCATATACGAATTAACGTAAAGCTATATATCTATCTCTCTCATTTCAATTGTCATGTAGCACGCGCGATAAGAACAGATATAACACGTTTGTCTTTAGATTGTCCGAACAATACTGCGACAAGCATAACAAAATGAGGCTTGTTGTACTCGATACTATTGCAATAACGTACGTCGATTTCTTATTTCCTACACTATTAGCTGGCGCGTAGGCGTGTAGCGTCATTTTGCTGCATTTTCTGTCAATTTTTCTTATTTACCACTAACAAACACAGTTATAATAAATCACTTTTATTGCAACCACTATTATTATATTATTATCTAAATCGTTGTTTTAACTCAAAATGTAAGACACAAATGATTAACGTAATCAACTGTCAAAACATCGTATTTGTGTTGTTACCGGTGCTAAGCCGACTATTCACCTAAAACTTTATATCTGGTATATACTAATGCATGCATTGTTCTTCTTGTGTTTATATCCACCCGTCATCTGCTAACCCCTCACAAACAGAAATTACAGTATCTTATATGCCCCATTAAAAAATTAGATAAACAACACTACGGAATGTTAGAAAATGGGCGTGGTTAAAATCTAAATTTGTACTGTTCAACCTTCATTGGACTTCTCTTATTAATCGAAGTTTAGGTAATTTTTACTTTATATTTTAATTCGTTTATTAGTTTAATTAAGTTTTATATTGTTACTTATTACATTCCAATTTTCAGATGTTGCTGAATATTTGTATTGTCGCTTTGATAATGGCCAAAAATCGCCACAATTGCGTCAGCTTTTTAATAATGCTATAATATATTTTTGTTCTGCACGTCAAGAACTTCTTGTCATTATTCCCACCTTCCCGGATTAAATCACGTCTTGTCCTTTATTTTCTATTAAATTGTTGTTGAGTTGTTTTATTTTTCAGAGTTACATATGGCCGTAGTAGGAAAAAAATAAAGAATTTTGACATTTCTCTGAAGTTTAAAGAAAATCAATAAATTTATAATCTGCTTAGTTGGTTTTATCTGCGACCCAGTGTTTATGATTTTAAAAGAGTATTTAAGTAAATATTATTTTGTATATTCAGACTTGGACATCGATAGGCTACAGGCATGTGACTGCACCCAATCTAGTTATTTAATAATTTGCTATTTTTCAAATCGAAATTACTGGTAATTGATTTATTTTAAAAACATTAATTATTATGTCTTGGATTTAATGCATAAATCGAAATAAATAAATATTAAAAACATTAATCCGCGAAAGTTCTCTATTTATTAATGTATAATATGTTCTACACCGTATCTAAGAAAAATAATTATAGTAATACTGAGATTTAATTGGAAATATTTCAGAAAATTTGACTATAGTAGTTATATGAAAATCGATTATGAAACGAAGATAGTGACTATAATAAATTTTAATTTTAAAATAAATTTATCATAAATTTACCACGGTATATAGTCCTTCAAATTTAGCTAGAGGCCAAAATAACCAATTTGAATTTAGTGTATATTCATGAGCAATAGTTAAATTTATTTTACATTTATCCGTGTCATGCCTAACTGTAAACAATTGAATATTAATGATTAATATTCTTAGCAAAAAAATTTTCTGAGGATATATGATATGATGCAATGTTAACAATTTAAGTTAATTGTGTATTTTTTGCCAATTGAAAACCTTTTTCGGCCTGATGTGTCCCTACTACACTTGTATATAAATTAACAAAATAATATTTTGTTAATTATATACATGAAAAACAATAATTATTGTTTTAATATTTCATAAAAAAAAATGGAGACCGAAAGGACGGAGCAGCGATAACTATTTACAATAAATAATACATAATAGTACATGCATATACGATACTAAACATAATTTGTTACATAATTATATTGATTCAATATAACATAATATAAAATAATTCATTATGAAGTTGTTAATAAGCCGATGTAGGTATGAACAAGGTTTATATTAGAGTAAGGGTTAAAATGAATTTACCAGTTGGTATTGAATTCCAAGTTATTTTAAATACTTACGACGTTTCGCTTCTAGTTTGAAGCATCATCAAGTACACTGAAATTATTTTTAAGGAAAATTTTGTAATTTCATTGTATGCGATTGTGCTTCAAACTAGAAGCGAAACGTCGTTTTTAATTAAAATAACTTAGAATTCAGTACCAACTGGTGAATTCATTTTAAGCCTTACTCCAATATAAAACCTTATTTATTCTAATAAAATAAGATGTATTTTGTTGTTTTTGCTTAAATCGTTTATACTTACCCCCTATCCTATCCCAAAAATGGTGATATTCATCAATCATTTTCATTATCATTATTAATCCTGCAAAAAAAATTTGCCATTTGCATTACTTAATTATTTAAAATATTTTCATACTATGAACCAAATCTGTTGCAAAAAAATTTCACTATCGAAATTATGCATTTAAACTTTAGATATAATTATTTATGATAATATATCAAAGAAAATGTGCAAATACATTAAAAAAATTATGTATATTAACCTTATGTTACTTCACACAAACACTGGATTAATTTTATCGTAGTGTGATCGTTACTACGAATGCACAGAGTTGTAAAAAAAAAGTCATTGTGATATCGCTAGTTATAGCATTGATGTATAAACTATATCAGTGCTTCGCAAAATGTGGGCGGCTATCCACTTTGGAAACTGAAACTGTTGTTACGAGGGGAGGGAGGCACAACATTATTTTAACGTTATTTTACCATTATAAATACATTTAAAAAAAATCAATTATTTGTAACACACATTTGTTTGAATTATTTCTCTTATATTCTTTTACAGAAAACAATTAGATTTTTTTAAATAAATTACTGTATTTTAAAAGTTTCAATAAATAAAAATCTTTTAATCCATATATTTATTCATTCACACATTTGGATTTACGTTAATTAATATAAGTATGTATGTTTAATAAAATTATCTAATGGAAAATTAGAATAAAACAATCGAAAACATGAAAACTGATATAGATGACAAACAACGGAAATATATTAGGCGAAAGAAATAATTGGGTATCGCATTAATATTAGGTCTACGTAAAAAAAGTTTGTATTCCACTGTTTTCTTAGTACTATTTATAATAGTATAAACTAACCATCTGAATATATTTTGCCCAGCAACAATCTATTCTTATTATGCTAACTAATAACGTCATCAAAATTAAACTCAACTGAACTTTTTGATATGTAGTGAATATTACTCAAAATATTTATAAAGATGTAGAGTGTGATATAGGAGGCAAAATATATAGTGGAAGGTTATAGAATTGGTTACCCGAGTAAAAATTTCCTATGAACATAAGTTCAATTCTCAATTACTTGTTTGTGTGTTTTTACCTTTTTTATGCAAATTATAAATAATCATACAGTCATTTATTATATTTACGTATATTGTAATTTATAATAAGAAAGAGAAGGAGAGAGATAGGAAGCGTTACGTACTTTATTTTAAACTCAAAATGAAATATGACCCATGTACGTTTTTTACCTGTCGAAAAACAATAGTGCATTGTTTAGTCAAACTTGAAATGAAAACAGACATCGAACAATGTTCGATGTCTGTAGCAATTTCAAAACTTCAACAAAAAAATATGCGCAGAAATTTCGAACAGATCACTAGGATCACGAAATGACTTACGATATACGCCTGTATCTCTCGAACGTTCGAGATTTTTTAAATATTTGGGATATTGTGTGAAATAGGAGGTACCTTATAGTTTGTCATTTTTGTTGTAACGAAGGCCATACATTTTTACTTTGTTATACATAGTATAAAGAAAGTATATTAATCATGAAAAATTTTGATTTTGAAGTAAATACCATCCTCTCAATACGTTTTGACTGTTTTCGCAACGATGTCTGTGTGTCCGTATATTCAACATTTTAAAAATAAGTACGTTCGAGTAGTTCAAAAAACAAATAGCTGATCAGATTTTGCTGGACACGAAAATTAAACATTTTAAATTATTTGAGAAATTTTGATAAAATTTTCAAATAAAACCTGTAGCAAACAATATTTTAAAGATAAATATTATGTACAATTTCAGTTAGCCTCTATTCAATTTTGTATAAAACCCGCATTTGAAATGTTTGATATGTGTCTGTAAATTTTAAATTGAATTTGATGTACATGTGTATACAAAAGTCGAGTGGTGACACCAAATTATTGCTTTAGTTATTGAGGTTGACAGTGTAGGAAGATCTGTAGCTAACCATCGCTCATCAACTAATCCAACAGTTTCGTTACTCAGGATCCCGTTGCTAGGTTCGATAATTAAATAAAAAGGTAAATAACCATTTTAAACAAAACTGCTAAGGTTATACCCGAAGTGACAGTTAATAATATTAATGCAGAAACTGGTCACAATCGGTTCATCAATTTGTTTATTTACACTTTTGTTCTAAAATGTATTGTTCAGAAGTAATCTATATTTAAATGTTAATTCTCTATGTCCCAGATTTCTTGGGAAACCCGGTATGTACCCGGTATATACCGGTGTCCCAAGAAATCTGGGACATAAAACTGAGTAAAACTGAATTACTGTTGTACTAGCAACGCAAAAATGGTATTTAAGCTACATCTTTTAATTATTACTTTTTCAAAGCATTTTTATCAGAAATGTGAGTATTAATATCATTTTAATTAATACTAATCAATGCTAATAACCTATCCCTACACCTGTACCAAATTTCAGAGCTCTAAAATTTATAATACAGAAGTAATCGCAACTTTTTCAATTTTACATGTTAATTCCCATGTCCCAGATTTCTTGGGACACCCGGTATACTAAAAATAATAAGTTTTAATTGTCGCAGTGACACCTTGATCCATTAATTAAATCAAGGAAGTCGTATTTTGTGGAAGAAATGTAATTTTTACGTTTTGATTAAGGTCACAGAGACCACATAGATAGATCTGGAGCATTAAAAAATAAAAATTTAGATTTTTTAAAAACCGTACTATGGCGAATCCGTACTATACGAAGCCGCACTATGCGAGCAAAAAACAAATATTTATCTGAGTATTTATATGGGCCCTTTTCTTATGAAGAGGGACGCATTATTGTTATTATCCCACGGTCGCCAGGAGGCCTCTGGCGAGCGGACGAGCGATATACATACGAACGGTGCACCGACTATTAGCTCCCCGACATGTGATCCCCCGACAATTGGCCCCGTCAATTGATCCCCGGGACAGTTGACCCCTTTGCCAGTTGATCCCTTACACATGGATCCCCCGGACAATTAAACCCCCACAAAATGTAACAAGGAGACATTGGCACGATCGGAACACGGATTAGGCTGAAATTTTTTTTAGTAGTAGATGGACACTAGTAGTGATTTGTGGTAAAGTAATAGCGCGCAACGTTTTGTCCTTTTCGAGAAAAAGGGCTTTAAAAATATAGCAGTCTTTATATAGCTGTTTAAAAGAAGCACTGATAGTTGGTGCAGCGTTGCCGAGCGAGGGGCTGGCCACTTACAAAAATTGTGTACACTGTAATTCTAATTCACTAGTAATTCAAGTAATTCACAAGTAATTCGTTGGTAATTCAAGTAATTCATGGGTAATTCAAGTAATTTACAAGTAATTCAAGTAATTCTGTAATCACTTTATAAAGAAATCCTGATACGCTTATCACAAATATACGAAAAAAACTAAACTATTGCACTGAAACACAACACACAAGTGTTGATGTGCAATGAACTTCTACAATTGATTTAGTTAGATGTTCTATTCTAAACATATCTCGGAAAAAATAAATATAATACAACTATAAATCAGTCACATTTTGTTTGCATAACAAACTCTTTCGGCATACCCCGAGGCAGACCCTTTTCAAGATCCTGCTCTTTGTTTTCTTCGTTTTGAAACAGCCTTAAATTGCATTAAATGTTTGAATAAATCAGAACAGTAAAAATATAAATATAATTTATTGGACATTTTCTAATGTTTTAATGAAAATAAGAATAAATAATTTTGAAAATATAAATAACATACTTATATTTTATTCAAATGTACATGAGAAATATTATCATTGCGATTATTATAAAGGTAAAGTAAAACGTATTTAGCCAAAAAATGTATTTAGTAAAAAAAAAAGAAATGCATCGCCCGGGAATAGAACCCGGGCCGCCGAGAATTATTACAACAGTTTTAAACGTATAAGAACTCGTTTAAATTTTCGCACTTTTCGTGTTACAACGCACTCAGGTGCAACTAGGTATTAATATCTAGTTAAGTAATGGATTTCCTTGTACTCCGTTCTGTATATTAATATTATTCTTATAAATTTTAAACCCATTTCACAAGTAATTCGTGTAATTCTTAGGTAATTCATAGGTAATTCAAGTAATTCATAGGTAATTCACAAGTAATTCGAGTAATTCACAGGTAATTCATAGATAATTCAAGTAATTCCAGACATTTTGTACACCGTAATTCAAGAGTGGCCAGCCCCTCGTTGCCGAGTGGATAACGTCCTTATCTGCCACGCGATTGGTCTGAGTTCGATTCCCGCCTAGGTTGTTTTTATTTTTATTTTTTAATTATGAATAATCAATGAAAAACTACATATAATAATAATAATAAATTTATTTTATTTTCATTGATCAGTCTCGTCGTTCTGTGGAGTTTTTTTTAGTAGCTTTTGGGATGGCAATCGTCACAAAAACGATTGAAGCAGAATCTTATATGGAATAGAATTATCACTATGAAGAAACATCCTGTCATTGAATAATATTATTTATATCTACTGTATTTATATTTATTTGTATTTATATTTATAACTTGGATGTGTTTATACATGAAAACTAGAGGGTAGTTATGTTCAACATAAAAATGTACACTCATATGCAACTCGAAACAAAAATGATATACAGTGAACTTCGCTTATAACGAACCTCAAGGGACCGACGAAATTAGTTCGCTATAAGCGAAGTTCGTAATAAACGATAAACATCAGAAATTCATTCTTTTTATTAATGCATAGATACATGTTTCAAGTAGGTACATAGTATGAAGAACTGTTTTGCAAAACTAGACAAATCCAGATTTGTTCAAAATTTAGTTAGATATTGTTTTGTAATACATATACATTGTACACTACAATAGTTTTTATGAATCTTATTTGAAAAAATCGTTTATTTTACTTTTGTTTATACTTATTATTACTTTATATTATTTTTATTTATTTAAAGTAAAAGCTTTACGTGTTTTCTTGGAAATTGCGTAACTCATAATTGTACTTCTTTAACACGTTAAATACAATGAACAGGGGCGGACAGGCCATGTGGAGCATGCTGAAATTTCCGCATGGGCCGTTCCAATCGCGCGAAGGTCCGATAATTTTTTTTTTATACAATAAACCACATATACACAAGAACCGCAAGAACTGTTACGACGACTCTACATATGCGGAATTGAAATATTTCGAGGAATCCCCTGATTATTTGGTAAAATGCCGTTTGAAGTTCGTTATAACCGAAAACTTTTGCGATTATAACAAAAATTAAGGTTCGTTATACCCGAAAGTTCGATATAAACGGGTTCGTTATTTGCGAAAAAAAAACACACGTTTAATGATACTTTAGTTCGTACTTTACAGATTGGTTCGTTATAAGCGAAAGTTCGCAATAAGCGGGTTCGTTATAAGCGAAATTTACTTTACATAGTTTCTGCTACTCATAGGACAAACTTGTTTGAAAAAAGTCCTCATTATTTTGGAGGTATTATATACAACAAGTTGCCTCAAAATATGAAGCAAAATCCAAATATAAACATGTTTAAATATGAACTAACAAAATTTGTTTTTACTTCGTAAATGTATTTCTGAATTTGTAATAACTTTACGTGAAATACTTTTTGTCCTTCCTTATAATAAATGTATTGATGGTATTGGGCAAATATATTATTATTATTATTATTATTATTATTATTATTAATACAAGTGCAAAGAAGTTTCGTTTATAGAGTGAGCCAAGTTCGCAGTAAGATTCTGCTTAAAAAACTTCACAGAACGACGAGACTGATGAATGAAAATAAAATAAATTTATTATTATTATAAGTAGTTTTTCATTGATTATTCATAATTAAAAAATAAAAATAAAAACAACCTAGGCGGGAATCGAACTCAGCCCAATCGCGTGGCAGATAAGGACGTTATCCACTCGGCAACGCTCGAGGCAACGCTGCACCAACTGTCAGGGCTTCTTTTAAACAGTTATATAAAGACTGCTATATTTTTAAAGCCCTTTTTCTCGAAAAGGACAAAACGTTGCGCGCTATTACTTTACCACAAATCACTACTAGTGTCCACCTACTACTAAAAAAAATTTCAGCCAAATCCGTGTTCCGGTCGTGACAATGTCTCCTTGTAAGAGTATTTATATTCATATATTGTGAAGATGGTAAATAAATTACATGTATATTTAAATAAGGTGGGTGCAAATTTATACAAAAATTTATATGAAATTATATATAAGTCTACACAATTAACAAGTGTTTTCATAAATTTAATTAATTAATTTGATTTACTTACTACTTACTACTAGTGGTAATTAGCGTGTTGATATAATTACAACTTGATATTGTTGTATTCTATTGTTATTGATTATAGAGCATCTCAATATTGTGTGAACATTAAGCTTCTAGGCTTAGATATTGTGGGGGGATTAATTGCTCGGGGGATCAATTTTTGAGGGTATAAATGTGTAAGGGATCAACTGGTAGAGGAATCAACTGTCCCGGGGATCAATTGACGTGGACCAATTGTCGGGGGATCAAATGTCGGGGGCCAATAGTCACCAAACCCATACGGGCATATGTTGTAATTGTCATTTCGTGATTCAGGGGCTCTTTTATAGGCAAAATTTTTTTAAATCGGAAGTGCACACTTTCTACCGAACAGACGAGAGGAGATTGATGAGCAAAAAAAAACCAAATTACATATGTAAAAAAGGAAATATTTTTCATTTCATACAAAATGCAATAAATCAATTAACAATATGTATAGATATATAATACATAATAATAATAATAATGACAGGTGGTAATAGAATGACAGCTGCATCCTGAGCAGTCGAAAATTCGTCTATCGCCGATGCGAAGACACATTTTAACTACAGGTTCGTCAGGTCGAAATTGCCCTCAATATTTTATTCCATCGTTCCAACACTATTGCACCAATACGTCGACACTATTTTCAGTAGTGGACCGCCAGGTTGACAGCCATGCCCGCAGTCACAATCACACCGGCTATATTTCACGCATATTTCACTTTCACACACAAACACCTAGATGTCTCACTATGTACTTCGGTAATGATTATTATTTATAGAATTCTTATGGTTTCAAATAAATGATATACGGGCTGTCCCTAAAATGCGTGGACATCGCTTAACCACAGATTCCTGGTTCGAAAATAAGACGAAAGACGAAATAATTGCACTAATAAATTTCATATCGTCATTTATTTCTTAGAAAACCAGACTGCTAGATTACATTTTTTTATGAAATGCAGTGCGCGGTCTCTCAGATTTTATTTTTTTGTGTCTAAACCTTAAGAGATATCAGTACAGATGACAAGAACAAAAAAATTACTATTGAATGTCTCTTTCTGAAACTATTTTTTTGAAAGTTATTGGCCTTAGCATTAAAAAGTTTTTGACTGATTTATGCCGGGTTACCCGTGTTTCGTACACTAATGGTCCACTGATAATAACTAATATCACCTTAAAAGATGACCTACATCCGTAAGAAGTACAGTACCGAATATTATCAAAATCGATCCAAGCGTTCTGTAGTTATGGATAAAATAACTTTTTCTTGAAAGAACTTTGAAGCAGAATACTAGGTAAACGAAACGTAATTGCATATAGGTAAGTTTAGTTAAATCGTCTTATTTTCGAACCAGGAATCTGTGGTTAAGCGATGTCCACGCATTTTAGGGACACACTGTATAATCAATAGAAATATATAAAAACATTATTTTTGACAGATAATTATGCAAACAAACAAGAAATAAATTTATTCCTTGGAACCTCGATTGTAAATTTTAATTTATCACTAACGTAACTACTCAATCTGTGGTACCTATCCTTTATTTAAACCCATATAACAGTGACATCATTTTAGATAAATTTTATTCAAGACATTAACAAAATAAGCTATCTCTTTCCTATACATTTTACTCGTATGCAATACATCGTATTGTCATAAGGGCGGGGCTTATCAATAATTAGATTTTTTATGACGTCACTCCTGTATGGATTTAAATAAACATTATTTTCACAAAAAATGTTATTGTTAGATATATAATGGCTAATAATGTAATTGTCATGTTAGTGACTTTATTCATTAATGACAACCTTACTATACATACATTGGTATACTACCGCTAGATGGTACTAGCTGTACCATTACATTCTTCTTTTTTTCTTTTTCAACAATAAATGATTAATAATTATACATTGTTTGTTACAATTTATGTTTACAAGTTTAGTCTGATGGGTGGTCAAATGATTCTTCCCGATTTGGTATGTATAGGACCGCTTGGAGGATTTGGTTTATCCTCGATTATCACTTGTTTGGTCTTTCTTCTTCTATTTTCACATCTACTGCTACTTCTGTGTTCTTCCGTATATTTGCTTCAGTTGATCTTACGTGACTGCTATTTCTTCGGTATACTCGACCGTCGTTCATTTTTACCATCACTGATCTTGCGTTTTCTGTATTTGATATTACTATTCCTCCTTCCAATTCTCTGCGTTTTTTTCTAATTCTGCCATTTTCGCCGGGTAGTGGCAGCTGTTGTAGTATTGAATGCTCATCAGTGTATTCTTTTTGGATATCTCTTTGTTTTTCAAGGTTGCTTTGAACTTCTTCTGTCACTTTCGGTTGTAGTTTTGTTTCACACGTCGGTAGGTTTTAGTTCTTTTATTGAACAATCGCAGGTTGGGCGAGCCTAGTAGCATGTTTCTTGGCGTGTTGCGTAGGTTTAGAAGTGCGATTCTGTAATCTGTTTTATTGTCTTCACATTTCCGCAATATATTTTTGCTGTTTGTACGTTCCATTTAATTTTGGATAGTGTGGACTTGACGTAGAATGGTTGAACTTCCTTCCTTCTGTGAATTGTCGGAATTCCTTTGATGCATACTGTGGTCCATTATCCGATACCTGTGTGTTTCGGATACCATGTGCAGCGAACCAGTCCTTGATGTGTTCTATTACTTCAACTGAGCTTGTAGCCTTTAGTTTTTTTATGTCTATCCAATTTGAATAATAATCTGCGATTAGAATATACTCGTTATGTTTGAAATAAAACTACACCTTTTCCAACTGTAATTCAGAAAGTGTCAATTGTAATTCAGAAAGCGTCAAATGAAATTCAGAATTGTCAATTGTAATTCAGAAAGCGTCAAATAAATTTCGGAATTGTCAACTGTAATTCAGAAAGTGTTAACTGTAATTCAGAATTATCAACTGTAATTCAGAAAGCATCAAATGAAATTCAGAATAGTCAATTGTAATTCAGAAAGTGTCATTTGTAATTCAGAAACCGTCAATTGTAATTCCGAAAGCGTCAATTGTAATTCAGAAAATATCGATTTTAACTTACTTATGCAGTGCAAGTGTTGAGATCATGAAAAAATATTATTGCGAGATTTTGATGTAAATATGCGCTTCAATATTCTCTAAATACAATTTGATTATATTATGTATATTATTATTATATTAAGTTAATTGTAGATTTTCTTGAGTAAAATATTTCCTTTTCACGATATATTAAGTTAAAATCGATGTTTTCTGAATTACAATTGACGCTTTCTGAATTACAATTGATACTATCTGAATTACAGTTGACAATTCTGAAATTCATTTGACACTTTCTGAATTACAGTTGACTATTCTGAAATTCATTTGACGCTTTCTGAATTACAGCTGACAATTCTGAAATTCATTTGACGCTTTCTGAATTACAGTTGACAATTCTGAATTTCATTTGACACTTTCTGAATTACAGTTGACAATTCTGAATTACAGTTGACACTTTCTGAATTACAGTTGGAAAAGGTGTAGTCTGTGCTCACTGTTTGCCAAGGATGGTTTGGTATTTCTCTGGATATTATTGGCTCTGGTTGAGTATCTCTTTATCCCGATTGACAGATTGAACATTTGTTGATCATGTTCTTAACGTCTTCGTTCATTTGTATCCAATAGACTGACTCTCTTGCTCGTATGAGGCAGCTTTGAACGCCTAGGTGGCCTTCATGTATTGATTTTAAAACTTACTGTCGGTATCACCACTCGTTCACCTGTACAAAGTATTCTATCGTAATGTGCAATGTCTTCTCTGTAGTTCCAGTAGTTTTGCATAGTCTTCTTGACGTCATGTGCATTCTTGGGCCAGCCGTTTTGAACTAACCTAGTTATTCTTGGAATTCTTCGTCTTCCTTTGTTAGCGTCTTTAATTTTTGGAATACTCTGACTGTCATGGGAATTATCATTTGCAGTTCTACTTTTTCTTTTTCATCTGTTGCTTCGGCCATACAATCACGGCTCAACGTGTCTGCATACATACATACATACATACATACATAACATCACGCCTTTCCCATTACTGGGGTAGCAGGCACTTTACATATAAAGCCATTAGTGCTCTCAATAACGTACCACTAACGCCATATTCCTTCAAAATAGGCCATAATTTTTCACGCACAACACTGTCATATGCCTTCTTTAAATCAATGAAAGCACAAAACAATTTTTTGTTTCGGTCCAATGTCTTTTCCACAATCATTCGAACCGAAAACAATTGATCCACACATCCTCTTTCAGGCAAAAAAACACCTTGCATACCATTCAGTTTACTACATGTAATCTCCCTTACTTTATTAATTAGAACACTACTGTACAACTTACACACAACACTCAAGAGACTAATCGCACGATAATTTGTACATTCACTCATATTTCCTTTTCCTTTATACAATGGAACAATTACAGCACGCTTCCAATCTTCTGGAACAACATTTTGCCGCAAGCAGAATTTACATAAATAAACTAGCCAAGAAAACACTTTTTCGCCACCATACTTTAACATCTCTACTGTAATATCATCTATTCCTGCAGCTTTTCCAGTTTTCATTCAGTCAAAGCATTACTTACATCGTCTAAATTTATATCCCAACATTCATTTTCGTGTCTGCAATTTTTAGTTTTGTTCCTTGTACGTATTGTATTGTCGTACTGTTTGATTTCGAATATGATTCGTTTTAATCGTGGTGGTGCCGCGGATATTGTTTTTTTTATATATTATCTCCAAAGGTTGATGGTCGCTTTCTATGACTAATTTTTTTCCATAGATGTAATTTCGGAATATTTGCATGTGACTGCTAACGCTTTCTTTTCGATTTGAGGGTAGTTGATTTGACTTGTCGTTAAAGATTTCGTAGCTTAGGCAACTGGACCCCCTTGTTGTAAGAGTACTGCGCCAAGCGCCTATGAACTAGCATCTACTGATAGTTTTATGTCTTCATTCACGTCGTAATATTTTAGATCTGGCGGGTTGGTCAGATTTTCTTTTATTTGTTTTACTGCTTTATCACATTCGTTTGTCTTCGCTAGTAGGTTTCTCAATGGCTGTGTTATTTCCGACAACTGAGGTATTAATTTGGGTAGATATGTTGCAATTCGTAGTAGACGTTGAACTTCTTCTATATTTGTTGGTGTTTTTAGTTTGTTTATTGCTTCTATTTCTCCGAGTCTGGTTTTCGACCTTTTTAGCTCTTCGACAGGAGGTCGACCTCCTGTCGAAGAGCTATAGTGTTCGGTACGATGTCTGTAGCATCTTCCGATTTCAAAAATTTTTGCACAGAAATCCCGGACAGACCCTCTGGATCACGAAATGACTATTACAACATACATACATATACAAATTTTCCTTCGTACTTGAGAAAAAAATATTTTCCAATTTTTTTTCAGTTTTTATTTTTTTTCTACGTTATTTTCTATTCAATTGTATTCAAAATTTTGTTGCATATGCAGGAAATGGAACAATATTTTTCCATATTTTTTATTTTGAAAAATTATGTAAGACCATTGGAGAAAAAAAATATTTTTTAATTAAAAATCGAACAAAAGAATATCAATGCATTTATAGTCGGCTTAGTTTGCTTTGCTTTTGTTAAGAGAAGAAAATGTATTCACAATTGTTTCAAATTTTTTGTTTTATTTGCGACCTAGGCACCTAGGATTTTAAAAGTGAATCTAGATAAATAATAATTTGTGATATATTCAGACTTGCACATACGTCGATGAGCTGCAGGCATGTATGTCTGTATACATTCCTAGTTTTGTTAACAGATGACCTAAGAATTTCACCTCTGGTTTGACCAATTTTAAACCGGCTTTGTTTAGTTTGGTTATTATTTCGTGTGTAATTTGTTTTACTTCTTCTTTTGTTTCTGCGTATACTAGAACGTCGTCCATTGAACATTCAACGTTTTTCATCTCACCTATTAGTTTCTGCATTATTTGTTGAAATGTTTTCGGTGCTGAAAATATGCCGAATGGCAGTCTCATTAAACTGTATCGACCATATGGGATGGAGAATGTCATATATTTCTGGAATCTTTGTGATAATTTTATTTGCCAAACTCCCTTTTTGCAATCCAGTATTGTGAACCATTTGGATAGCTTGATATTCGTTGCGACTTCTTCTACCGTTTTCATTGGAAACTGTATTCTCAGCAGGTTTTTGTTTACTTCAGATGGATTAATACGAATTCGGATTTTACCATTTTTTCTTACGATTACCATGCCGCTAACTACCGGTGTTGGTTAGGTGATTTGTTTAATGACACCCATCTTAACCATTCTATCCAATTCTTTGCGTATGGAATTCTTCTCGCTGGTTCAATGTTGAATGCTGCATTTGATTTTAGGTCAATGTCGTATTCAAAGTTTTTCAGACATCCCAGTCCTTTGAATATGTCCGATTCAGCTTTAAGTTCTTGAATTCTTTTTATAAGGTTGAACTCAGAACACGTTCGAATGCCGAGTGTTGGCGTTACAACTTCGTCGACAATTATAGGTGTATTTTTTCTACCAGAAATCTCAGTATATCTTACCTCACCTCAGTTTGAGAAAATTTTCAGTCGTTCTTTTTATCTTAGGCAAGTGAGCTGAGGTGAGGTTGAAGTGAGATTATTTTCTCCACCCTTGCCTATGCTACACATGCTCTGTAAGTAGTGCTTGTTGAGAATTTACGCTCAGTTGTGGAGTGGGGGAAGAACTTCTGAAATCTAACAACTCAAATAAGCTTGTATAGAAATTTAAGAATAAATAGAATGCTATGAATTAGTTTTAGCTTATGAGAATTTAATAATGTACATGACACAAACGAAAACAAACGATATAAAGCAAAATACAAAAATATTCAGCATAAAATGAAAACCTAAATCACATGTCAATGTAAAAAAATTAGTCGAAAAATTCTATCAATACCTATCCGATACAAAACAAAACACAACAATGTCGAATAATACTTTCAAAACTACGTTATGTCATATTCTGACAGCCAACTGTTATATTCAATAAATGGCCGTTCTATTTACTAGGAAAACATCTCAGCTCACTTACTTCAGTCTGAGCTGAGGTGAGATGGTTGGTAGAAAGAATACAGCTTATGAAGCTAACGTTCTTCCTTTTACCCTCTGTGATGCATTCTACGTTTGACTGTCCTACAACATCGGTTTTGTTATTTAGATAAGAGACTATTTTTCTTACCTTTGATAGTGAGTAGTATAGTAAGGGGAGTTCTGCGACACCATTGCGGGTTGCCTACCTCGCGCCTGTACTGTAGTACGGCGTTGCGGGGCGTGGAGGGGGTGGGGGGAGGTCACGTCAGGTCACGTGGGGTCACGTGATCGGGGGGCGTGGCCTGGATGACGTCATCCTGGATGACGTCATCCAGGAGGCCAGACTGTACCGTTGTATGGCCTCTTCTTTCAAGGTCATGTACCTGGAGGTCTTCTTCAAAGGGTGAACCTGGGGGGGAGTCACGGGGTCTGGGTGACGTCATCCAGGAGGCCAGGCTGTACCGTTGTATGGCCGACTTGGAGGTCTTCTTCAGGCAGGATGGGTCTTCTTTCTAGGTCATGCACCTGGAGGCCTTCTTCAGGGGGTGAACTCGAGGCCTGGATCAAGGGGTACGTGGTCCAGTGAGCCAGGCCGTACCTGGGGGGATTTTCTTTAGGTAGAGTACGGACCTGGTGGCGCATGCGCAACGTGGACACACTACGAACTTGTTCAATCCTGTTGCCTTGTAGCGTTGGATGGGGGGCCTTCCGGGTCACGTTTACGGACTTGTTCAATCTTGTTTCTTAATAATTCCGCGAATTTTACGCATGATTACGCAATATTACGCGTCATTTTTAGAAACGTTGCAAAATTTCTGGGATTCCCTTTTACGTGTTCAAACCTGTTTCATATAATTCCAGGAAGTGATTACGCAATATTGCGCAACTATTGCATCATCTCTATTTTAGCATATTGCGCAATATTTCATCATGTTTATTTGCCAACGTTGCAGAAAAATAGTATAAATTAAACTTGCACTATACATTTAGTATTCATTTCACCATTTTACTGTTGAAGAGATAAGTTGTAATAAATATGGCTGCAGACAAATCCGATATTGTTTCGAAGTTAACAAGCGTCGGTGTCTGTGAGGATTTTAAAGAAACGAAAAAATTGCAAGATATTGATATCAATCGAGTGTATAAAATAATAAAACTATGTGAAATTAAAACCAAATTCGGCAGAGCAATAATTGCCGAATTAGAAGAATTCCAAGTGTTCTTGCCTCGACGATTTGCGGCAGATCTCAGCCATGAAGAGGTTGAGAATATTAACCGAGAAGGAGACTTTGCATTGATCAGCCGAGGACCGTTGGACGCCTGCAGAACTACTAAACTAGAGTTCCGGAAAATGTACGAGCAGGAAACTCAAGATTTTATTTGAAAGTGTACATTCGGATTATAAGTGAAGTGTAAACACATTTAAATAATAAAACTGCAGTTATATGTAACTAATTTTTTTTTCTTTTATTTGTTCATTCCATACAAGTGATTATACATATTAATACAATAGTTATACACTTTTATTAACATAATTGGTTAACGGATTATATTCTACAACCCGATCATGTATTATTGAACAATATGCAGAAGTGTTCGGAGGGAAATTAGCGCTTGACTCAAATTCAATACGAACATCAACTGATCCAGTTTTAATAGATTCATTTTGGTTTGAACAATCGATTGCTATCATTGCTCGGGTTTTGAATTCATTTCGCGATAATAGTGGTTGAGCATTTCGTTCGTAATAAGATTTTTGAAATTCTGAATACATAGAGTACAAAAGTGCATACTGATCTCTATCAAAATTCAAATTTAAATTTTCATACGGAAAACATTCGGAATTAAGAAATAATTTTACATTGGTAAGCTGGCAATGATCGAATAACGATGAATCTTTTTCCAATTTATTTTTTCGTGCTGTTTGAAAAGCGAGTATGACGAAACGGGGCTTTTCAAGTTGAGTTGTAGTCTTCACAGTCCATAGTTGATTCTGCGATGGGGGCAACAATGGATATTCATATAACTCCCATGTTCGGAACGGTATGTAAATAGACTTATTCATTTCAACATGCTCCAATAATGTCAAACGCTCACTGTCTGACGCATGTACATATGGCAAACGCCATTGAATTTTTTCTATTGTAATGCTTGTATTAGCTTCAGATGTTGCTATGAATGCATTTTCATCATTCTTTGCACGTACTAATATAAGTTCTTGACGTGCATTAACAATGATCTTTTTATAATCTTCAGCAAACCCCAGCAACATTTTTAAGGGAATGCAAACATTGAAATATCCATCACTGGATAATACTCGATTGCTGTAATCATGAGGATTCCAAGCGGCATTTTCCAGAAATTTACTTTCAGCATCATTGATAGATAGAAGCGATTTTATTGTACTAGTAATACCAACATTTTTCGATCGATCAATTTCAATTCCATTCAGTTCATAACGAATTTCATCAAATAAAAATGCGATAGAATTATTGCTTAGTGTTACACTTGTATCACTTTCATGCTTTACTTTTCCTTCGATGTATAGAAAACTTTCATGAGGAAGAGTAAATATATCTTGCTGTTGCACAGGAATTCGTATTTCATCATTATTGTTGAATGTAGTTGATGCATATGGCTGATGTGAATGTACTTCCTTACGAATTATTCCATTAGCGAAATTAATTTCTTCGTCAATTTGTAGAATTTCCATTGTTGTCTTCGTCCTCTTTTTTTATTTTGCACGAAAATAAACAAATAATTCGGTATCGTATTTTATGCCGCTTGAAGAATCTTCGTAACCACTTAATTTTGCCGGAGTTTTAATCCTAATGATTTCAGGAACTGCTTATTCGCTGATGTTAACTGTTTAACACCACGTTTACTAGTGATAGGCTTCTTTATTGGTACACCCATTTTATACGTTTTTCGTACAGCACCAAAATGAATACCCATTTTGACTAGACTGATTTCACGTGTAGTCCTACCGTGATGACTTCACCTCGAAAATTGATGAGATTTCCATCCTGATCGACTATTTTAAGTGTTATTGTTGGAATACTTCTAACACTGATCGGAAGATAGATAACATTGGCTGGTACTTCAACAATTTTGTAACCAGGTGGCACTGCTATAGAAAATTCATGTATTGTATGACTCGGGCTGCCATTATGATATGCTCCCGTTGTAATGCTGCAATCTACACGCACTGTGTTTACACTGAGAATTTTCACGGGTAAATCAGATTCGTGACGAATATTAGGCTGTAGTGTGCGTTTTGTGAAACCTAATATTGACCCGATGGAATCATCAGGTTCAAAGTTTATTGCTCGATTGCATTTAATTTCACTCTTTAGTGTATTGTTATTCGCTTTCAATGATATTGAAACTTGTCTAGCTTTAAATTGCTATTTTATGAAGAAAATTTAAGCATAAATGTCCGCAAATTACTGTATCAAAATTTTGAAACCTTTTATGATTATATTTAATGGTTATTTTAGGATCTAAATTACTAAGATACCGTATAACCTCAGTAGGGGGACGTAAATTACCAAAACTGTCAAAGTATTCGACGTTATTCTTTAATTTCCTATAAGCAACCCAGTGCGTACCTTCGCCATCTTTATCATCAAGGTTTATAATACCACATTCGTTTAAACGCACGCGAGATGGTAAATTATTTCTCATAAAAACACCGCGAAAATATAATACCTCACGCGAATATCTTCGCAGTTCAATGTCAGTTAAAGCACGCCTGGGTAGATTTATAAAAAATTATGTGGTTTTAAATATAAACCAAAACCTTTACGGTATGGTTTCATATAAAGTCCGGATCCTTTCTTTCCAAGAGCAATGGCTTCAATTGTTTTATTATATCGCACATTTTCTTCTAATTCTTTACGCGCATTCTGAGCGTCTTTAACTGCGCGTACAACACTAGCAGTGCCACCTGCTAAACTGCCGATGGCTCCCAATGCGGCAAAAATTGGTATTAATGGTAAAATACCACCACGCTTTGGTACTGGTATCACTCGAGGTTTTTTAAATCGCCGTTTTCCACCTCTTGATTTCACAATTTTACGTGCAGCACCCAATGAAATGTTGACTGCTTTTTTCACACTATCATCATCATCATCATCGTCATTTAATGTTTTCGTTTCTCGTAACATTGTTTTAGCTTGGTTTACAGCCAGTTTCACAGGGAATTTTCGTTTTAAGCCCATTCCTAATTTAACCTTAGTTTTCATCGCATTCTTCACCAGCCAGGCAGCGGATTTTTCTCCTAAGCCAGCATCTTTTGAATGAAGCCTTTCCCGCGCTTTTTCAATTAATGTTTTGTCAGCATTATGTTGTTCATGCAAATCTTTTAGTTTTGAATATGCGATATCATGATCTTTGCAAGCAGCATCTAGTTGATTGATTCCAGGATCACCGCGTGCGATACGTTTATTCAGCTTTGTTCCCGGCCCGCAATACTGATAACCGGGAATGTGCATCTCAAATGGTAACTTATTAATAACTGTATTTAAAAGTCCCCGTCCGTGCCGAGGACGACGATGACGTGTGCACTCTTTCATCTTCGTACACATAATGAGGTGATGGTACATAAGTTCACCAATTTATACATAAATACTGATGTAACGCTCATCTCTCGTCAGTAAGAGTAAAGATGGAATACATTAAACATCAGCTGTCATTACCAGTTCAGGATTTTGACGTTTTAATTGATAATAAGAGTCAAACGAATTATCAACGACATGGAGAACTTCTACCGAATACTGTACGTTGTATTATTTGCGGCCCGTCTAATTGTGGAAAAACGAACGTAATGCTTGCACTTATACTACATCCGAACGGGTTACGTTTTGAAAATCTATATTTGTTTGCAAAATCGCTGAATCAGCCTAAATATCAGTATTTAGCTAATGTATTCGCTCGAGTGTCGGACATAATAAATTTTTATCAGTATACCGATAATGCAGAAATTGATCATCCTAATGACGCTAAACCGAATTCGCTGTTTGTATTTGATGATGTTGCATGCGAAAAACAGGAAAATATTCGAGCATACTTCAGTATGGGAAGGCATTCAAAAATTGATTGTTTTTATTTATGTCAAACTTACACCAGAATACCGAAACATTTAGTACGAGACAATGCAAATCTACTTATACTCTTCAAACAAGATGACATGAATTTAAAACACATATATGATGATCATGTAAATACAGACATGACGTATTCAATTTTCCGTGACATGTGCTCCACATGCTGGACGAACGCTCGGTATGGATTTCTAGTGATTGATAAAGATCGTGATAAAAATAATGGACGTTATAGACAAGGCTTTGATACATTTATTTCAATTAAATAGTCAAGATCGTCCCCCACACCCTCAGTATGCTAACAAGCGTTGTCACGAACGGACGTTTAAAACGTCACGTCTGAAACGTAATCAGTTACGTTCGAAACGTGATACGTTCAGAACGTCCTCAAGTTATATTTAAAGATGGCGACAAATATTTCTAATGACTGCATTACTAAACAAATAATAAATGTTAGCAATGCAATACGTCGCAAACATAACCTTATTAGGAAACAACAGACATATAATGAAGATGAATTAAATCGATTTCTGAAACCTATTATCAGCCCCCTCAATGAACTTGTGAAAACAAGAGAACCAATATCATCATCTGATAACGATCACGAAATGAAAATTGAGAAAACAGAACAATTTGATAACGACAATCGTTTCATGAAATACATGTTAGCGAATGACGATATACCGAATAGTAGACGAGATCGTTTCTATGGTGTTAGAGCTTTAAGTAACGGTGAATATAGAATTGGAGATTCTCAGATTCATCTTCTCAAGGAAAATATAGTTGTAAATGATAACGTTTACAATTCTACGGACGGATTACTCGAATTATTATTTAAAGAATATCCTGATGTGAATATAGTTACAGATACAGATTTAAAACATTACAAAGAAATACTTGAAAAAACTAACGCTCATAAACAGAACTATAAACCGAATGGGCGAATACGCTCCAATAGAGGGAACAAATATAAGAAGATAATATCTAAACTATTTTCATCGGGTGCCGTTACTGGTACAGGATTTTTACCAGTACACATGATAACTAATATTGCTGCAAATAAAGTTGATTATGTACATTGGGATGATCCGAATGAACTTGTTGATAGACTTAGACTATTGATTGCGTCTCGCAGTGCTGGTCATACTGGACATAACAATGAAATAATATCTATTATTGAAGAACTGCGTGAAGCCTATATAATTGAGTGATAGAAATATTTTTATATAGTATAAGTGCAAACGTTACCGTGTATACATGATGAAGAGCAGTGTTGATAAATTCGGACGTCATTTACATGGTGAGAGTGTCAAGAGCTCCCGTGTTATTTTTCAACAAACTGGACTTAATATAAATTCGAATGGAAATATAGATGTGTCTTCTAAACGTCTCGTTAATGTGAGCAAACCGGTGGAAGCGAAAGACGCTGCTAATAAATTATACGTTGATAAACATATTAAAACAACGTTTACAACATTAGAAAAACGAATAAATATTTTGGAGAAAGAAATAAAAACCTTGAACTACACAAAGACCAACAATTATGAATAATAAAGAAATAATAGTTAATGGAATAAATCGTTCTGCACGCAGAAACTATAAGCGACGTCATGTGATTGTTAAAGGAATCAATGACTTGTTTCAAGCTGATCTTGTGGAAATGATTCCTTATGCAAAGGTTAATAAAAACTTTAAATATATGTTAACCGTCATCGATGTTTTCTCCAAATATGCCTGGGCAATACCGATGAAAAGTAAATCTGCAAAAGATGCTGTTACTGCTATGAAGCAAGTACTTAAAGATCGCATTCCAAACAATGTGCAAACGGACTTAGGAAAGGAATTCTACAATTCTGACTTCAAGAAGTTAATGAAGTCTCATAACATAAATCATTACTCCACATACAGTAACCTGAAAGCATCAGTTTGTGAGCGTTTCAATCGAACGCTAAAAAATATGATGTGGAAACAGTTTAGTATGCAGGGAACTTATAAATGGATTGCAGTACTACCATCTCTGATTGAGAAGTATAATAACACGAAACATCGGACTATTAAAATGAAACCCGTTCAAGTAACGAAGAAAAATGAAGAAGAAATACTACAATCCGTCTACAATTATCAATATAATGACAAACAAATTCCTAAATTTGCAGCAGGTGATAAAGTACGCATCAGCAAGTATAAGGGAATTTTGGATAAAGGATACTGGCCAAACTGGTCAACTGAACTATTTACTATACAGAAAGTGCGACGTACTAATCCCATTACGTATGAACTGATTGATTATCAAGAACAGCCTATCGCAGGGACATTTTACGAATATGAATTACAACGTACAAAACAGCCTGACGTGTATTTAGTGGAAAAAATTGTTAAGAAGAAAGGGGATTTAGTGTATGTAAAATGGTTAGGAATGGATAAAACACACAACAGTTGGATACATAAAAATGATGTTTTGTAATTAAAATATCTATATTAAATAAAGTATGTAATTTTATTAAAATTCAAAGTTTTTCTTTACATTTCATACAGTCCTTAACCATTACAGACCTATACATATTAGTATTAAAATTTATATGTTCTATCTGTACAACTTGAAGAGCTGTTGCGAACTTGTAATGTCTGTTCTTCTGTATAGTGTATAGTAAAAATGTTGAGGTATACACATATAATATTAAGCTGATGAATCTATAAGAGACTATTTGTTTTTCTATATTGGTAAATTTCTGTGCATCATTTACTTATTCCGATGTAGCACTGCCAGTGCCGGCTTATGCTTCCTGCGCCACCAGGTCCGTACTAGGAAATAAATTTTCTTTACTGGTTTAATACTCCTTCCGTTTAAAACGTGACGTATCATGTTTGGTACGCGATGTATCGCGTTTTGAACGTAACGTAACGTATTACGTTCAGAACGTAACGTATTACGTTCAGAACGTATCGTATTACGTTCAGAACGTATCGTATTACGTTCAGAACGTAACGTATTACGTTCAGAACGTAACGTATTACGTTCAGAACGTACCGTATTGCGTTTCGAACGTACCTTCTTATTCACAGCATTACGAAATGAATTCAAAACCCGAGCAATGATAGCAATCGATTGTTCAAACCAAAATGAATCTATTAAAACTGGATCAGTTGATGTTCGTATTGAATTTGAGTCAAGCGCTAATTTCCCTCCGAACACTTCTGCATATTGTTTAATAATACATGATCGGGTTGTAGAATATAATCCGTTAACCAATTATGTTAATAAAAGTGTATAACTATTGTATTAATATGTATAATCACTTGTATGGAATGAACAAATAAAAGGAAAAAAAATTAGTTACATATAACTGCAGTTTTATTATTTAAATGTGTTTACACTTCACTTATAATCCGAATGTACACTTTCAAATAAAATCTTGAGTTTCCTGCTCGTACATTTTCCGGAACTCTAGTTTAGTAGTTCTGCAGGCGTCCAACGGTCCTCGGCTGATCAATGCAAAGTCTCCTTCTCGGTTAATATTCTCAACCTCTTCATGGCTGAGATCTGCCGCAAATCGTCGAGGCAAGAACACTTGGAATTCTTCTAATTCGGCAATTATTGCTCTGCCGAATTTGGTTTTAATTTCACATAGTTTTATTATTTTATACACTCGATTGATATCAATATCTTGCAATTTTTTCGTTTCTTTAAAATCCTCACAGACACCGACGCTTGTTAACTTCGAAACAATATCGGATTTGTCTGCAGCCATATTTATTACAACTGATCTCTTCAACAGTAAAATGGTGAAATGAATACTAAATGTATAGTGCAAGTTTAATTTATACTATTTTTCTGCAACGTTGGCAAATAAACATGATGAAATATTGCGCAATATGCTAAAATAGAGATGATGCAATAGTTGCGCAATATTGCGTAATCACTTCCTGGAATTATATGAAACAGGTTTGAACACGTAAAGGGGAATCCCAGAAATTTTGCAACGTTTCTAAAAATGACGCGTAATATTGCGTAATCATGCGTAAAATTCGCGGAATTATTAAGAAACAAGATTGAACAAGTCCGTAAACGTGACCCGGAAGGCCCCCCATCCAACGCTACAAGGCAACAGGATTGAACAAGTTCGTAGTGTGTCCACGTTGCGCATGCGCCACCAGGTCCGTACTCTACCTAAAGAAAATCCCCCCCAGGTACGGCCTGGCTCACTGGACCACGTACCCCTTGATCCAGGCCTCGAGTTCACCCCCTGAAGAAGGCCTCCAGATGCATGACCTTGAAAGAAGACCCATCCTGCCTGAAGAAGACCTCCAAGTCGGCCATACAACGGTACAGCCTGGCCTCCTGGATGACGTCACCCAGACCCCGTGACTCCCCCCCAGGTTCACCCTCTGAAGAAGACCTCCAGGTACATGACCTTGAAAGAAGAGGCCATACAACGGTACAGTCTGGCCTCCTGGATGACGTCATCCAGGATGACGTCATCCAGGTTGACGTCATCCAGGCCACGCCCCCCGATCACGTGACCCCACGTGACCTGACGTGACCTCCCCCCACCCCCTCCACGCTACGCAACACCGTACTACAGTACAGGCGCGAGGTAGGCAACCCGCAATGGTGTCGCAGAACTCCCCTTACTATACTACTATAGTGATATTGGCATGTTTAACTTATCGGCCAATGTTTTTGACACGACGTTGCATTGGGCACCTATATCCTATTTCGCTTTGAATTTATGATCTTTGTGCTGGACCGTTTCAAACCAATTTTCTTGATTTCTGTTGTTGTTTTTTACCATGAGTACGAACATTTCGTCTTCTGAATCGTCTGTTTCATTAATTTTCTCTGTTTCGGTTAGGTGGATTTTCTGTTCTTACTTCTGAAATTGCTTTTTATCCCCTGTTTTCGTGCAACACCTTTTCTTAAAATGTCTCTTCCTTCCGTAGTTCTCGCATTCTTTCATAAAGGCTGAGCATTTCTTTGGAACGTGTTTTGTTCCGCATCTTGTACAAACAAATGGTTTTTCTTCTTGTTTTACTACTTCCACTAGTTTAGACTCTTCTATTTTCATGTCTTCCATATGTCTAGTAGTTTGTTCAGTTGCTCTGCATGCTTGTGGCGCTCTTTCTAATGTTAGATCGTCTTCGCAGAAGAGTTTCTCACATATGTTGTCGTTTCTTATGCCTATGACAATTCTATCTCTTAGTAAGCTATCTTGAGTGCGTCTCTTTCGTTGCAATTCTCATTTGTTGCAATTCTAATTTCTTACAATGCATCCCCAGTCCAAATACGCTTGTATCAGTTGTTGCAATTCTCATTTGTTACAATTCTCTTTTGTTGCGATTCTCATTTGTTACAATTCTCATTTGTTACAATTCTCTTTTGTTGCAATTCTCATTTGTTACAATTCTCATTTGCTGCAAGGCACCGCCCACTTTTCTCGATGTCAAGCGAGTCTACAGTCGCTCAGTTATTATATAACTATGACCAGGCAATAATTTCTTAGTGTATTTGTACACCAATACAATTGCATTTGATGTAATATGTACAGTAACATTTTACTTTATGAATTATAAAACTATTCGTGAACTAACCGCGAGTTTTCAACAACAAAAAATACAAAATTATTGCCTAGTCATAGTTATATAACTGGGCGACTGTAAACTCGCTTGACGTCGAAAAAAATGGGCGGTGCCTCGCAACAAATGAGAATTGTAACAAATGAGAATTGCAACAACTGATAAAAGCGTATCTGGAGTGGAGATGCATTGTAAGAAATGAGAAATGCAACAAATGAGAATTGTCACAAATGAGAATTGCAACGTAAGAGACGCTTCGGCTATCATGTAGCGTTGTAAATTCGCAATTTTTACTATGCGCTTTGATGTTGGTTAGGAATTCATCAAATGTTTCTCCTTCGTGTTAGACGATTTTGTTGAACTTATATCTTTCGAAAATTAAGTTCTTTTTTGGTTGAAACTGATTTTCGAACCTGGTTTTTATTAGGTTTGTGGTTTGTTCCCACAGCAAATCCCTGACTGGTTGCTGACAGTACCGTACTAATTTCTTGCACGCTTGCGCGAGCTATGACTGATTTCAAACTAGTCAGTGATTATGTGTTGGAACACATGATCAACAATCAGAAGAACCTCATGGTTTTTGGCTCGCGTTTGACGTTTGTGAACAATTGAGATTTAACCTGTAACTTAGTTTTTGTCAGCATGATTATAAAATAATATGGAAGGTATATACAATTTTTACTTGTTCTAAAGTGTTCAACAAACTCTACATCATTATAATTTTCAATTAAGGTTAAGTAATTTTGGTTTTTAGATCTTATTCTATCTTTTAAAAGTACTTTCAAAATTTCGTAATCACTACTTAAATCATTATCACTCCTATTTAATTGTATTGCAATACAGAACATACAATTTTATTGATAACTGTCAACAACCTCGCAATGCGCATGCGGGGATTTAGAATTTGTGGATAGTCAGGAAACTTTTCTGACTGTCAGCAAACTGGTTCATGGACTGTTGGAACAGAAAACTTTTTAGTCAGGGATTTTTCACAACTGCTGTTGGAACACCTAAAATCAAACTGCGCAGACTCCGGACAGTCTCGGACAGTTTTGTACTGCTGTGGGAACAAACCTATTGCTTCCAAGTCTTTTTGTTCCGCTTCTGTTAGATTTAGTGTATTGAAGATCGTTGCTGCTTCTTGGCCAATAAGTGCCATAAATGTTACTGCTTGTATTTCTGGTTTTTTTTTGTACAAGTGAGTAGCTGTTGCGTACCACTCAAATTGTTGTATCCATGCTTTCCACACCGTCGCCATGTTGTGGTTATTTAAGGCTAATTGTTTAGGCGGTCTTATGTGTATTGCGGCAGCGTTTTCTTGGCTGTTTGTATTTTGCATGATATATTACTATGTACTTAAACATACAGCCATTTTTATTTTTCTTTCTTCGTTTATTTTTCACAGAATTTTCACTTTGTCTTAACACGCAACTTTTTACACCATGTCATGTTAGTGACTTTATTCATTAATGCCAACCTTACTATGTATATATATATATATATATATATATATATATATATATATATATATATATATATATATATGTACATATACTACCGCTAGATGGTACTAGCTATACCATTTCAGTAATATACTGTGCACGACCTTCTCGATTGAATGACAGTTGTGTACAGTGTACACTCTACGGCCAGTAAATAGGATGATAGAACAATAGATTTTTTGTGATGATAACTGCGGCGGATTGCAAAGTTATGCTGCTGAGAGTTGTACATCATATACTGCATGTTCATTGGTTAATCTAAAAGCGTACGCTCTGGTCTTATTGTCAAAAACGACAGAAAAAATTAAGAAATGTTTAAAAATAAATATTACTGTACATAATTATATTAATAACATGATAAAAAAGTGTCAGACATGAATTTGAGAAAAAAATATGTAGTGATATGATTCGGCACCATTTATCTGAAATGATCAGTTCTAAGATTTGGCAAATTTGAATGCTAATTACAAGACACGAAAGGTACAAATTAAAAATAAAATTAACATTATTCGAAAGCGTAACAGAACAATTAAAGCAGTGATCGGCAACATGGTGCCCGTGGGCACCCGGGTGGCCGCTGAACATTGTTAATGTGCCCACTTCTCATTGAGTTCATATGACATATTTTCAAATTGCTAATATGGAAGATTTGGAATTGGAAATTATAAATTTAAAAAATGACAATATCTAATCAAAGTGAAGAAAAATTCTGGAACTTAGTTGATCAAAATCTGCACCCTTTCTTAACAAACTTTGCTTTAAAAATATACTCTCTCAGTGCTTCGACATATACCTGTGAATGTTTGTTTTCAAATAGGATATTTTGAAATCGAGATACCGATCAAGACTTACTGAGTCTCATTTAGACCAATGCCTCAGAATAGGAAATTCCAGTTATGTGCCAAATCACAACAACCTATCTGAAGATTTGTAGTACCAAGTTTCGCAATAATTTTATTATTATTATTTATGTTAGCTACATGTTAATTTTTCTCTTGAAATTTTTATTTTGTATTTTTGTTTTCATATTCAAATAAAACACCGATATTTATAAAAACAAAAACTTTGACATTTCCATACTGCCTAATTTTGCGGCGTCCGTAGCGCTTTTGCAATTTTGAAATGTGCTCTCCAGTACAAAAAGGTTGCCAACCCCTGAAATAAAGAATAAATATATAAATTTCATTATATCTTTTATTTTCAATGGCTGTATTTAATAAAATGTATCTTTCATTTTTAGGTGGTCAGCACTAGCATCGCTATAGAATTTACGTTACAGAGTTGGAGTATTTTTACTGATTACTGCAATAGTGATGCAAATATTTGTAATATTTTACATAGCACAAAAACGGCACTATGTCTAACTTTATGAATAGGAAGGAAGATTTAATACGTAGTTATGTGTGCGAATTTGCGCTGATGAATTTGAATTGATCCATGAACAAGTGAACAGTATGCGAATCGCGCAGTAGCCACATTCGTACCTGATAGTAGGCAGAATGGCATAATTAAAGCCAACGTTTCAATCTATTTTTTATATGAAGTTCGAGAAATTTATGATAGTGTAATTAAAAATAAAAGTTAGTATTTGTCATCTTAAATTCATCAGTAAATTTTCATATTTCTCTGGCGCACCTCACTTTGGAGACTGCTACCTTGTATAACACTATTTGACGCGAGTAGCAATATATGTTTATATATAAATCAATTTTTAATTTTCTATCAATAATATTACTCAGATATATCATTGATTCATATCACCTATATTTATAATTTGCATTTACTTGTTGAGTGAAGCGTGAAGCACGAGCCCATACTATATCATACGTAATTACTTATTTACGGGGAAATTATTACCAAGTTCGGACTATGAACAAAATGAAGTTGACAAAGATTTTTGCGAAAAACTCGAATATTCCCACTTTCTATCAAAGGAAAAGTTGGAAATTACATATTGCTATAGGACCTTTGACATGGTTGTCATTAATAACAATTTTGAAGTGTAATTTTACACTATTTCCGGTAGGTATTTTTGTTGAAATCTTCACTAAATTCTCTATCGAGTTGTGTGGAAATTTTTTAGGAAATCTGAGCGAATCTGCATTGAATATAGTACTTAAAAATTTTATGCAAAAAAGGTTTATATCTGTCAGTGTTGGGAATGTCAAATAATAAATTGGCGATTTTCATGATAAATGCTGTGTTTTTTGTGTAAAATACATGGATTACTTACTATTAGTTGAAATGCATTAATACTTCGCCGAAATTCATGTAAATAATTATGTAATATGGAAATTTGTACACAAATAAGATGTCACATCTCGATTGACATTTCTCGATATTACGTAGGTATTTATTAATTTTACGATGAATTTAACATTTTATTCTAAAATTATGTTATTTAACAATATGGTTCACATTGCACGCTGAGTAATATAATAATAACAATTTTTTCTTGTAAAATTAGAACTTCTTCCACAACTCTCAAAATGCTAATATTAAATGCACGACCTTCTCGATTAAAAGTGTTCTATTCCGGCCCGCTAACAGGCCCAGTTTCAGCTTGCCGCCGCTGGCGCTAGTAACAGTAGGAAAACATTTGAAAAAAATACGATTTTGACAGTTCTTAATCAACAAACTACAGAATTCAGTCGTGATACACGAATATTTTCTGTAAAATTTATTTACAACTTTCATTTAGTGCAATTATAAATTAATTATTTGTGTAATATTTAGGTCAGTATTATTCTCAGGTATTATTATTCATTTTACTGGAAATTATTAGGTGTTTTTACAGCAACGCTTTCAACTGCAGTGTAATTTGGTGTGTTATATTAATAATACATCACTGTAATTATGGTTCATGATAAGAAGTGCTGTGTACCAAGCTGCAGTCGACGAGGTACAAGTTTATTGCATGAATTCCCGTCAAACATGAATATGGCACATAAATGGCATAAGAGTATATAGTTACACATACGTAATAATAAGTTTGTTCAGGGGAAAAGATTCGCAACGTGAAAAACCCTCATATTTGTAGTAATCACTTTGCAGAAGATTGTTTTCGTCACACGTCTTGTACACGAAAACTATTAAAACGTGATGCTCTACCTACATTATTTATGGTATTTTCTGTAAAATTATTATACGTATTCATTTGAATTAATTTTATACTAATTAAAAATAAATTGTATTTCAGCCGAATTGTTCTAATAATGATGGTAACACCTTAAGTGATATATTTTGCAATAAATTGTATACCTAAGTAATATATTTTATTTTTAAATGTTATAAAATCAAATTTCTTTAAAAAATCATTTTTCAAAATTAATATATCTATATATTTTATGATTTATTTACACAACAACCTTTTACAATATTAACTGACATTTTTTGACAGTGACAAGTAGCTACTGTTACTAGCGCCAATACTTCAACATTTGGCCGAGCTGTCGGCACAACAAATCTATTGTTATATCGTTCAGCTAGCAGGCCGGTATAAATCGAGAAGGTCGTGGTTATATCGTTCAGCTAGCAGGCCGGTATAAATCGAGAAGGTCGTGATTAAATGTATTTATGTTTCAAACAAGTGATCAACAATAACTATAAATAAATGAATGTGTATTTTCTTCGAAATAATAAGACATATTTTGTGGTGTGTGCATTGAAATTGTAAGTTAAATATCTTTAATTTTTTAATATGATTTGAAATATATTTTACAAAAACATTAGGTTAGAATAGGGTAGAGTGAGCGAATGAAGCGTATTATGGGTATGGTAGAGTAGGGTAGGTTGAAGTTATAGAAATCCACTAATTCACGGTGCAAGCCCATATTATATTATTTGTATTTACTTATTTACCCATTTATTATCCTATTCATTTAAAAGAACTCCACCAATTCACAATATTCAATATTCTTAAACATTCTATATTAATCCAAATTCAATATATTCTGCGCTTGCGCTTGCCTGCACTTGCAGATACGAGCATTCTTGTTAAAAGTCCTCAAAATCAATGGCATGGCCTGCATCTTATTTATTTATTATTATTATTAATAATATGTACATGTAATATAAACAAGGTGCATATAGTTACGTAACTACATCAGATTAAATTTTTTTATTAATTTCCCATCGCTTAAGATGACAAATCAGACCAATTGCTATTCTCTGCTCGGTGTCTAAAGTATTTGAATCAATTTTATACGATAGAATTTATAATAATGTAAAATGTTCGATAACAATTAATCAGCATGGTTTCCTGAAAAAAAGATCTACGACCAGCAATCTATGTAATTTTACACAATATGTAACTGAAGCAATGGTGCATCACTCACAAGTTGATGTTATTTACACAGACTTTGAAAAGGCATTTGATCGCGTGAATCATCAAATTTTGTTAGACAAACTAAGCAAATATGATATATCTCCAGTCTTAATAACTCTGCTTGCTAGTTATTTGGCCGCAAGAATAAACTACGTAGTTCATAATCATTATACGTCGTCTGAATATTGTTCGTTCTCAGGTGTTCCGCAGGGATCAAATCTTGGACCATTGTTATTTTTATTGTTTATTAACGATATTGTAACTACTGTTAATACTAATATTCTGTTGTATGCCGATGATATAAAAACGTATGTATCTGTAGAAAATATCAATGACTGCACACTTCTTCAGCATAACATTGATAACATTTATCGATGGTCTGTCTTGTCCAAGCTACCATTCAACATAAACAAGTGTCAAGTAATGACTTACACAATTACAAAAACATGTAATATTTCACATGAATATAAAATGAATAATGTTATACTGACGCGTGTTGCAACTGTCAAAGATTTAGGTGTAGTTTTTGACTGTAAACTCTCATTTTCGGACCATATCATCCATATGATAAATTAGTGTAATAGCCTATTAGGCTTCATAATTAGGAATAGTAAAGATTTTACTAATATTAGCGTTATAAGATTGCTATATTGTTGTTTAGTACGTTCCAAATTAGAATACTGCTCAATTGTGTGGGATCCAAATTATTCGAAATATGTTACTCTTATTGAAAAGGTTCAAATAAAAATATGTAAATATCTCAGCTACCGCATGACTGAGCAATATGGTCATATAAATTATAATGAAATTGTTAAAGTGTTTTCACTAGGTACTTTAAAAGACAGAAGAATCCTTATAAATATTTGTTTTTTATATAAACTTATTCAGAATATGGTCGATGATCCCTCATTTTTAAGTAAAATTAGCTTCAGAATACCGTCTGTTCAGACAAGATATAAATTTACATTTTGTACTCCCACAACGCTAACAAATTATCATTGTAACTCACCTTTAGTAAAAATATGTAATATGTACAATATGTACCAAGGTCATTGTGATATTTTCGGAGATTGTTATACTGAATTTTGCAATTTAATTAAAATTTTATTAAACATTTAGCTCCGGTGAAATATCAAGTATTTTGTTAATATTAGTTAATATTGGTAGTTTTAGTTTTATTATTATTTCTAATTAGTTTCTTTGTAATTGGCCTTACAGCTGTAATGAAACTGGATACATAAATAAATAAAACATGAAATCAAAATGATTTCTTAATAATTTTTATTAATTCGTACCTAAATACATCTGTTTAATAATTATGTACAATATCAGTCAAATATTTGTAACAGTTATATTTCTTCTTTATAAAGAAAGCATCTTTTAATTACATTTCACTTTTTCATTTTGTTGTTTTTTCTGAAAATTTAAACAAATCATTAATACAGTATAAAATTACGGGGGGGGGGTCAGTTATTATATAAGGGTAATATGTGTATTATATTGAAAGTAGTATAGTACTACAATGTAGTTGAGGAAGAGCTACATTTATACTTATTTACGATATGTTACCTTATTTTCCTGGGTTATACGAGCCCTAACACATAAATGTTCGGACACTAATAATTTTTCAAACATTTCTCAAATATTAATAAAACAAATTAACTTAACAATTTAATTTATTTTTTATTATAAAGGTACATTATTCTTACACTATTTTTTAAATTCGGTATAAAGAAAAACCTAATAGAAACAAAATGAAAAATGATAAATGATATTATCGTCAAATTTTGCTGACACATAAATATTCGGACAGTACGCTTTAGTAAGATGTTACGTCACCTCTAGTCTGAATAACTGCTTGTATACGAGCAGGCATAGTTTTAACAAGAGCTTCGCATTGTTCTACGGTGAAAGAATCCCAAATAGCCTGTAACTTTTGCCGCAAATCAACAATATTTCTCTGTGGATGCTTCCTCGGTTCTTGCTTCATTTTATTCCATATTGTGTCGATGATATTCAAATTAGGACTGCATGTAGGCCAGTCAAGAAGAATATTGTGATCCTTCAGCCATTTTTAATAGTTTTGGCCGTATGGCATGATGCGCCATCTTGTTGGAAGATAAAATTTCCTTCGGGTGATAAGGCTTGTATCGAAGGCAAGAAGTTATTTTCAAGAATTGCCAGGTATTTCTGAACACTGATGGTACCTTCAATGAAATGTAACCTTCCTACACCATATGCAGACATATTTCCCCAAACCATTACACCTTCTGGAAACTTAATTGTTCGTTTAAAAATTTTAAAATGCTTGACTTGAAAGCATTATATTGATTTAGGCGAAAGAAAAGCCATTGGTTACGGATAAGTAACCGAAAAAACGATTAGTTAAGATAAAGAAAAGAGTATCTTGGACTATTGAAAATTGGAAAAAACAATATTTAGCGATGAATCAAGATTTGATCTTAGTATAGGCGATCGTCGCAAGAGAGTTATTTGAACAAAAAATGAAGCATTCCATAAAGACTGTCTAAACGAACAATTAAGTTTGCAGAAGGTGTAATGGTTTGGGGAAATATGTCTGCATATGGTGTAGGAAGGTTACATTTCATTGAAGGTACCATCAGTGTTCAGAAATACCTGGCAATTCTTGAAAATAACTTCTTGCCTTCGATACAAGCCTTATCACCCGAAGGAAATTTTATCTTCCAACAAGATGGTGCATCATGCCATACGGCCAAAACTATTAAAAATGGCTGAAGGATCACAATATTCTTCTTGACTGGCCTACATGCAGTCCTAATTTGAATATCATCGACACAATATGGAATAAAATGAAGCAAGAACCGAGGAAGCACCCACAGAGAAATATTGTTGATTTGCGGCAAAAGTTACAGGCTATTTGGGATTCTTTCACCGTAGAACAATGCGAAGCTCTTGTTAAAACTATGCCTGCTCGTATACAAGCAGTTATTCAGACTAGAGGTGACGTAACATCTTACTAAAGCGTACTGTCCGAATATTTATGTGTCAGCAAAATTTGACGATAATATCATTTATCATTTTTCATTTTGTTTCTATTAGGTTTTTCTTTATACCGAATTTAAAAAATAGTGTAAGAATAATGTACCTTTATAATAAAAAATAAATTAAATTGTTAAGTTAATTTGTTTTATTAATATTTGAGAAATGTTTGAAAAATTATTAGTGTCCGAACATTTATGTGTTAGGGCTCGTATATGCCTTTCGATGGAAATTACTGAATAGTATTATAAATCCTATAGCACCTATTGCTATTGGCGTAACAAAATAATATGGTGCTTCGCAGTCCTCTAAGAAAAAATGTGGAATCAAATGAAGTAGTACTATCACAAATTGTCCCTAAAATACAGTGGTGCGATTCTGTAACTCATAACAAGAGCAAATAACCGTTGGATACGTTACGTAACGAGAGTAAAACAAAATCGGTATTCTGTAACTCATAACGAGAGCAAAATAACCGTTGCTCTCGTTATTAGCTCTTGCTACGTAACAAGAGCAAACTACCGTCCGTTATGCCGCCATTACTGTTTTTGACTTGACGAAGTGCATCACATCGCATCTTTGTAATAGTGAAAATAGTAAGTAAAAACATTTATTATACATGATATATATATATTTATGTTCTAAAAGCTTGGCAGAATGATTATTTCAATAAATTATTACAAATTTTGATAATTATTTTTTTGTTGTATATGAACCAAAAAAGTGACAGGAGCAAATTTTGATAATTACTTAAAATGTTTGAATTTTTATTTTCAAGTGGCAGCAAAAAGAACGGGTAAAACAACAGCCGTCCAGTATGAAAAAATGTTGGTATTTATGGGGGAGAATCAAGATTTGGCCCATGGTAGGTTGTCTGGGGCGAATTCGAAAGTACAAGCCAGGAAGGAGTGGCAACGATTGTCTGGCAGCTTGAACTGCGAATTGGGTCCCCGTAAGGAATCTAAACAGTGGCAAGCGGTAAGTGTGAAAATCTAATATATTATTGAAATGAAATTCATGTTTAATAACGTTAATTTTATAGTATTTCAACAAGTGTTCACTTTCAGTGTTGTGTATGTGTATTTAAGGTTATATGTTTGATTAAAGCTATATTTAATTTCATTGCATTCTATTAATAATCATTGCAAATATCCTTTTCCTGAATATTCCTTCCTAAGACATGGAACGACTGGAAATGTTCCATTAAAAAAAAGTGGAGAAATATTCAAGAAGGGCAGAAGAAAACTGGTGGTGGTTCTCCTAATAAAACTAAATTGTCGGACGTGGAAGAACGACTGCTAGGTGTGATCGGATACACTGTATTAATTGGAGATGGCGAAACGCCAGAGGGAGGATTGCTGGTAATATAAATATGCTATAGTTGTTCATTGAAAATTTAACATGTGTTTATTTAAAGACAAATTCCAATATTCCCCCACTATCACCACCACCACTGTTCAGTGATAGTCCTGTAGCATCTAGCAGCTACAAACCACCAACACCTGTTCCAACTACCGCCCAGTTACCTACACCTCCACGTAACCCTTCCCGAAAACGAAAGCTGGACGATGGAGTCATAATAGACAACCAGAACAAGCATTTGAAAATTATGGAGGAAATTGGGTTGAAACTCGATCATTTAAATAATAATGTAAAGGACTGTGCGAATGCAATTCGCGAACAAACCGAATGCATGCGTCAACTTGTAACTTTATTGGTTAAAAAATAATATATTATTTAATCAAGACTACTTATTATTTACTTGCATTTTAGTATGTACGTAAAATTTCTGTTTTATGTTACACATTAACAAAACTAAATTATAAAGCCAATGCACAATAAATACAATACAGCCACAAATTCGTAATATAATAATAACACATTAAAATGATAGTACAATATTAACACATCATTATATTAACATCATTATTCTTTGTAGTAATTAATCCATTTCTCGTACTTCTTACATCAGCTCAGGGAATGCTCACTGCTAGTAGATATCCTTATACCTATTTACCTGAAACATAAAATAACCAATTCGAACAGTATGTGCGTACACTATTGTAAAATATGGACTATTACATACCGATGTTCGTGTGCTCTCATTACATGTCTCCGATCTCTTCAATATCTTAACTCTGGTCTTTTTCCATAGATATTATGTAGGTATCTGATTGTGAGATAGACTAAGTTTTCGCGAGCAATGCCGCGCACTCCGTCCATCATTCATTTATTTTCTCTTCAACGAAATTGTCCGACGATGTTGGCACGTATTCTGCGACCTTCATTATAGAGATTTTGCGGGTTATCGCCAGCTTCTGGTACATCTTGAACGTCTAGGTCGGGATCTGCATTGTCTGCGTTTACTAATCGCATATGCACACGCATGTTGTGCAAAACAGCACACGCATTGATGATCATGCCCGCTACCCGTGGTGAATATCGCAATATTCGATCTGCTCCCAGACAGCGGAATACACTCTTCAACACTCCGTTCACACGTTCCACACATACTCTTGTCCTTGCATGGCATGCTGTATACCTCTCTTCTGGACTTCCGTTTGCAGCATTCGTTATGGGAGTCATGAGCCAGGGTTCCAGAGGATAGCCAGAATCTCCTTCATATACATTACATTAAATTACAATTGTCACTAATGATAATAACAGAATAAGTAAAGGTACCTAACAACCAGGATCCTCTAACTCCCGCATCGTGCAGTTCTAGCATGTGTTGCCGGATAACTGAATTTCTCCAGATGTACGAGTCGTGTGTACTTCCAGCAAATCGAGCATTTACGTTCAGGATTTTTAAATCATAATCCGCAATCCACACATTAAAATTCTGTATAACATTCCCATCATATTGAATAATATATTAAATTACAATTTGTACGTTCTTGGAGTGGTAACCCTTTCGATTGCGATAATTATTACCGTCTACCGAAGGCGCCAATATAGATATGTGAGTACAATCTATAGCTCCGATAACACCAGGAAAACCCGTTTTCTCCATGAATCTATGAGCATAAAACACTGTTAAACTTATATCACAACAATAAGAGAATAAAATTATATACCTCTGTTTAATCACAGTCTTCTCTGCTTCAGTAGTTGGAAATTTGATCCAATCAGCCATTAAATGCTGTTCTATTGCTAAACTCACTTCGTTGATAGCACGGCTGATCATGGTTTGGGACAAACCGACATGATAATCTTCTCCGACACTTCGTTGATACGACCCGGTAGCATAGAAATTCAATGTGGCAAGTACTCTTAGGTTGACAGGAACTCCAGATCGCCTAGTTGTTTGGCCCAAAAATGGAGTCAAAGTTTCAATCAGGAACAGTACCCAATATGGTGGCAACCGAAACAGTTCAACAAATCGTAATTCAGGTAATTCGAATGCATTGCTTGCATCACGAAGTTGTCGACGTTGTAAACGTAGTGAACGACGACGTCTTTCAGCTGCACGGCGACGGACCAAATGTAGCATAGCCAAATTGTTATCCATCTACAATGTTAGGCGGCCTTATAACTGAATTTATTATTAAAAGTCATGTAACTTACCTTACGAGCAATGTATACACAAACTGTTTTTATGTAGTTGAAATCAATTAAGTATTAGTATTACACTGATATTAAGATACAATTAACAAAATATGAAATCTAACCTAAACTAAAACACTTATAAATCTAATAATTACAGTAATTTATATAATTTACACAATATTTTACAGAAAAACTACAATATATACACCAATATCTTATCTTAATAATATATACTATAAGAATAATATGTAAAAAACGATAAAATTGCAAAATTATAGCCCACACGAAATGCAAAAACTTTCTGTCACAGCTGATAATATGCAAGTGTCATGCATATCATAGCCACTAGATGACGCAGGTTGTACAGAGCAAAAAATGTAACCGACGCTGTGATTGGTCGGATCCGGCACAACGGCGTGTTGTTTAAACGTGCTTTATAGCTCTTGTTACGTAACAAGAGCTGGTAACGTACGGAGTTACAGAATCGCTCTCGTAACTAACGTACGTTATTTTGCTCTTGCTACGTAACGAACGAAATCATAACGATCGAAGTTACAGAATCGCACTACAGATCAGTTATTTATTAATAATTTTAAAATGTATATCTGTGTAAAAACTAATATTAGTTCATCAAATCTGCATCTAATAACGTATCAGAATTCAATTATTTTTGTTATTCCATGTTTTTATTGTACTTCACTTGTCAGCTAGTTAGTCAAATTTTCTAATTTTAACCCATTTCAACATATGCGATGAACTTTAAACTTTGTACGTATACGTAATTCCGATGACAAAACAATATTTTCATGAAAAACTTTTAATTTTTTTATAATTCAAAGCTAAATATTTATTACAAATCATGGAATACAAGAAAGTGTGTGAAGTTGCCGAACATTATATAAATGCTTAAGGCTGTCGTTCACCTAAATGAAAAAGCGTTAAATTTTAAGAAATCGGCTGAAAATTATTTACCCCGTTCTGACCTTAATAATAGAACGTTTTATATACATGGACAAGTCTTTTTATTTTTTGCATATTATTTATAATTTCCAGAAAAATTTAGGTTTTCTCTGAAAAACTAAAGGTTTGTTACATGAAAACCGTAACATATATAAAAAAATTAAAAAGACTTGTCCATAGCGTAGAATAAAATGAATTCATTTACATATTGACAGGAAAAACAGTAAATTGGTATTTGTAGAACGGAGCTAAAACCATTTTGACATCAGAAGTTTTTAAATATATTTTTTCTATTTTAATTTTGTACGCCTTATGAGATGCAACCAACATTACACTTTTATACCTGCTTCGAAAAGGTTTGAGTGCTTATGAAGTTATGATAATAAAACTTAGATATTCAATGGAATTGTATAATATACTTTTGGTTCAGGATTTACACTGTTGCATTCATGTAATTTTTAGTAAAACGAGTTTTCCGATATCTCTTCTACCGCAATATTCTTCATTAGATTGTTTCAACAAATTTACTAAATCATTATAAACCAGACATTATGTGTAACACTACAAAAATAATTGATTATTTATTCGTTTTAATAAACAATTATATATATATATATATATATATATATATATATATATATATATATATATATATATACATATATATTAGTGACGAGGAAGGCAACAGTTACTCAATGACAGGTTGAATGAAAAGATTCTATTCATTCATTGAGCATAATAATACATATTGCAATTACGTATATATATATATATACAGTAAAGTCGCGATTTAGTGAACTCTCGATTAAATGAACAACCCGATAGAGTGAACACTTAAATTTTATCATTGCGTCCCGATATAGTGAACAACTGTAAACCCCGATACAGTAAACTATGGTATTTGCTATACTTCTCTGGGGGATCCCACTAAATATGAATCTAGATGGAGCGTAAATGAAAATACATACTTGAATTTAAAACAAAAAAAATTAAATACTTAATGTCTGGGTAAAGGAGAATGTGTGACCGTGCTTGCTAGTAGAATATTGCAGTTTGCTCGTGTTACATGATTTGCGACAAAATTAGTACAAATTAACCTCAAAAAAAGCGTAAACAATCCTATATTACTTAATTTTTTTCGCTTCTGCAATAAATAACCTTTTATATGTACCTTCCCATTACATAATACACGTATACATAATATTATGTAATAGGTACATGTATTTTTTGTTTTTTTTTTAATTACTTTAGTGTAGATTTTCTTTTGTCAATTGTAGATCTTGAGAAGAAGAAATATTGAATCCAAAATGATTGGAATAAATGACTATATTTCAAGATGATAACAGATATGCGACGTTTCGATCAGATGTTTTTTGGTCATTTTCTAGCAAATAACAAAATTCTAGAGGAAAGAAACAAATCTACAATTGACTAAAGAAAATCTACAATAAAATAATAAAAAATCATCTTTATGATTAAGTTTTGAAACAAACAGTTCACATTAACTTGAACTAACCATTTTGGATTCAATATTTTTCCTTCTCTTTTATTATTTTACATATACATACATAATTCTGTTGATTTAGGTATCTAGAATATAAGTTGTTTCTCAAAATATATATATATATATATTCACCATTTTCTTGCCGTTCAGCGTTCTTAAAATAACTCTCTGTGAGAAAAACTTTATGTTCTAAATTAAACATTTTGAAGTGTCACTTTGACAATTCAAATAATACTATCAACTGTCAATATTGCCAATCTAATTTAAAATGCATAGCCCGCTCTAATTATGATTTTAAATGATCACCCGGTATAAAAAATTTTGAAAAAAGTTTCAAATAAATATTTTATCATACATAAGAAACTTTTCGATGAATTCAATGAAATATTTTTTAATAGATATTTCTGGAGATACAGCATGCAAGTTGAATTTTTTAAATGGAAACCGTTGTTAATTTTTCTCTAGCTAGAAAGCGCTATTTTTTCTGTTTACAGCAGGGGTTCCCAGCGGGGTCGGTATTGACCCCTTGGGGGTCGATAGACATTTGGAAGAGTCGCTAAGTTGTTATAAAGTTCGTAGGGGTCGACAGAAGTTTGTAAGGGGTCGATGGACAAATTATACATATACTATTTTTTCTATATTATTATATTAATAATGTAAATAGTCCGCCTAAGGACGTCAATAAATGTTTAATTGTGCTACCTTTGGTAACTGGGACTTAACTTGATGTTTACAATAAAGTAAAATAAATTAATATTAATTCGCGACGTATAACGTAAGACTAGGAACGTACACAGTGGTGTACCGGCGCATGGTGCAGGTGGTGCAACTACTTTCCCGGATATTTATGCTTCACTTTTATAATTTATAACTCTGTCAGTGTGTCAACATCGGAACGATCTTTCTCAAAATTAAAATTAATAAAAATCTACTAAGCACAATGACTAAAGAAAGGTAGTCGGGACTCGCCATTTTATAAGGTGATCATAAGTACAGAATTTTTTTGAAAATAAGTGGTTTCTCTCCCTTGGTATATAATGTACATACTAATTTTAGTTTAAAAGAAAAATTAAAAAGTACAGCAAATAGAATGATCTTCGTAGTGTGCCATGAAAATTTGGTATACAACAATTGCATCTAAATGTGTTATGTACATGCAAAAGAATTGAAATTCAATAATATTTGATAAACAAAAGAATATACACAAAAAATAATTTATGTAGGTATGGCTTCATACGAAAATCTGTGTAATAGTTTTCAGTTTACATAACGAATTTTGTTTCGTTTATCAAATGTTATTGAATTTCATTTGTTTTGCATGCACTAAACATGTTTAGATGCAATTGTTTCATATCAAATTTTCATGGCACACTACAAAAATCATTATTTTTATCATACTTTTCAGTTTTTCTTCAAAACTAAAAAAGATAATTATGTAAGCAAATACATCATTGTAAAGAGGAAAAGTAGCTCTTTTTAACTAAACTAAAATTAAATATGATTCTTATTTGATTGAACTGAGCATGGTGTATCTCTAAAATAATAAAATAAAAAAAAATTCATCAAATTCTTCAAAAAGCCTATTGTCTATGCTAAAATTTTTATTTGAACAATTTTTCAATATTATCAGTACCTTCCGAGTTATAATGGCAAATTAAAATTCGAAAAAATCACAATTTTGTCATTATCTAGTGAGCCAAGGAATATTTTCAAAATATAAAATCGGCATTAACATTGGCCCATAAATGCGCAACTTTTGTCTAATTTAATCGACTTTGTATCTCTTATAGTTTCCGAGATCCCTGTAGTGGCCCGTTTAAACAGGACAGCCTGTATATTCGTCCTGCACATCAAGAACCGTATGTCATTATTCCAACCTTTCCAGATTAATTTATTGCTTCTGTTCAAGAAGTACGAGGTTTTTCACAAAAGAAATTAGAACAACATTAACATCAGGATAGTGAATTTTAAAAACTTAACTTTCGATTGGACACTTTCAAGACTAAAAACCATGAAATAAAATAAACATTTTATTTTCTTAATACTTACAAGCTTTTATTAAAAGGTATTAAAAAGAAAAAGTAAGTAAATAAAAGCGCGGGCAATATACAAGTTGTTTTAGATCATTAAACACAGAAAAATAATTTTTTAAAAAATTCACAAAATTCAGGGTAGTTTTCCAAAGAGCATATTTTTGAGTACCACTGTATATATAATTTCCTTAGAATGAATAGACGAAGTTAATTAGTTATGCAATTACACAACGAAATATTCGTATATGAAATTAATTAAAGGGGCAGCAGCCCTTCTTGTAAACCCCCCCCCACCCCCCTGATAGTCCATGGTACTATCTACCGTTAAAGTAAGTACATGAGGTTCTGAAACACCCTGTATAGATCAATATAAAATAAATATTTATATAAAATATAAACAATCTAATATGTATGCCCTACGCATTTATTTACCTATTTTTTAGCGCATTTTAATGAAAGCTTGTTTTTTTTTGTAAATATTTATTTTTCTTTAATTCATATTGGATATGGACACATTTGGTTAACAAACAATTGCATAAATTTAGACTCGTGTAGACTCCAGTCGTCCAGGAGTGAATACTTAAAATAAACCTCTGAACTTCAGTGAACTCTTCCACGCAAATATAATAACAAAGTTTCTTCTCCCATGCCGAGTCAAAAATCCCTATTCGCTGACAATTTTGTAATATACCATAGCGGGAAAAACCCCAAAACCATAAAAACCATACAAGAAGTAATCAATAGATTAGAAGACTGGAGAATCGAAACTGGATGCACATTCTCAGAAACCAAAACAAACGCCATTCATCTTTGTAAAATTAGAGAATACCACCAACACACCGCATAAAAAATTAACAACCACAATATAACTTACAAAGACAACATAAAATTCCTAGGAGTAATTTTTGATAATAAGCTAAAATGAACGGCACATATACAAAATCTCATAAAAGGAATACTCTCAAAGACTAAATATAATAAAGACGATCAGTCACACAAAGTGGGGAGCACATAAAGATACAATCCTCAAAGTCTACTACGCCTTAATAAGATCAAAACTAGACTATGCCTGTATCATATATATTTTACCGTTAGACATACAAAGCTGAAAATACTAGAGACAATTCAAAATGCAGCCATAAAATAGCCACCGGAGCTTCCAGAACTAGTACAATAAAAAGCATACTTATTGAAGCGGGAGAATATTCACTCTCATAGAGAAGAAAACTCTTAACGTTAAATTATATAACCAAACTGGCCAAAAACTCTGCTAACCCAACCTATAATAATATATTTCAACCACAATTCACCGTAAAAAGAGAAACCCTACTACAACAAAAAATAAGTTCGTATTTAAACAATTTGCAAATTCATATACCTACACTACAGGAAAAAACACTCCATAAACACCCTCCATGGCTGAACATACAAGACACCTACATACTAAACCTCACAAAATACCTTAAACCTGTAACCCCAGCAGAGCTCTACCAAAACATATTCAAAGCTACCCAAGAAACCTACCCGCAAGTAAACTACATTTACACAATACGCAACCATGGACCGTCCCAGAAGCCAGAAAGCTTCAGGTTACATTATGCAAACTCCGAATCGGGCATACACTCCTCCACATACGGATACTTACTACAAAGAAACAACTCACCCATATGTAAAATGTGTACTGTACTCGTAACACAGTGCCAAAAATACAACCAACAAAGACAAACACATAACATTTCACAAAATATAAAAATTGCTCTATCTAACAACACTATCGCACAAGGTAATTTAATCAAGTACTTAACAAACATCAGCGTTGTACTATAAAAGTGTTCTTATTTAGAACCATTCACTATACAAATATATGAGCAATGTATATTGATGAGTTGCACTTACATGTCTTTTTTATAGATTAATATTGCAAATTATGTGCGGTTATTACCGTAGATGAAATAAAAAGAAAACATTTGATACATAATTGTAGAAAAAGCTAAAGCCCGTATGACAATTATTTTGTACGTTTTTAATGTTAATTTTTATGATAAATTACAAGTAAAAAAAAACAAGTACGTTTTAAATTGGTTCAATAGTGTTTAGGTCAAATTTGGATCTGCGGTGGTCACGTGTACTTCTAAATGTTTATAGTTTATACCAGAGATCACACCTAAATATATTACTGGGGAAATCTAATGTTAATATTTTACTAGGCAATATTACGTTACCTATTAGAAAAAAAGTTGTTATATTACAGTTAGGTATGCAGAACATAATAGAAAAACTGACTTTATTGGTCCTATAATATTTACGTAGAAGAAAAATGGGAAATAGTTTTAAATTAATGTATTAACTACTATGGAGAATAAAATCATAACAATAATATAAAACAGGCAACTTGTCCTTATTTTGTTGTCCATAACTATGTATCAAAGTTTACACTTTCTCCTGATTCAATAACACTTAAGGATGTAGATTTTGATTTTACACAACATATAGATGAGAACTTTTGCTAATACAACTAATATTGATTTCTTAAACACAATTTGGTTAGACACCGGTAGATGGTAAGTACTTACTATTTGTAGAGTTGTGAGATACTTTTTCCACCAAAGATATTTCTGTACCTGTGGACCCATCGCGGCGAGCCATGTCCCTCCTAATTCGAGCACTTCAAGCATTCGAGGGACTTTCATGGAAAACTTGTTTGGTCTATCTTGGTGATATCATTATTGGGAAGTTCGATGAGCAAACACTCAGAGAGATTTTTAAGAGGTTTAGAAGTGCTCATCTCAAATTGATTCCGAAGAAGTGCTATATTTTAAAAAGAATGTCAATTACCTCGAACATGTGGTTTCAGGGAAAAGCATTTTCACTGATCCAGCGAAAGTACAAGAAAACAAACACGAACTGCGAAGTTTCCTGGATTTATGCACCTATTTTTGGTTCATGGCGTGTACCTAAAATAAAAAGTGTTTTTTAGATTAATTTGGGGTCAGGGAAAATGACCCCAAATTAATGATGAGTGACTACTGCTGGATGCAACTTCGTGACGATTCAATGCAATATAAACGGAGGAGCTTAAGTGAAAAAAAAAATATTTTCGACCAAAAGTATGAACATGTTCCTGAAAAACTAAAATCGTCTGACTTCACTTAATGTGTCATAACTTCTGTACCTTTCGTCCGATTTGAGCAAACTTTGGCTTAGCTTTTTCGCTATAAAATTATCTTTCATATGCAATCTTGAAAGTATGTGACCCCAATGGAACAACTAAAATTTAAAAAAATGTCGAAAAATACACTTTTTTTCGAATTTCATCGCCTATAACTCAAAGAATTTTAATCCGATTTTCAAAAATAATATACCACCGGAAAGTGAAAGAATATACCTTTTGAACGATGTATACATCTTTTCCAACTGTAATTCAGAAAGTGTCAACTGTAATTCAGAATTGTCAACTATAATTCAGAAAATGTCAACTGTAATTCAGAATTGTCAACTGTAATTCAGAAAGCATCAAATGAATTTCAGAATTGTCAACTGTAATTCAGAGAGTGTAAATTGAATTTCCGAATTGTCAACTGTAATTCAGAGAGTGTCAAATGAATTTCAGAATTGTCAACTGTAATTCAGAAAGTGTCAATTGTAATTCAGAAAGCGTCAATTGTAATTCAGAAAACATCGATTTTAACTTAATATATCGTGAAAAGGAAAAATTTTACTCAAGAAAATCTACAATTAACTTAATATAATAATAATATACATAATATATTCAGATTGTATTTAGAGAATATCAAAGCGCATATTTACATCAAAATCTCGCAATAATATTTTTTCATGATCTCAACACTTGCACTGCATCAGTAAGTTAAAATCGATGTTTTCTGAATTACAATTGACGCTTTCGGAATTACAATTGACGCTTTCTGAATTACAAATGACACTTTCTGAATTACAATTGACTATTCTGAATTTCACTTAATGCTTTCTGAATTACAGTTGATAATTCTGAATTACAGTTAACACTTTCTGAATTACAGTTGACAATTCTGAAATTCATTTGACGCTTTCTGAATTACAGTTGACAATTCTGAATTTCATTTGACGCTTTCTGAATTACAGTTGACACTTTCTGAATTACAGTTGGAAAAGGTGTAGTTTATATTAATTGGATCAACCGTTATCAATATTTATGTCAGTATGTGAAGAATGAGCAGAAAAACACGTTTTTTGCTAATATCTCGAAAACTATTATTTGGAAAAATAAATGACTGTCCTTTTCGTTTTCCCTGACCCCAAATTAGTCTAAAAAATACTTTTTTTTTGTTCATTTTTCGTGTAAACTACACGTTTTCCAACTGTAATTCAGAAAGTGTCAACTGTAATTCAGAATTGTCAACTGTAATTCAGAAAGTGTCAACTGTAATTCAGAATTGTCAACTGTAATTCAGAAAGTGTGAACTGTAATTCAGATGCGTCAACTGTAATTCAGAAAGTATCAAATGAATTTCAGAATTGTCAACTGTAATTCAGAAAGTGTCAAATGAATTTCAGAATTGTCAACTGTAATTCAGAATGCGTCAAATGAAATTCAGAAATCATCATTTGTAATTCAGAAAGTGTCAGTTGTAATTCAGAAAGCGTTAATTGTAATTCAGAAAACACCCATTCTAATTTAATATATCTTGAAAAGGAAAAATTTGACTAAACAAAAACTATAATTAACTTAATATAATAATAATATACATAATATAATCAGATTGTATTTAGAGAATATCAAAACGCATATTTACATCCAAATCTCGCAATAAGATTTTTTCATGATCTCCACACTTGCACTGCATAAGTATTTCAATTGATGCTTTCTGAATTACAATTGACGCTTTCTGAATTACAAATGACACTTTCTGAATTATAATTGACTATTCTGAATTTCATTTGATGCTTTCTGAATTACAGTTGACAATTCTGAATTACAGTTGACACTTTCTGAATTACAGTTGACAATTCTGAAATTCATTTAACGCTTTCTGAATTACAGTTGACAATTCTGAAATTCATTTCACGCTTACTGAATTACAGTTGACAATTCTGAATTACATTTGACGCTTTCTGAATTACAGTTGACACTTTCTGAATTACAGTTGGAAAAGGTGTAGTGTTATCGGAGATTTTTTGCGCGGATTTTCAACAATTGCCAAACCCCTGTGCAAGTTAACGGAAGCTGGTTTGTTATACGACTGGACAGACGACTTTCAGGAAGCTTTCGAAACATTCAAAACGGAACTTTCCGTGGTTAATTACCCGCAACTACACCTTTTCCAACTGTAATTCAGAAAGTGTCAACTGTAATTCAGAAAGCGTTAAATGAATTTCAGAATTGACAACTGTAATTCAGAAAGTGTCAACTGTAATTCAGAATTGTCAACTGTAATTCAGAATAGTCAATTGTAATTCAGAAAGTGTCATTTGTAATTCAGAAAACATAGATTTTAACTTACTCATGCAGTGCAAGTGTGGAGATCATGAAAAAATATTATTGCGAGATTTGGATGTAAATATGCGTTTTGATATTCTCTAAATACAAGCTGATTATATTATGTATATTATTATTATATTAAGTTAATTGTAGATTTTCTTTAGTCAAATTTTTTCTTTTCAAGATATATTAAGTTAAAATGGGTGTTTTCTGAATTACAATTGACGCTTTCTGAATTACAACTGACACTTTCTGAATTACAAATGATGATTTCTGAATTTCATTTGACGCATTCTGAATTACAGTTGACAATTCTGAAATTCATTTGACGCTTTCTGAATTACAGTTGACAATTCTGAAATTCATTTGACGCTTTCTGAATTACAGTTGACAATTCTGAAATTCATTTGACACTTTCTTAATTACAGTTGACAATTCTGAAATTCATTTGACACTTTCTGAATTACAGTTGACAATTCTGAAATTCATTTGATGCTTTCTGAATTACAGTTGACAAATCTGAATTACAGTTCACACTTTCTGAATTACAGTTGACAATTCTGAATTACAGTTGACACTTTCTGAATTACAGTTGGAAAAGGTGTAGAAAGGTAATTTATAGTCGACACCGATGCCAGTGATTTTAAATTTGGAGGTGTCACAAATGTAACAGAGTGAAGAGCGGGGTATTGCGTATTTCAGCAAGACATTATAAATACCAAAAATGAATTACTGCGTGATAAGAAAGTACTATTATCAGTAATAAAAACACTGGGATATTTTAATAAATACCTCTACGGTCGTGAATTCTGGTTGAAAATAGACCATGCAGCTTTAAAGGATTTCAACCGAAGTCCAGCCTGGGAAAAGAAATCTCCAATTTAAGTCAGACTCTTAAAAGGTATTGGACAAAATGGGACTCGCTAATATTGGAAGATGGTCTGCTAAGCTACTCTATTTAACAAGATCGAAGAGAGCTGAAGTACTACGTGAACTATAAAAAAAGACGAGCTCATATGAGGCAGTTTAACGTCGGGTTACCTTTGGAGAGGTTTGCCATGGACATTTCCGGACCATTCCCGGAAACCGACTCAGGTAACAAGTACATACTGGTAAGTATGAATTATTTCAGTAAATGAGTCGAAGCACCCTACCCTATTCTCCCAAATCAAGAGGCGTTGACAATAGCTGGAGCTTTGGATCTGTTAATTTTGAGTTTCTCTTCAGCTTTGCCAGGGAAGATGTTTTGAATCTCGACTATATCAAGAACTTTGCAAAATATCCTTGTCGTCAGAAAACCAGGATAATTCCTTTGCATTCATAGTCTGATGTAATGGTGGAGCGCATGAACCGCTCCATATGGAGGCATTTGACTAAAATTGTGAAGTAAAGTCAGCGACAGGATGAAAGACCGCTATAACATTAAAGCGGAATTTGGTGGTTTCCACGAAGGAGGTAGGATGTCGCTATACAATCCGATTCTATGAAAAGGATATTCTCCTAAACAGCAGAGGATCTACACCTTTTCCAACTGTAATTCAGAAAGTGTCAACTGTAATTCAGAATTGTCAACTGTAATTCAGAAAGTGTGAACTATAATTCAGAATTGTCAACTGTAATTCAGAAAGCGTCAAATGAATTTCAGAATTGTCAACTGTAATTCAGAAAGTGTCAAATGAATTTCAGAATTGTCAACTGTAATTCAGAAAGCGTCAAATGAAATTCAGAAATCATCATTTGTAATTCAGAAAGTGTCAGTTGTAATTCAGAAAGCGTCAATTGGGCATTTCTGAATTACAAATGACAGTTTCTGAATTAGAATTGACTATTCTGAATTTCAGGTGATGCTTTCTGAATTACAGTTGACAATTCTGAATTACAGTTGACACTTTCTGAATTACAGTTGACAATTCTGAAATTCATTTGACGCTTTCTGAATTACAGTTGACAATTCTGAAATTCATTTGACGCTTTCTGAATTACAGTTGACAATTCTGAATTTCATTTGACGCTTTCTGAATTACAGTTGACACTTTCTGAATTACAGTTGGAAAAGGTGTAGAAAGACCTTACGAAATGTTTCCCCGGATTAACAACGTAGTCTACAGAATACAAAAGACACCATGGCACTAACTTAAAATTGTTTAACAAAACATTTCAGACCTTTATGACTGAGGCTCGTAATGGGAAAAATTTTGTTATGGAATCACAATGGAAAAAGACCTATTTTAAAATATCCATAGACTATACCTTGATTAACTGCGTATCCGCAGATCTAAATATGAGTAAGACTAGCTGCAGTATTTAAGAAGAAGTTCGAGAAAATAAATAAACTCCAAGAACAAGCTCCTGTGATGATGGACAACTACTTTCAGAAACCAACCTATGAGAATCTAAGGAAAACCGTCCATAAGTTGAGGCAAAGGTCCGGTAAATTTGGCAATGTCAACGGTTGCCTGTGGACTTAATCGGTTAGATTGAAGAGTAATAAAAAGCATGATCGAGATGATTTTCGGTGCATGGCGCGCCGTAGACAACGCACATTGTCGACGAGGCAAAATGTCGACAATCCAGATCCACGTTGAGGCAAAATGTAGAAATTACCCCCACCATTGGTGCAATTCGCCGACAATCACAGATGGTTCAAAATGTCGACAACCGATGTTACACAACTAAAATTATAAATATCACAAGCATAGTTCACTATTTTTACCACAGATGCCACTAGAATGAATTAAATTAATTTAATTGATATATGACAGCTGAAATAAAGTTAAAAGGAAATATTTGTGTGCAATATATATATTTATATGATTTGAAATTTGACTACCATTGTATATTGTATTGAAGCATAATAAAACATTTCTATTATGTAATCAAACACATTATTGTATACTACCATAATAATTGTGAAAAGAACTTATTCTTTTCTTATGGTTCCAAAATTAGAATGAATAATTAAACAAATATTTCCTTTTAATTTTATTTCAGCTGTCATATGTCAATTAAATTAATTTAATTCATTGTAGTGGCATCTGTGGTCAAAATAGTGAACTATACTTGTAATATTTGTAGTAATAATATAGTCCAATTTCAAATCATATAAATATATATTGCACACAAATATTTCCTTTTATCTTTATTTCAGCTGTCATATGTCAATTAAATTAATTTAATTCATTCTAGTGGCATCTGTGGTAAAAATAGTGAACTATGCTTGTAATATTTATAATTTTAGTTGTGTAACATCGGTTGTCGACATTTTGAACCATCTGTGATTGTCGGCGAATTGCACCAATGGTGGGGGTAATTTCTACATTTTGCCTCAACGTGGATCTGGATTGTCGACATTTTGCCTCGTCGACAATTTGCGTTGTCTGCGGAACGCACCTTACTCATGATTTTCATAGGCTCGATTGACGTATGCTGCTAGCACAAAGGTTTGAAGTCTGCCAACAAAAATGTGGATTGCTACTTCAACTACAACTGGGAATGCAACGAAAGGGAAAAGTGTAGATATCGACACGCACCAAGTGTCCATGAAATCTAGGAAGTATGCCAAGAATGGTTAAACTGGAAATGCAAGGGTCAATGCCGGTTGTGACATTTGGTAAATACCAAAAGATACAGCGGAATGCCTAGTTACGGAGAATTTAAATCGCCAGTCTGTAATAAGCATACTCTGCCAAAATGGAACCGATTGCGTCGATAAGTCTTAAGAAGGGGACAGTGTTACGAATATGAAATCTTAGAAACTATAAGAAATAATAAAGAAATAATAAAGTTAGACAAAAGTTGTGCATTTATAAGTCGATGTTAGTGAATACTTCTTATGTAGTAACTTTCCCAATGCTTTATGTTTGTTAATAACTTCAAGAGAACTGTGAAATATTGAAAAAATTATCGTATTAATATTTTAGCGAACGATATGACAGGAAAAATTTTGTACTGACAGTTACTTACTCGACAGTAAGATGCTTTCTGAAGAATTATTACTAAGATAATAAATGTAGGTATAATTTTTTAACCCTTAGCGTACCGTGGGAGTCAGATATGACCGGCACTAGATTTGCCCGTGGGGCTGTGGGCCATATCTGATCGACGATGTCAGCATAGCTGAAAATACTAAATTCGTATACATTTCAATTATTTTATGTTTTTCAATATTGTCATCGTTACTGCCATGAGATGAACAAATTAATGCAATATAGAACGTATCAAAATAGTTTTATTTATACAGGATGACTCAAGTGCCAATGCTCACCATTGGAATCTCGGAAACTATAAGAGGTACAAGGTCGGTTAAATTAGACCAAAGTTCCGATTTGTGGACCAATATTCACGGAGTTTTTTTTTAAATATTTCATGGCTCACTAGATAATGACAAAAGTGCGATTTTCACGAATTTTTAATTTTCTTTACAATTTGGTAGATACTGGAAATATTAAAACCGCTTCATATAAATATTTTAGCATACATAAGAAGCATTTTGGTGAATTCTATGAAATTGTATTTTTACTCGATATTTTCGGAGATTCCGCATGCAAGCTGAATTTTTTAAATGGGAACCCCAATTCATTTTAATCCAGGTATTTTTTTCTCTCTTCATCGATGTATTTGTTTACATAAATATCTTTTATATTTCTGAAGAAAAACTAAAAATTATGATAGAAAAGAATGATTTTCGTAGTATATCATGAAAAAGTTCAATAACAGTTGATAAACAGTTTAGAAACCAGAAATTATTTATGTAGGTTCATAGTTTCATACGAAAATCTGTCTAATAGTTTCTAGTTTACATAACGAATTTTGTTTCGTTTATCAAATGCTATTGAATACCAACTGTTTCTGATATACGTAACATATTTAGCTAAAATTGTTATTACACGTCCGAGAGTAGAAGTCGTTTTCTTTCGCTCCGATTTATTATAATTCATTATTTATGAAATTATGTATTTCTACTCGCGATCGCGGAAAAATAGTACATTATACACCAAGGGAGAGAAAACTGTTATTTTTTCTGAGGTGTAATTTGAAGCCCGAGGGCGAAGCCAGAGGGCTACAAATACATAGAGGGAAAATGGTGGTCTCTCCCGAGGTGTGTAATGAACTATTTTTCAAAATAATATTTTTACACGTCCGGGAGTAGAAGTCGGTTTCTATGGCGTCAAATGTCGGACAGAAGTGAAGTATTTACTACTTAGGGACAAAAACACTTTGCGTAAAGGAGTTTTTATTATAACAAAGGTTTTTATAAATAAATGTCTGTTGTCATGGTACACGTTGCAATGAAACATTCCCAAAGGCTTCTGCATATTGCAATTTTGCTTCGATTTATTATTATTCTTTATTTTTAAAATTAAGTGTATCTACTCCCGATTGTAGAAAAAATAGTATATACCCCTCGGGAGACACCACCATTTTTCCCTCGATGTTTTTGTAGCCCTCGGGCTTCGGCCTCGGGTTTCAAATTACACCTGATAAAAAATGAGAGGTTTCTCTCCCTTGGCATATAATGTACTATGATACCAAATTTTCATGGCCATGGCACACTACGAAATAATTTTTAGGTTTTCTTTAAAACTGAATAAGATATCTAGGAAGCGATTACATCATTGTAGAAAAAAATGCATTTTTCAATTAGAGTAAAATTAACTATGGTTCCCATTTAAAAATTTCAACTGCCTATTGATTTATATTTTCAATATTTTTTGTCTGTAGTAAGAAAAAAATCTTACAATATAACCATTTTATAAATTTCGTATTACACCAATCTCTTTTCAGAATGATAATATTTAAATTTTGTTGATGCTCATGGATAGGAAAAAGTATCATCTACAATAGTGCATATTTTATATTTTGAAAAAGTAACGTTAAATTAAACAAAATTCAGTTTTTGTTAAAATTGCAGAATTTTTTTTTCTCGTTAACTAACCAAATATTTGTTTTAAAAATAACCATTGCTCTAGTGCAGGGGTGTCCAAACTTTTTAGGCAAAGGGCCAGATTGAGATTTAAATCAAATTTGCGGCGGGTCACGTGCATATGTGAATTTTTTTACCTTTTACAGTTAATTACAGGTACACCAATACTAAACAACATGGCTGAATTATACATAATTAGAAAATTGTGTCATGCAACTTTTAATGGGTATAATGGAACTGTGTTTTTTTCTGAAGAATTTCTTTAAAGTTGGGATCTGAGCACCAATTATAAGCAATGATTGCAAATTATCATCCGATAAATTTGCTCTGTATTTTGATTTCAGATACTTCATCTTGGAAAAACTTTGTTTGCACATATAGTTAGTCCCAAACATAAAAATAAATTTAGAAGCAAATTGCTTTCAATTTGGAAATCTCTTTTGCATCAAAGAATTTGTAAAAATCCTTTTTTTTATCAAATATGATTTTTGCATTTTTTTCAATTTTCTATAGACTAAAATCAAAAGAGTTCGTTCCAAAAAATCAGTATTTTTTCAAAAATCTTCGCGGGCCGCATAAAATCACTTGCCCGGCCGGGTCAGTCCCGCGGGCCTTAGTTTGGACACCCCTGCTCTAGTGCAGTGGTCGCCAAAGTGGGGTGCGCGAGATGTTACTAGGGGGTGCGCCAGAAAAATATAAAAGTTTATTAAATGTAAAAAATACTTGTATAAACTGTTCTAATAACATAAATATATTTATTTTATTTAATAATTGATGCCATGTTTACGTTTTATATATATAGTATGCTGTCCACAGTGAGGTTCTAGGGGTGCGCGAATAAAAAAGTTTTGTCGTAGGGGTGCGTGATCAAAAAACTTTGGCGACCACTGCTCTAGTGGATCGTAATCTACATATGATGCAATTTTTGTTAAGTTTTGCGTATGCAGTTTTGAGAATGTAATGTACATTACCGTTTTAATGTCGCGTTATAAGTTAACTGATTCAAAATTTTGGATTTTTGAGAATTGAGGCTGTAGTATTACTAAATACATCCGTTATATATTTATTTTTTTGGAATTAACAATGAGTGATTGAGAAAAATCCATGACCATTGCCTGACTATTTTATATGAAATACATAACAACTCATCAAAATGGAAATTTAAAATCAAAAAATAAGTATGCAACTTTTGTCTAATATAACCAACTTTATATCTCAACGATGTTCTACACGTATTAATGCATCCTCAGTGAAATGGGCGGAACACAGCATACTGTTTTTGTCAGTAATCCACCCAACTCTGCGCACAGCTTTTGCTCAAGCATTTCCCCTTACTAGATTTTTGAAAAATTGAATCTATAATAAAAAAAACATTATAAAATATATAACAGAGAAAACTCAAAAATAAATACCTACTTGTGAATTATCATCTATCTTCCCATCTATTTCTTTTATATTTTGTCTTGCACTTTTATCCGATTAAGATCTGTTGTTACTTCCGAACGCGACACAACTAGGCATCTTCACAATACAATTCAATGATACTGCATTATATTAATAAAATAATTAACTAATAACCCAAAAACTCAATAATGTTAAAATTGATAACACCATTGCGGATTTCGATTAGTCTTCTGAATCGCTCCAAGGAAAAATAAAAACTAATGATCGCGACAAAATGGATAAATAAAAATAAGTGGAGGTCTTCCTTTTTTTACGTAGCCAATGCATGTGCAATAGTAACAGTCCATTCACAAAGATCCTGTCTTCGTAATGTTTAGGGCAGGAATCAAATGTGCAATGCGAATCCGAAGCTGAAAACAGTACCTTAAAAAAACGTGAACAATAATCTAATGTTGAACAAAACCCAAACGGACAACCATTAACAAGACTGGATATTATATAAATAAAATGTTTATTAATATTATATGTATATGGATATCAAGTTTTTGGAGCAAGCAATATAGTTCGCTTCTGTAACCATTAGCTTAATTTGTCATCCAAGAAAAATGGTAAACAATTAATAAGTTTTCATATTAAATTCCTCATTTATTAAGTTGTTCAGATAAAGGTTGTGCCCAGGTAGAACTTTGCGTTAGTGAACAGGAAATCAGATAATTAAGCAGAATAATTTCGCGAAACAATAAATTGATAAAAAAGAATGTTATAATATCTACATTTTTTATTTATTACTTTTTAAAAACATTTTTATTAGAAATGTGAGCATTAATATCATTTTAAGTAATACCAATCAAGCTATCCCTAAACCTGTACCGAATTTCAGAGCTTTAAAATGTATAATACAGAAGTAATCGCAACTTTTTCAATTATACATGTTAATTCCCTATGTCCCAGATTTCTTGGGACACCCGGTATATTTTTTCCTAGTGTCCAAGGAGTGCAACTGCTTGTAGTATATTGATTTTATTCTTTTCGAATCTAGCGCCACTTTTGGCAAATAAAAATTGTGCTTATTAATAGCATTGATATCAAGGGTGGGGGGGTTGCCACCGCCGGAACATGGATTTGGCTGAAATTTTTTTAAGTAACTTTACACGAAGGGTTTTAGTGGCAAAGTAATTGGGCGCACTATTTTGCCCTTTTCGAGAAAAAGGGCTTTAAAGATTTTGCTTTTATATACCCCTTAAAAATGTAGACTGCTAATTATTGATATGGTGGTTAAACATCTTGATTAATACGCGGTAGGTCTGGGTTCGATTCCCACTTAAGTTATGTTTTATTTTTATATTTTAATTATTCTTAATAAATTGAAAACTCTAAGTTAATAATAAATTTATTTTATTTGCACTCATCAAGCTTGTTATCAGTGGTAAAGAGTATTCAAATCCATATAGGAGTGACATCATAAAAAAACAAACGAATTATTGAGAAGCTCCGCCCCTTATGGCAATACGATGTGCATGTAGATTTATACGAGTCAAATGTGTTAGAAAGAGATAGCTTGTTTTGTTTCTGTCGTGAATTAAATTTATCTGATGTGACGTCACTCCTATATGGATTTTAATACTCTATTGCACAAGTTAACTCGAGATTGGTACATCCTTACGAAATTATGTTATCGGTACGCCAAGGTCGTTACGACCCTGTAATAAAAAAAAGGTAAATTATGTCTCTACTTTTTATGTTATTATAAATTAATATAAAATAGACAGTATATACGAAAAAAATATATATTATTTACAAAAATTATTTAAAATATTTATCATTCACAATTTCTGCACTGTTTGGGACGATATTCCGCACAAATATATTTTTCACGTTTCTGACACTTCATATTTGTTTTTCTCTCCTTATATTATTCATATTATTGCTTTCAACGAATAAATTATCACAGATTATAACTTGTCCTCCCACTGACATTAATTTAAATGTGTTTTTTACTTAAGATGTATTCATTTGTCTTTTATAATCCGTGCATTTGATTTGAAGAAGTATCGTTTATAAAGAGATCCCAGTTTGCAATATGATTCCGCTTCAATTGTTTTTATGGCGATTACTATTTCAAAAGTAACGAAATAAAACTTTTAATATATTGAGAATAATTAAAATATGAAAATAAAACTTAACTTTAGCTGGAATCGAACCCAGACTCACCGCGTGTTAATCAGGATGTTTAACCACGGGGCAACACCGCATCAACTGTCAGTGTATATTTTTGTGGTGTATGTAAATGCAAAATCTTTACTGCGTTATCTTTAAAACTATTTTTCTCAAAAAGGGCAAAAGAAGTGCGCCCTATTACTTTGCTATTAAACACCTTTAGTGTACAGATCATTCGAAAAAAATATTCAACCAAATCCGTGTTCCGGCGGTGGCGACCTCCCCATGTCAGTATTTCATATTTAATATGCTATCTAATACTGGATTGGAACATTTTACACATATTAGTTATTACATATTTTATTTAGTTAACCAGAAAATAATATTTTTACATAATTTGTGTATTCACTAGGCCAGAGTGTAGCATCGTGTGTGATCCGTTCCCAATAAGAGTTTCAGGAATTGTCTGTTAGAAATCGTTTGCACTTTCCAAGGACTGTTAAGAGAATGGACGAGACATGCAGGCTCTATTAGCGTTATTGAAAGAGAGAGGGCGATACACTTATGCGTGCTCCGTTTTGTGTGGCTTTACTTTTACATGGTGTCTTCTGCGTCTGCGCATTCAGTGGTATTTAATCAGTTGTTGTTGTTCATTCAAATTTGTATTTTGAAAAATATATTTATCCAACTTAAAATGTACGATTGAGTAAATTATTATTGTTATTCTAGTGTTATTACAATTTTTTCATAGTTTTTGTTTACATTCCAATCAATTCTGTATACAAGTTTAATTGATAAAAACATTTAAATACCGCATGGAGGTAGTGGTGTCGTGTTCCGTTCCAGTTTCTTGGCATTACATGAGCACGTGGTCTAGTACTCAAGCGCATAAGTAAGAAACCAAAATTACGTAGTCTACTACTCATGCGCACTAGAATGGAATAAAAGTATACATAGAATTTACGGTTTTTTCATAAGTCCATCACTCTCTCTCTTGATAACACAAGCCTTTTACATTGACATGTTTCGTCCATTATCTTAAACATCATTGACACTCACACTGTTCAGATTTTGGCATGACGTCATATAAATACGGCCGCTGCATTTGAGATTTGGGTTCATATTTATTACGTTATATTCTCTCTTTGGTTTCAATACTCTAAGGTTTATGTAAACTGTCCAACTGATTTGTAAAACTTATTTTGTACCGATAGATGATACAGATGTGAGGTACTTTTTGTTTCGAAAATTCTTTTATTAATTGTATATTTCCTCTAGTCAAAATGTAGAATCTTGTTATAGAAGGTATTGGATCCAAAAGTTTAGAATAATTGACTGTAGTTCAGATGGAAAAAAGTCCAAAAACTATATGGTCGAAACGTCGCTGTTTTTGTGAGTTTCGTTATGAAATTTTAATTAAATATAGTTCACACTATCTGAACTGCAGTCATTTATTCTAACCTTTTGGATCTAATACCTTCCTTTAGACCTTAAAAAAAATCTTTTCCCAATTTTTTTTCCATTAAACATTTTTTCTCTCTTTCATTTATCATTAAATTTTATTCAAAATATTCTTGTTTATGCAGAAAATGATGAAAAGGTTTCAGTGAAAAAGGACAAAATATTAGTTAGTGATATATTCTGTTATAAACGAGTCATATCCGTCAGTTTATTTAAATTTTTTTCTTATAAAAAGCCTATTGATGTCTCAATGACGATGAAACATGTTACAATGAATAATGTGTAACAGAATTAAGAAAATATTGATTTTTATTTAATATATAGACCATGTTCAAAAGAGATATAATTTATAAATAATTATGAGACATGTTCTACTTCTAAGAACTCTTGGATTTTATTCTTGATTCATTGATCTGTAATCAGAAACAAATATTTAGTTCTGGCAGATTATAGTGAATAGGCATCTATATTTGTATGCCTTATTGTAACCAATTTCTTTCGCCAACAATATGTCTAAACAACACTAAGATAATATGAAAATCCTATATGAAAATTTTAGATACTACTTCAAAATATTATTAACTGTAACATTTAGAAAGTTTGTTTTCTTTCGACATTCAGTCAGCACCGTCGCAGGGGTACGTGCCACCCATAGACAAACTTGTTAAAGCCGCCCTCTTTACGAGTATAAATTAATTTTTTTTTTAATTTCATTCGGTTGAGCTTTTTTCTCGCTTAATTTTACCTCCGCTGTCAAGTACCTGCTCTTTTGCGACGGCCCTGCATTCAGATATATATTGGCATTTCTTTAACAACATTTACAAATAAATATTTAGATTAGATTTACTATAACTTACCTTTTCAAATTTCACTATGTATTCTGTTCGGTAGAAATTTAGAAACAAAATAAAAAACAGTAGACAACCCGAAACTAACAAAAAAAGATATACTGGCGGCCTGTCGCAATCGGCTATGAAAAAGTGAGGTATCGCATGTAGCGCAACTAACAAAAATTGTCCCTAAAATGAAAATGAATTATTATTACACAAGTATATCATATGATGTATACGATCTGATTGCAACGAGAACCGGAATTTTGCAATATGCCAGACAGATAATTTTTATTATTATAGTATAATATGTATATACATAATTTTGTTACGTGCCATTTGCAGAGTTGTGAGATATTTCTTCCACCAAAGGTGCTTCTGTACTTGAGGCCCCATTGCGGCAAGCAGATAATATCCGTACATAATAATATGTACGAAGAGATTTACATAACCGAAAAATGTATATGTACCACCTGGTCTTGCGTTAACAGGAAGCCAGGGAATGACACACATAATAGTGTGATGAACCAGATGCAGTACTGAAATATGGCTGTTCTTTTTTCGCAAAACGAAGAAAACCTGTAACATTCATACATGACGTAATATGTCAAGGACAAGGTTATATTACATAATTCATATTTACAATGGCGGTTTTAACCTTAATCGATTTAACTTTTATAAACAGTGGCGTATTTATAACCGGCGAGACCCTGTGAACAATATTTTTAGGGTCCTCTTTCATTAAAGAAATTTGAAAACTGAGTTTTGCCAAATGTATAATTTATGTGAAAATAAGATCTTGCCAAATACAAATGTAAAAAAATAATTTAAAACCGTAAAGGTTCTTAAACATATATTTTCAATTTTATTGTATGTATTAATATTAACTAGGAATGGACACAGACATCCATGCCTGCAGCTCATCGACGTCTAAATCTGAATATATCACAAATTATTATTTATCTAGATTCACTTTTAAAATCCTAGGTGCCTAGATCGCAAAGAAAACAACAAATTTAAAACAAGTGTGAATACATTTTCTTCTCTTGACAAAAGCAAAGCAAACCAAGCCGACTATAAATGCATTGATCTTCTTTTGTTCAATTTTTAATTAAAAAATATTTTTTCTCCAATGGTCTTACATAATTTTTCAAAATAAAAAATATGAAAAAATATTGTTCCATTTCCTGCATATGCAAAAAAATTTTGAATACAATTGAATAGAAAATAAAGCAGAAAAAAATTAAAAATTGAAAAAAATTGGAAAATATTTTTTTTTCTCAAGTACGAAGGAAAATTTTGAAAAATAAAAAGTACTTTGCACAAAAAAAAATTCATAATAATCGGTTGGGTAGTTTAGGAGATCTGACAAAAAATCTCGTACGAGCGAGCGAGCGGACGAGCGACATACATACGGACATATGTTGTAATAGTCATTCCGTGATTCAGGGGGTCTGTCCGGAATTTCTGTGCAAAAAATTTAAAATCGGAAGATGCTATAGACATCGTATCAAACACTATAGCTGTACGACAGGAGGTCGATGAGCTAATAAAAAATAAGTATTATTGTCCGTAAATATGAATAACATAATTTTTAAGTTTATAATAGTTATCAGCAAAAATAAAATAAAATCAAAGGCAAAAATTAAATAAAACCAAAAGTAAAAATAAAATAAAACCCAAAGCAAAATTAAAGTAAAATCAAAAGCAAAAATAAAATAGAACCAAAAGAAAAAAATAAATAAAACCAAAAGAAAAAATAAAATTTAATTAAAAGCAAAAATAAAATAAATTAAACGATATTCAGCTATCAGCAACCAATTAGGTTAACTTTGAAGATCGAGGAATTTTGTCTAACAAGGGGGACATTTTTTTTATTAGTAGGTGGACACTAGTAGTGTTACGACGATACTGATAAGTGAAAATAAATTAAACTTATTATTAATATAGGCTCTTTTTCATTTATTATTCAAAAATAAAATATAAAAATAAAAATAACTTAGGCGGGAATCGAACCCAGACCGAGCGCGTGGTTGATAAGGATCTTAACCTCTCGGCAACGCCGCACCAACTGTCAGTGTGCATTTTAAACAGCTATATATTTTAAAGCCCTTTTTCTCGAAAAGGACAAAACGTAGCGCGCTATTACTTTACCATGCAACACTACTAGTGTCCACCTACTACTAAAAAAAAATTCAGCCAAATCCGTGTTCCGGTCGTGACAATGTCCCCTTGTAAGTAAGAACTCGGGACCTCTCGTATGCCGGACAAGGACTTTTCCAACTAACAAGGGGAGGTCCCTACCGCCGGAACACGGATTAATAATAAATTGATTATATTTAAGCTGGAACCGAACCCAGACCTACCGCGTGTTAATCAGGATGTTTAACCATGCAGCAACACCGCATCAACTGTCAGTGTAATTTTTTCAGAGGTATATAAATATCGTATTTTGATACAATCCTTCTACATTCTTATATCTGTACTATCATTCTGTTGCTATTCAAAAGACAATTGACAAACATTAAACATCAGTACTAGCTTTCTAGATTCTTATATCTGTATTGTTATTCTCTTGTTATTCAAAATACAATTGACAAACATTAAACATTCGTACTATCCTTCTAGATTTTCATATCTCAGACGGTTATTCTCTTGTTATTTGGAGGACAATTGACAAACATTAAATTGTAGTACTTGCCTGTTAGATTCTCATATCTCTGACTGTTACTGTCTTCTTATTTTAGAGACAACTGACAAACATTAAACAGTAGTACTAGTTTTCTAGATTCTCACTGTTACTGTCTGGTTATTTGAGAGACAATTGACAAACATTAAACACTAGTACTAGATCAGCAACTCACATCCCCGTACTATTTTTTTAGGACTACACCTCTGAATTAATGTATACAATGTAACAATACTAAAGGTCATAGAAGGAACGCATTATTATTAAAATGTTATACATTGTAGCAAATAAAACAAAAATAATAAGTAACATTAATTTTCATAAAATAAAAATATTCATATTTAGGCTGTCAGGGGCCCCTTCATCGTCCGGGCCCGGTTCCTGCGCACACTGCGCACCCCTACTTATGACCCTGACAATAAATATAAAAAATAATTAGTACGAGACGTATAAGTACTACTAATACATTAGAAATTTCCATATTTTATATTGAAAGAGCTAACTGAATATTACAATGTTTCAAACGCTCTAAATTCCCGCCATGTCGTGTGACGAAACGAAACCCTTTATTAACATAATGTAGTCTATACATGATACGTAATATTACGCTGGACGAGTTTCAGACAAATATTACCGCCCTGTTGTTCTATCTGTCAGTTCTGTCAAATCTGACAGGTGTACTTGGATACTTGGAAAAAAATATAGGTTGTATTATTTTCAAATATTTGAAAATATATGTTTGTTTCGTAGCAGGTAAGCTATAATTAAATATCCCAAGAATAAATTGTACATCTATGACTATATATATCGGGCTTACGCGGTACTGAAGGCCAAGGAGTTTTATTACGTCACACGCATTTGACATCGTAGACGCGGGAAGAAAAATGACATTTCATTAATTTGACAATAAAAAGAAAATACGAATATTTTTGTTTTATATCGGAGAATAACAAAAAAATCTGGTGTGGTCACCATACGACTTTCTTATACTCAATTTAAATCAAATGCATATTTTTGTAAATATTTTGTCTTTGTTTTGTTTTCATAGCATATATGATATTTTAATATATAAATGCATTTTACTCAAAATTGGATAAAGATAGAACAAAAATGCATAGAAAATTTTTTCTTAAGATTATTGTTTTCTATAACTTTTATTTCAACATTTTTTCCTTATCTCTTTTATTTTCTACAATAATTCGCAATGTTCAATTTTGATGTTCAGTAAACTTCCTCTTCCGGTTGTACGATTATGCAAGAAATCTAATCAGCTCTTCGTATAATCAATAAAATTTTAAATACGAAGTTTCATTGTCCCGTTTTTGCTAGTTTTTAAGATAATGAACATAAAGACACACATCTTCACACACAGACGTCATTTCGAAAATAGTCAAAACGCATTCAGGGCATTTCAAAACATTTTTTTTCAACAAAATATCGCCGAAATTTTTCATGATTCCTATACTTCCTTTACACTACGTATATGAAAGTAAAAATCAGAAAAAGGTTAAAACCCCCATTACAAAAAGTACCCATCATATTTACCGTGTCTAGTAGGTCCAACATTTTCGTTAAATAATAATAATAAGACAGATATGCTACCTGAAATTATAACAATAATTATTATTGCACCTAATTGTCTTTTAATTATTTATAAATTACAATCAGTACAGTACAATAAAGTACAATCAGCGCTCACTTAACGTACACAATGCGTGCACAAATTCTGGTACGATAAGTGAATGTACGTTAAGCGGACGGTGTATTTTGAGAGTATTTGCGACGGGTTTGTGTGATGTGATGTACGTTCGCGCGGATAATGAGTAGATACTCAGTACGGAGTCCTATATAATCATGTACGTATTATCGAACGTACGTTAAAATGGCGTATGTTAAGTGAGCGCTGACTGTATTTAGTTTAGTCTATATTGTGGATTAATTAACATCTTTTCAAAATGTATTATGTATTATTGAAGAATGAATTTGAAAATAAAATGCAATGCAGTCTTACCGCTAATGCATCGGGGTCCATAGAATAGTCGACCGGTTCACAAAACCATTGGTACTTACTCACCCAGGATACTAGGGTAGCCTGAAAATATTAAGTTAATTAATTATCATCTAAAATCATTTGTCACTTACTTGTTAGTGGCAGGCAGCAAATGATTCATCGAGATAAATTTATTTTTAAAATAGAAGAGCGATAGACAAATGATTTAATAAATGTCATAAAAATACATTGGATTTTCCATCTAACACAATTTGTTATAAAATTGTATAAAATATTTAAAAATAGAAAATGACACTGTCGTATTGTAAATATATTCCTGTAACTTACTTGATAAAATATATATGAACATGCCATAATTTGGATTGTATTGTAAACTATTAAAACATTTTTCAGATCATATGGTTTTTTATTTTCCATCCATTTTGGACCAATTTTTATGACGAATAATAAGTAGGCTGCCATAATGATTAACATACATTCAGGTGTTCTCATAAGAAACAAATGTTTCATTCGTGGATCTGCAATCGACAATATTCTTAGATTCAATATTTTAATTATCATACGTAAACTAAAAATCATCTATTCCAGTAACATTTTTATTTCAGTATCAAACTTCAGTTTTCACAAAATATGACGGACGGGCGTATGGTTGAGAGCAGTTTCACCATCTGTATCACTACCCCAGCTCTGCCACATTTCAACAATTACTAATTATACTGTAAATGACTGTACGATTATACAACAATGAACTTAATTATATCCAACCAGTTGGAATATAGACAATTAACAATTTCATTATTATAAAAGAAATGGCAAAAATTACATTGTATAAGTATAAATACATATATAGAAATGAATTCTCACCTCCTATGGAGTCCCACCAATCATAATACATTGTCATGAATTCTCCAATTACTATAGCCATATTTGATTATTTATAAAAGATGGTTAATTCCGTATAATTTCTCACTCTTTCTGTACGGTTACATTAAATATAATTACGATTTTTTTTGCCGCGATTAATTACAGTAGTTGCACTTACAATTTTCCGATAATAAGAAATTAATCTATATAGAACAATTTACATTGAATAGGAATGTAATGTTCACAAAAAAAAACTATTTACTTTAATGTATTTATTTTTGTAGCAACAGCTGTATGATTAATATTGGAATAATTCACAATTATTAATAATTATTATTCCCATATATACTTTAATACTCCGCACAATACGGTTAATTGATTCCACTAATATGCCGTACTAATTGAATCCGCACTAATCAGCATATACTATATATACTAAAATTCGCTAAAATTCTCACCGAACAAAAGTGTGCAAGTGAGACAACGCACAAAGAGCTTCGGATTTGGTTCGGCAATTTTCGCGTGTTGTTCGGGAAAGCAGGGAAATACCGGCGTGTATGATTTAAATCGCTAATAAAATCACAAGATTTTTTTTAATTCAAATGTGTGATTTAATTTTTTTCTTATTTCCTAAAATTTCAAATCGATCTATTAAAAATTATTTTAATGTACCTATGTACGCATGTTCACATTACTATCTACGCAGTAATAACATAATAAAAATATCGCGTTTTGTGGCTGACGCAATCATAACAAAAGGAATAGATGTTAACAGTACGTTTTGAAAACAAAATTTCAGGATTGGCATGTTTAAAACAATTATGTTTAAAACAAATGTATAAAACATATTTTAATTATAGACCATTGTATAAAACACTAGTTTTTAGGTATTAATTTTCACTTAAATTAGGAAAAAATTTATTCTAAATTTTTATGAAAGCATATACAAAAATAAAAACATAAAAAATATAAATAAATTTATTTACAAATGCTCATCACTAAATATCTAATTTGAATTAAAAGCTCCGATAATACCAACTAATTTTGCAGCTTTTTCTATGCCTAGTCTGTTACGTAGTTTACTGTGTATCAAACCAAAAGACAAAATAATAAAGTTTTCATTTTTTTTTAGTAGCGTTATTCAGATAAATAAGTTCTGTGTGAACTATAAACGCGCAAACGCAGCCACCAATCGTAAGCCATTAACAAACGAAATTGATAGATGGCACGGCGTGCACCTATGTTTGTATGTTTCAAACATGATTTAAACATGTTTTATTGAAATTTGTTTAAAACATTAAAAAATATGATTGACATAAAAAACATGATTTTTTTTTGCTTTTTTAAAAAGAAACATGTTTTTTACCAACCCTGCAATACATATATATATATATATATATATATATATATATATATACCGGGTGTCCCAAGAAATCTGGGACATAGGGAATTAACATGTAAAATTGAAAAAGTTGCGATTACTTCTGTATTATATATTTTAGAGCTCTGAAATTTGGTACAGGTGTAGGGATAAGTTATTCGCATTGATTGGTATTAATTAAAATGATATTAATGCTCATATATCTGATAAAAATGCTTTTAAAAAGTAATAATTAAAACGTGTAGGTTAAATATCATTTTTTGCAAAAGATTGTTTATGGCGTTGCTAGCACAACGGTAAGATGCTTATTTGGTAATTTAAATAATTTATAAATGTTGTGGTTTGAATGTCCAATATACTTTAGAGTTTTTTTTTTAATTAAAATTGCAAAATTGAAATTCAATAATATTTGGTAAACAAAAGATTAGAGAGAAAAAATAATTTATGTAGGTATGGGTTTCATACGAGAATCTGTCTACTAGCTTTCAGAGTACGGAACTACTTTTGTTTCGTTTATCAAATGTTTTTGAACTTCAATTGTTTTGCACGTACATAACATATTTAGTTGCAGTTGTTTTATACCAAATTTTCATGGCACACTACAAAAATCATTCATTTTATCTTACTTTTTCGTTTTTCTTCGAAACTAAAAAAGATATTTAGGTAAACAAATACATCATTGTAAAGAGAAAAAATAGCACTTTTGAACTGGATTAAAATTAACTATGGTTCCCATTTGAAAAATTAAAGTTGCAGGCTGTAACTTCGGCAATATCTAGTAAAAAAAAATTTCATATGATTCATCAAAAGGCTTATTACTTATACTAAAATATTTATTTGAAGCTTTTTTCAATATTTACAATACCTTCCGACTTATAAAGTAAAATAAAAATTCAAGAAAATCACACTTTTGTTATTATCTAGTGAGCCATGCAATATTTTCAAAATACAAAATCGCCATGAACATCGGCCCATAAATATGCAACTTTTGTCTAATTTAACCGACCTTGTATCTCTTATGGTTTCAGAGATTCCAATGGTGAGCATTCACAGATGGGTCACCCTGTATATACAGGGTGTTAATACTAAGTTGTAACACCCGAAAATGGCAGTTAGAACTCATTGAAAGAAACAACTTTTCTTAGTTCAAATTTTTTATTTAGAGCCCCAGTTCATAGTTATTGGGGTTTTTTGGTTTTTCGAAAAATCGTCATTACTCCCTTATTTGAAGAAATATTCAAAAAATAAAAAAACCCACAACATTTGCTTTCGGTTCTCTAAAATATTTGTATTTACAATTGTTTTCTATTTTATCAAATAACAAAATGGCGACCGATCAAAAATTTAAAAACAAAATATTTTGAAAACCATTCGATAGATTTTTGAAAATAAAACATTTATAAAATCCTTAAACTATCTACATAACATTTTGTATGAAACATTTTTTTCGATCTGTCAAAAAAAAACTTTTGTTTGAATTGAATTACAAGATAAATTTTAACAAACTGCAACAATCATTTAATACAAAATAGGCTTGCTGCCATTAAACAAGAAAAATAAAACAATGAACAATAAAACAACAAAAGAAGGACTAAATTTGATTTTCAAAATGGCCACCATTCGCAGCAACGCAAGCCCGGCAGCGAGTTTTAATATTAGAAGAGACACTTGCAAGAGCTGCCTGCTTGTCTTTTATATCTTCTGCTGCAGCTACTATTCTAGCCACTAGTTCTAATTCGCTGTTTACTGGTGTCTCATATACAGAGGTCTTCATCTGACCCCAGAAAAAGAAATCTAAGGGAGTTAACGTCAAGTTTGAAGTACGCGTTTATTATTCGGCTTTTGTTTCATTGTTTAATGGCAGCAAGCCTACTTGTATTAAATGATTGTTGCAGTTTGTTAAAATTTATCTTGTAATTCAATTCAAATAAAAGTTTTTTTTTTGGCAGATCGAAAAAAATGTTTCATACAAAATGTTATGTAGATAATTTAAGGATTTATCGAATGGTTTTCAAAATATTTTGTTTTTAAATTTTTGATCGGTCGCCATTTTGTTATTTGATAAAATAGAAAACAATTGTAAATACAAATATTTTAGAGAACCGAAAGCAAATGTTGTGGGTTTTTTTATTTTTTGAATATTTCTTCAAATAAGAGAGTAATGACGATTTTTCGAAAAACCAAAAAACCCCAATAACTATGAACTGGGGCTCTAAATAAAAAATTTGAACTAAGAAAAGTTGTTTCTTTCAATGAGTTCTAACTGCCATTTTCGGGTGTTACAACTTAGTATTAACAGCCTGTATATATATATATATATATATATATATATATATATATATATATATATATATATATATATATATATATATATATATATACAGGGTGTCCTATTTAAACGGGCCACTACAGGGATCTCGGAAACTATAAGAGATACAAGGTCGGTTAAATTAGACAAAAGTTGCACATTTATGGGCCGATGTTAATGGCGATTTCATATTTTGAAAATATTGCATGGCTCACTAGATAATAGCAAAATTGTGATTTGTTCGAATTTGAATTTTCCATTATAACTCGGAAGGTATTGAAAATATTGAAAAATGTTTCAAATAAATATTTTAGCATAGATAACAGGCTTTTTGAAGAGTTAGATGAAAATTTTTTTACTTTATTGTTTTGGAGATACAGCATGCAAGTTCGATTTTTTAAATAGGAACCATATTTAATTTTAGTTTAGTTAAAAAGAGCTATTTTTCTTCTTTACAATAATGTATTTTTTTATATAAATATCTTTTTTAGTTTCGAAGAAAAACTAAAAAGAATGATAAAAAGAATGATTTTTGTAGTGTGCCATGAAAATTTGATATAAAACAATTGCATCTAAACATGTTTAATGCGTGCAAAACAAATGAAATTCAATAACATTTGATAAACGAAACAAAACTCGTTGCGTAAACTGAAAACTATTACACAGATTTTCGAATGAAGCCATACCTACATAAATTATTTTTTGTCTATAATCTTTTGTTTACCAAATATTATTGCATTTCAATTGTTTTGCATGTACATAACACATTTAAGTGCAATTGTTTTTTACCAAATTTTCATGGCACACTATGAAGATCATTCTGTTTGCCATACTTTTTAATTTTTCTTAAAAACTAAAATAGATATTTATATAAACAAATACATTATTGTAAACAGAAAAAATAGCGCTTTTTAGCTATAGAAAAATTAGATATAGTTTATATTTAAAAAATTCAACTTGCATGCTGTATCTCCAGAAATATCTATTAAAAAAAATTTTCATCGAATTCATCGAAAAGTTTCTTTTGTATCCTAAAATATTTATTTGAAACTTTTTTCAATATTTTTTATACTTTGTGAGATATAACGGAAAATTAAATTTCGATAAAATCACACTTTTGTCATTATCTAGTGAGCCATGCAATATTTTGTAAAAACTAATTCGCCATTATCATCGGCCCATAAGTGCGCAACTTTTGTCTAATTTAACCGACCTTGTATCTCTTATAGTTTCCGAGATCCCTGTAGTGGCCCGTTTAAATAGGACACCCTGTATATATATATATTGTGAGAATAATGTAAAGTTATTCATTGGCATTTAGCTTTAATCAATTTGCCCACGCTAGTAACAATGTGCTGAATAATTTGAAATTAGACATACGTACTATATTTACCTACTGTTACCATGGTGTTTACATAAAAAAAACTCCAATTTATGATGGTTGAATTATGTAAAAATATACACTTGTCCACAGACTACTATTTTTATTTAAATCATTTACTTTTTTATTAAATCTATTACGTGTTATTGGTTAAAAGTACACTTCAAGTATTGAAATTGTAATTGGTATCAATATATTTCCAGAATTACCCGGGGGCTAGTACTATCACGCACTAGTTCTAAATATATTGCGTCATTTATAAAAAAAAAAATGGACTGATAGTGTAGGAATTAATAATACCCGCCCAAACGTTAAGTTTTTCTGTATATTAGGTACGAGTTACATTGTACAGATTTAAATTTTCTTTGGACTAGTATCTACAGTTTTTGTATATTCGGTACTCCATGTTTGGCGAATATTGACTCGTCTGTAAATAAAATATTTTTATGGAAAATTTATATAACTTCAAACCTATAAGTATTCTTCCTGTGTTATCCAAAATATTCGAGAATACATTAAATACCAGAATTAAAAGCTATGTATCTACACTCTAACGGAATACTCCCAGTAGTCCAGTCTGGCTTTCGTTCCGATCACAATATATCAACTGCCCTTACAAACATTACGGATGATATTATGACCGCAACCGACAATGGAATGGTTACGGTACAGATTTTGTTGGATTACAGTAAAGCATTTGATATCATCAACTACTCGTTGCTCTGCTCTAAACTAAAATTTTATAATTTCCATCAATCATCAATTAGATTGCTATCATTATATTTATATAATCGCAGGCCATGTGTTGTTCTGAATCATAATTACTCAGCTTCTTGCTCCATACCATCCGGGGTTCTTCCAACATATGTAAAGTAATCAAAACATGTACATATCATTTGTATGCGTACGATACTCAGTTGTACGACTCTTTTTCTTCCTGAAAATGTTCTTCAATCAAATTTACTTATTAATAATGATCTGGAACAATTAGTATCAACTTCCACTTCCCACTCTTTAAACATTAATACGCGTAAGTCCGCTTTCATGCTCATTGGTAGCAACAGGAATCGCTTAAAAGTAATAAATTCTCTAAATGTAGTTGTAAATGGTTCAAGTATTAATCGAAGCGAGGTTTTTAAAAATTTGCGTGTTCTTATTGATAGTGAGCTCCGTTTTATAGAACATATATCCGCACTGATCCAAAAGTCATTTCATATCTTGAAACAATTATGGTCACAAAGAGACTTTCTTAGTATCAAAACTCAAATGGATTATTAACCAACTCATTAATATTGTCCAGATTTTCATATTGTGACGAAGTATATGGGCCGTGTATTGATTACTTCAAAACGCATGTATCCGTTTCATTTATGAACTTCGTAAATATGAACACATCTCTAAGAAGCTATGTGAATTGGGTTGGTTAAATATGTACAATCGAAGATATTTTCATCTGTTCTGTCTCATCTTTAAAGTTTACCACTCTGAAATATCCGCTTATTTGTTTCGCAAATTCATTCATAGATTTTCAATTCACTCTATCAATACCCGTTTTAAGAATTTGCTTCATGTACCGAGGCTTTCTATTTCACAGTTTAAGCGCTCTTTCACTTATAATACTTTTAAAATCTTCAATGAATTTATAATTACCTTTCATTTAGATTGCAATGCCAAATTGTCGAAATTCAAAAATTTATCCAAGACCATACTTATGTCCAGTCAATTTTAATACTCCTTCACCAGAAATCGATTTAACGTTCATTATTCTCCATTATTCTCATTCTTATTATTTTGTATTTTTCTTATCCCAGTCTATATTATAATTATAATTATGTTCATCTGTTTATTTATACTTTATTCACTGCTAATATAATGAATAATGTTTTAGCATGGGCGCAATAAAAGCTGCTAAGCTAGTCTTTTATTTTGAAATATTAAATAATTATTTTTGTATATTTTTTTTTCTAGTGTCAAAATAATAATATAATTATTTATATTTTATTATTTTTGTGTGTCGTATGTGTATTTTTGTTGTTAATTTACCAATAAAATATTTTTAAATGAAAAAGCAAATACCATATTCAATAATCAGTTTTAATTAAGTAACGATTCGACAATAATGTTGTATTTGTACCAGGGTTGTCAACTGTTAAGTAAAAAAGAGAACATTTATTTTAAAAAAAATTATTTGTTATACATATATTTATATATTTATTTGCATATACGTTTTTTACAACTATGTAGCATTGGTTAAAAATACGCTTCTTTGCACATAAAAATTTATATATTTATTTGTTATATATACAGGTTTGCCCGGAAAGTAATGCGACCACTTTCGTATAAAATAAAGCTATTAAGCATATTAATATTATAATGCAACGTTATTCGGCGAATCTGCCTCCCATAAAGGTAACCTAGTTTACCCTCACTTACTTTACTGTTTTAGGCCATTTATATTATCAATAATAAATAATTATTGGTTGGAAAAATTTAAAAAGAGAACCATTTTAGCACAAATAAAAAACGGACGCGAACAAAATGTTTTGTTTATTGTTGTGGTACAACTCCAGTACGGTGTTTGGAATCGAGAGGCGGACGAGTAAAGATGTGCAGAACTCCAATTGTAATGTTTATTGTAAGTCAATAACATAAAAATTTCATGACGTTTCGACCATGGGATGTGATCGGCATCAGATTCTAAAATATTTTATTAACAATAAAAATCCAGCAACATGTGCATGGAAACAAAACACGTTATATATGAATATAAATAATACAAATAATTTTTCTTACCATAAGTAAATTTTGTGAAGAAGAAATGTGGATTAATATTTTAAAAACGTTCTTAACTAAGTTAATATTTGTATTGAAAAGGGCCACACCCAGAATAAATAGATGGTGCACATCGAGAATGTGGACAAGTTGTGAACTATATAGAGTTAAAAGACTATTTAAAAATCTCAACATAAAAATATTTAACAGTTCAAAGTTATCCGAAAGAGAAAAATCAATGTCCCTCGCCGGGAACCGAACCCGGGTCTTGTCACTTGCCGGGCGACTGCTCTACCAACTAAGCTACGAGAGACACAGTAATTCTCAATCAGGCCGTGACCAATTTATCAGTGAACACATTTTTCTCTTTCGGATAACTTTGAACTGTTGCTGTTTATCTTCGTCTATGACGATATTCATTCCATAAAAATATTTGTTAAAAAAAGAGACCCGTTGGCAACCCTAATTTGTACTAACATCCAAACAACTCAAGCAGCTGAATTAACTAACTAGGTTAGGTAGGTAAATAATTTACTGTGATACTAATTTATTAATTAACCCATAATTTAATGCACTTGCACATATAATTGGAATAAAAGATTTATTAATGGCGTCATTTTTAATTAACGTATTGTATTCAAATCCTCCGTGAAATTTCCACGCATCGGTCCAAGGTCTTGTAACTATTCTAATAATTATTTTAATTCTCGAAAACGTGTAGACGGTAATTAACATATATATGCATGTGTGCGGAAACGGATGACAATAAAAATATATACCGAGTGTCCCAAGAAATCTAGGACATAGGGAATTAACATGTAAAATTGAAAAAGTTGCGATTACTTCTGTAATATACATTTTAGAGCTCTAAAATTTGTCACAGGTGTAGGGATAGGTTATTAGCATTGATTGCTATTAATTAAAATGATACTAATGCTCACATTTCTGATAAAAATGCTTTTAAAAAGTAGTAATTAAAAGATGTAGCTTAAATACCATTTTTGCAAACAATTATTTATGTCGTTGCTAGCACAACGGTAAGATGCGTGTTTGGTAATTTAAATAATTTATAAATGTTATGGTTCGAATCTCCAATATATGTACTTTAGAGTTCTTTTTTTAATTCTAAAATAATTTACATACAATTTATTTAAAAAATAATTATTTTATTTACACACATAAAAATGCCTAACCTAACCTACAATCAATTAAAATCAATTATTTATAGGAATACATTCGTAAATACAATTGATTTAAAAAATGCTGTAATTAATATTAAACAATTTAAAAATGTAAGAAATAAATTTTTATGATTAGGTTATTGTCTCGCAGAAAATGGGGGCCTATTTGAATATTTATTATAGGCATTTTTATGTGTATAAATGAAACAATTGTTTTTTAAATAAATGAAATTGTATGTAAATTATTATAGAATTAAAAACTCTAAAGTATATTGGAGATTCGAACCGTAACATTTATAAATTATATAAATTACCAAATAAGCATCTTACCGTTGTGCTAGCAACGCAATAAACATTTTTTTTGCAAAAATGGTATTTAAGATATATCTTTTTATTATTACTTTTTAAAAGCATTTTTATCAGAAATGTGAGCACTAATATCATTTTAATTAATACCAGTCAATGCTAATAAGCTAACCCTATACCTGTACCAAATTTCAGAGCTCTAAAATGTATACGACAGAAGTAATCGCAACTTTTTCACTTTTACATGTTAATTCCCTAAGTCCCAGATTTCTTGGGACACCCGGTATATAATTTCTCTTGTTATTGTCAAATTACGTATATAAAATTAAGCAAAAATATTGAAACAATTAGGCCTATATGCTCATCCACTTTTATAATAATATTAATATATGAAATTAAACATATTATTTGCCGAAGTTTCCCTTATGGGTAAACTAGATTTTAATGAATGAGAAAATTAATTTCCTTCGCCGGGATTCAAACCCAGACGACTGCTCTAAACCACTAATATTTGATAACATGTTTCATAATATAGGTAAGTAAAATGAAATATATTACTAGACGTAAATCGTGAGATTAAAATACTGATGATAAGTCATTTATGTACAGTTCATTTTTCATTTATACATTGTCCAGTTTAGATCGCACTGCAGGAATTTTCTAACGTCATAGAAACTTTATTGTGAGTACTGTCTTGACCGCGAGCTTGAAATGTTGTTAACGGAATTTCCCTGATGGAAGTAGGTAGTACATTGTACAGTGTGCACAATTGGCAAATGATCCACCTCTGTTTTTTTTTCCAAATCTGATGTGTGGTATAATGTAGTTACTACTTAATTTCAAAATTATAATTGGTATTAATATATTTATGAAGCATACAATTGGGACTTGCTTTTTCAGGAATATACTTATTATTAAACATTTTTGTCTTCAAATTAGAAATTATTATTAACTGCATGCAATGATGTGAAATATTTCCATTAACAATGAACAGAATTCTAACTGCAAACGGAACGTAAAATTTCTGAGTGCGCCTCACCTGTTCACATTGTCATTTGTTCCCCGTCTTACTTGTTCTCATTCTCATTTGTTCCCCGTCTCATTTGTTTGCATGCACTGTTACGATGATTTTTTTTTGCTACTGTGTATTTGTCATTTTCGCCTGTGTTATTAATCTGAAATACATTTTGTTTAGTTCCAGTCCATTTGAGTATGTAGAATTATTTATATAGAGAATTTACAGTCACATTTCAATCATCTTTATCTTATTTACTGTATATGTTTTTCCATTTCCATCAATTTAAATATTATAAAATTAGCATCACAATGAAGTTTCACTTGCTTACACAATTGTAATAGTTAATGACAGATCTGTTTACATCCAGTCGCTAGCGCATTGTATTTTATTTATTGTATTACATTGTCAATGATAACTCGAAGCATTAAAAGTAAAATTACGAACTGATGTCGCCACATTTATTTTCTGTACTATGTGTCTCTTTAATTCTCTTATTTGTGTAACTTTATGTACAGGTACATGATGTATGTATGCATACTTACAGGACTATTCTGTAACTTGTCGTAAAGCCATAACGACATGTTATGACACCGATAGTCGATATTATTACGACTATTCAATTTTTCGTATTCTGTAACTCAAAATGTCGTAATCTATAACGACATGTTGACAAAAAGTCGTTATATTTGGTAGTTAAACAACGATAGTCAATTAGTTGTCGTTGAACACATATTTTGAATATACAGTCGATTCCGCTTAATTGGGACATCGGTTAATCGGGACAGCCGCTTATTAGGGACAAATCTTAAAGAACGGAAACAAAACCGAAGAAATAACACAAATTTACTTCGCTTTTTCGGGACAATATTCCGTTTAATCGGGACAGTAATCGTGTGTAAATTCCGTAAACTCGAGGCTTCACACGTGAATATTTAGCGCTGGAGTGGAGGTTCTATTTGACATCATTATATACAGTGCGAATAATGTAAGGCTATACATTGGCAACATTATTTTAGCTTTAATCAATTTGCTCATGCTAGTATCAATTCGTTGAATAATTTAAAATTAGAAATAAGGCATTTACTTAATGTTACCATGGTGATTACATACAAAAACTCCAATTTATTATTGTTCAATAATGTAAAATTAGACTTGTCCACAGACTACTATTTTTATTTAAATCATTTACAGAGTTTATTAAATTTTTTTTTTATTAAATCTATTACATGTTATTGAATTAAAAGTACACTTCAAGTACTGAAATTGTAATTGGTTTCGGAACATTTCCAAAATCACTTGGGGGTGATGACTAAATTTGCCACCATTTGATAACATGTGATGGGCCTGCTCCGGATTTCAACGCTGAAATAATCAGAAATTTCTCGCAGAGACGCCCCTTCTAAACACCAGGAGTACATCTTAAACTTTTCTTGTGTGATGTACATTTTTTGCACTAATTATTACGCAAACTCGTGAGATATTAGTAACATCATATTAAAAACACAGTAACATTTACCAAAACAAGCGTCATTGTAATTGCGATTGTTACTGACATGGGCAAATTAATTAAAGCTAAAATAAAGTCGCCAATGTATAGTCTTACGTTATTTGCACGGTATAAGCTTATGGTGGAGTTAACGTAAATTCAGTCACAGAAGTGTAAATTGAGTATAAAGTGTAAATAAAATTAAACTAAGTAAATCAAAGTGCAAAGTGCGTCATTGATATAAACCTTATTAAGATGCCAAGGAAGGATTTGACACTTAAAAATAAAATTGCTATCCTAAATGAGATTAAAACTCAAAATCTACAATGACAACAAAATGACGAGATTCCTATGTCAGCAATAAATATCTGTGCTGATTTTGTACAACTACAATCTTGCCAAAACAAAAGGCAAACCACTTTGCACAAATTCTTCCAGAATATATAATTTAATTTAATTTAAGTTTGTACAACATAATTTTTTTAAGAATTTGTTATATATACATATATGTACAATGTACATACATATTTATTGTTTCAGAATTTATATTTTATATTATGTAGTACATATACTATTTTTTAATATGGATGCATATGTATAGTTTTGTGACTAGTTCTATTTTGTGCAATAAAATACATTAAAAAAAAAACAATAATCCTATAATTTTTGTGGAACTTCGGATAATTGGGCCAGCCGCTTAATCGGGACAAAATGCACTAGTCCCGATGTGTCCCGATTAAGCGGAATCGACTGTATAAATTAATTTAAACTGTTTTTAATAACATTATGAGGAAATAGTTATTTTCTACGACTCAAAGGGTCTCTGAAGTTGTGCTGTAAAATATAAATTCTTTGTAAAATATATTCCTGCAGTCACCACACGATTTTCATATACACATGCATATAAAAACTGCATATTTCAATTGACACATCACATATGACATTTCTAATAAATATTATGTTTTACAACCTTGATGAAAATTTTTAATTCATTCCATGAACATACAAATATGGAATAAAAATGTATACAATTTTATTATTTATGCCTAGTACTTCTATTGAGAAATATCGTCATAATTCTTTTTTTTTCATTTTTGAAAGAAATGGATAATTTTGATTTATATGTTTATTCATAGCGGAAAAAAGGAGTAAAAACGTATTCGCTGGATATCAGCACTACAATTTTTCATATTACCCATATTTGCTTACACCATGTATGAGTCAATAATAATAATATATAAGCTAAATTTGACATTTGCTTCAATAGGTATGAAATTCTGTTAGGTCGTACTATTTAATAGTGTCCGACCGAAACAGGATTTGCAGCCGAAATCGAAACCGTAACCGAAACTTCGGCCTCGGTCTCAGTTTCGGCCGAAACCGAAACCGAAACTTATTTAGACATGTTTAAAAGTTAAAATTTCAATTGTATGCCGAAATCTAGTGTATGTTTTACATGTTATATAGTTCATTTGTGTCAAATGAAATAAAAAAAACAACAATTACGGTATGTAAGAAAAGTAGATATTTATTTATGTAATATTAACTGTACATGAACAAACATAATAAACAAAAAACAATATGTTACTATTGTATTGTAAATTGTAAGTAAACTCTCTCAAAAAATTATCAGTCTCAATAAAATAAAAATCACAATAATTTGTACGACAATCAAGTACTTAATTTTAAGAATAGTTTAAAAATTAAGTGAACGAATTATTAATATTAGATTACTAATTTTAGTATTCGTAATTAAAAAGTCTTATATTGTAAGCTAAGAAAAGCAGTTTTTCTACGTTTTCACCAAGCAGGTTATTCCGACGATCTGCGTATATTTGTCCAGCGGCACTAAACAGCTGCTCGCTTGGAACACTGGTAGGTGGAGCAGAGAGATACTTTAAAACCGCTTTTCTCAGGACAGGATATGGACTACTGTTACAGGTCCAGGTATAAAGTGTAATTCAATAACAATTACCTGCAAACAAATGTAGTAAAGTAATGTACTAATGTCTGAATCAAACATAACCTCTTTTTATTATTACATTATTTTCATCATAATTAATTCAAAGATATTGAATACGTAATAAATGCCGTGACAATATTTCAGTAGTAAAAACAAAAACAAAAACTCACCTAATCATTTATACACGAGAAAAAACACATAAATAACCTCAACTCGACATAACTGCGCCGGCCGGCGAACTAAGCTGACAAGTGACAACTGACACTGATAACTACGAGACACGAACTCGCCCGAACGAAGTGCGACAATTCACGAACGCTGAGTTTCGGTGCGGCCGAAGGTTCGGCTGCTTTTTGGCCGAAACCGAAACTATGCCCGAAACTAGTTTTTTTGGCCGAAACTGGCCGAAACCGAAAACGAAACCGAAGGTTCGGTCGGTCACTACTATTTAACTCAAAAACATTGGTCTCGTCGTTATGATGAAAATTAAACGTCAAACACAACGACCTGAGATACAGAATACACAATCGCACTATAATCGTTGTAAATGTCGTTATGAAAAATTCATAACTACCGTAGTTACGTAACGACATGTTATGAATTTATTTTACAGAATAAGCCTGTTAAGTATATGAATGCATCCTTGTAGGCGCTCATTTTGGTATTTGCCTATTGTATCCGCTTTTTATACGGGAAGGAAATATATAGGATACTGGAATGCACGAAGAATGACAACAACAGGGAAAACAAAGCAAATTGCTGCAAAAATGGAAAGATACAACATTGAAATTCTGGGACTAAATGAAATCAGATGGAAAGGCATAGGGGAAATCGAATTAGAAAATGGCGTAAAATTAATATATTCTGGAAAAACCGAAGAAAATGCGGAACATGAATATGGTGTAGCCTTAGGATTAGCCAAAATAGTAAAAAATCGATCATTGAATGGTCTGCTATTTCAGAACGAATAATTGTAGCCAGGTTTAGAGCACGTTTCTACAATATATGCATTGTCAATATTTATGCGCTTACGAATGAAAAAATAGAGGAAGATAAAAGAAGAATATTACGAAGAACTTCAAAAAATACATGATAAACTACGGAAAAAACAAAATAGGCGGAGACAATAGAGGAAAAGAAGAAATAATGGATAAATAGGCGATGGAGATCATAAACGAGAATGGAGAAATGTTTGCGAATTTCTGTGCAGATAATAACTTTGTCTATTCAAGAACAGAACAATCCATGAAGCTACTTGGATATCTCCTAATCAAAGATACCTCAAAGCAATAGACAAAAAATGGAAAAATATGTTACTAGATGTGAGAGCAATGTGGGGGGTGGATCTAAACACCGATCATATTATGGTTAGAGGGAAACTAGTAATTAAACTCATGGCAAATCGAGAAAATAAATATTGGAGAAAGTATTATTATAACGTACAATGGCTGAAACCAAATTCAGGAATAGGAGAAAAATTCTAAAATCCTTTACGAAAGAAACTAAATAATAACAGGGACATGGAACAGAATAAAGAACAAATATGTAAAGACTATAAAAGAATAATGAAAGAAGCTACAATTGAAACTGTTGGAAGAAAAAGCAAACACCCAAAAGCTGGATGTCAAGAGAAACGTGGGAGAAAATCGAAACAAGGAAAATGATAAAACAAAACATACTGACGAGCAGAAACGAACAAGAAAAATTAAGGCTAAAGGAAATGTACTCTAAAAAAGATAAAGAAATCAAGAAAAGTGCAAGAAACGACAGAAGAAGAAATATAGAAGGAATGCTTATAAAAGCCGAAGAAGCACCAAATAAAAATGATACCAAAGCACTTTACAACATTACAAGAGAAATGGCTGGTAAAAAGGAAATAATAACCACACAAATTTGTGACAAAAATGGTACAATACTTAGAACACAGAGAGAAACAACTGAGAGATGGATTGAATGCTTCGAAGAAATCTATAAAGAAAATCAAGTAGAAAATGCAGAAGAAAACGAAACACAGAGAGAAGAAATTATAATAAACAAAAACGAAATAATGCAACACAAATTGAAATAGCAATTAAAACACCTAAAAATGGAAAAGCTGCAGGAATTGATGGAGTACCCTCAGATATATTAAAAGCAGGCGAAACGCTAACGGTGAATATGATACATCATCTAATAAACACGATTTGGAATGAAGAGACTATTCCAACAGAATGGAACAAAGGAGTGATCATCAAACTACCAAAAAGGAGACAAAACTAAGTGTGAAAATTGAAGAAGAATATCGTTATTATGTACATCTAGCAAAATACTTACCAGCATCATATTAGAAAAAATGAGGGAAGGAATACAAAAATGTCTAAGAACGAACCAAGCTGGATTTCGACCTAGACGATCATGCATAGACCATATCTGTACCCTTAGAATAATTATGGCACAAGCAATTGAATGGCAGAAAACTCTTGAAATATATTTTGAAAAAGCCTTCGATAAAGTAAATAGAGATATGATGTAGAAGACAATTCTGAGGCTGTGTGGTTTACCAAGTAAAATAATAAGAATACTGACGATGTTATACCATAACTACTCAGCAAAAATCGATATAAACAGAGAACTGAGAAGAGACATCAAAATTTGCAGCGGTGTAAGACAAGGCTGTATACCAGGGTTTCCCAACCTTTTTCACGCATAGACCCTTTCCAAAAAATTATTTTATTTCATCGACCCCCTTGGTAAATGTAGCAATTAATATTATATATATATATATATATATATATATATATATATATATATATATATATATATATATATATATATATACAGTGCGAATAACGTAAGACTATACAGGCCTATTCTGTAACTTGTCGTAATGCCATAACGACATGTTATGACAACGATAGTCGGTATTATTACGACTTTTCAATTTTTCGTATTCTGTAACTCAAAATGTCGTAACCCATAACGACATGTTGACAAAAACTCATTATATTTGGTAGTTAAACAACGATAGTCAATTAGCTCTCGTTGGACTGTCAACATCGTTCATTACATATTATATTTCAACTATGAATGCCGCTGGTGTTGGAATTGTGTTAGTGTATGCATTAGAAGAAATGGAAAGAAAGTAAGTGTTTTATTACGAATATATTTATTTTATAAAATGATTATTTTATATTAGAAAACAGAATCGTGATTTACACAGAAGGTTGCGCGACGCAAGTGATCCATTTTCATTGCCCGAAGAAAACTTTCGAAAATTGTACAGGTTTACACGGGAAGTCTGTAGGGAACTATTTTTAGAAATAGAGCCTTTTTTAAAAGAAAATAAAAGAAACTGTGCAATACCTAAAATAATAAAAGTAGTATATTAAAATTGAATAGTATAGGCAAAATTTAATTCGTTACGTAGATGTTTACAGCATTACATTTCTTTGCCCACGGAAGTTATCAGAAATCTGTTGGTAAAGATTATCATTCGTCACTGAGCCAAGCTTCTGTAAGTCGATGCATAAATGATGTCATTAATGTTATTGACGAACATCTTTGTGATCGATACATAAAATTTCCAACAACAAGAGATGAAATGGACAGAGTGAAGCGCAGGTTCACCATTTCTATTCTATTATAATATTTTTTTATTATTATTATTAAAGAACATTTTCAAGGTTTTTCCAGAAATTTAATTTCTCGGGCGTTGTTGGTGCTATAGATTGCACCCATATTGCCATCGTTCCTCCGCCGGCAGAAGATCCAAATTTTCCGGGCTACGTATTTATTAATAGGAAAAATTTTCACAGCATAAATTGTCAAATAGTAATATAATATATATGTAATTAATAAATTGTTCTTTCGACTTATATTTTCATATTATAGTTATGTGATTCGGATTTAAAAATTATTGGCATAAATGCTCGTTTTCCTGGATCGGTTCATGACGCCGCTATTTGGATGAGATCTTCTCTTAATCAATTTTTGGAAAATAATTTTCGAAATGGTGATAGAACCACATGGCTTCTCGGTAAGCGAAATACAAAACAATTTACAGCACCAAAAATTATTTTACTTGAAATTATATTTCATTTATTTAAATTTTATTTAGGTGATTCAGGATACCCTCTTCAGCCGTACCTTTTAACACCAATAGTAGGTGCTGATCCTGCAACTTCAGAGGGTAGATATACAAAACGACATTGCAGAGCCAGAAATGCAATTGAAAGGTGCATTGGCGTGTTGAAAGGTTATTTCAGGTGTTTACTTAAGGATAGAGCATTGCATTACCATCCTCTTACATCAGCCAAAATTATAAATTGTTGTGCTGTATTGCACAACATATTGGTAGAGCGACGCATTCATGATTTGCATTTAGACGTTGATGGTATGAAAATACAAATACCTAATTCTATACTTATTTAAAAAGATTTGTATTTATATTATCCAATAACACTGATTGCTTAAATTATAAAATGTTTATATTTTTAGATGCAGTTAATAATATTGACGATATTGATGTTCATCACATAGACGCAAACAATTTATTAGACGAAGGGAGGAATGTACGCGCGCTATATATAAGGAATAACTGTTAATAATTAATAGATATTCGAAATAAACAAATATGTAACTTAAATAATACTTAATTTTCCACACAAATAATAAAAATTAAACAAATTATTTTACTACAAATTTATTCCGAATCACTCAAACATTGCAAGTTGAAATTTGGGTATTTTGCCCTGGCTTTTTCACATTCTACATTTGCTTTAAATTTTTTAATTTTGTTATTTCGTTTCATCTCTATTTTTATATCATGTAGTTCATTTAAAATTCCTTGTAATGTTTGTTGCGAATTTTCTGCTTGCGTTGTAACAGCTTCAACAACAGCGTCAAGTCCACGTTTTATTGGCTTTCTCTTTCGTTGCTGCACAATAGGTTCCGCAATATCTTCAGCGGTAGTAGACGTGGTAGTACATGGTGGCGTACAGGTACCATATGATATTGGAATATCTTCCTCCACGTGTAGTGAACCTTCACTTTCATCAATATGAATAGCCCGTTCCGGTATATTCATACCATCTACTACCACGCTACCAATGCTTTCTATTAACCTCGATTCGATTGCGGTTAATGGTTTTTCAGGTGGACCGCCCCCAGTTCTGGTTTGAGCATTTTTTATTATACGTGCTTTTCTTTTTACATGGCTTTTCCAATCAATAAATATCTACCATAATTAATTAAATTAATATATTTTAATATAAGTTGTTCAAAAAAAATCTGTAGAAATTACCCTTTTCCACGACTCTGTAGACCTCACAGGTCCTCCAGTCGAATTTAAATTTTCGCTTAATTTATCCCACGTGTTTCTAATAATATTGGGAGATTCCGGCGAATTTTTATTTGTTCGAAATGCTACGTTGCTTTCTAATTCTTCAACCAATATTTCGTACTGCCGCGGAATAGTTTTTGTCGACCTTTTTTTCTTATCGCTCATCTTGCTTTCACACACCACAAATATTTAATTGAATATTTGAAATAATTGTTTTATTTTAAATCTTGTTTATCTCATGTTGTCAATAGCAACAATGATAATGATCGGTGTGAAGTTCTGTCAGGTCGTACTATTCAGTTCAAAAACATTCGTTTCATCGTTATGATGAAAATCAAACGTCAAACACAACGACCTTAGTTACAGAATACACATTCGCAATATCGTCGTTGTAAACGTCGTTATGAAAAAATCATAACTACCGTAGTTACGTAACGACATGTTATGAATTTATTTTACAGAATAGGCCTGTATACATTGGCGACTTTATTTTAGCTTTAATCAATTTGCCCATGTCAGTAACAACTGAAATTACAATGACGTTTGTTTTGGTAAATGTCACTATTTTCAATATTGTGTTACTGATATCTCACGAGTTTGCGTAATAATTAGTGCAAAAAATGTACATCACAGAAGAAAAGTTTAAGATGTATTCCTGGTATTTAGAAGGGGCGTCTTTGCGAGAAATTTCTGATTATTTCAGCTTTGAATTCCCGGGCAGGGCCCATCACATGTCATCAAACGATGACAAATTTAGTTATCACCCCCAAGTGATTTTGGAAATGTACTGATACCAATTACAATTTCAGTACTTGAAGTGTACTTTTAATTCAATAACATGTAATAGATTTAATAAAATATTGGAATAAATTCTGTAAATGATTTAAATAAATATAGTAGTCTGTGGACTGGTGTCTAATTTTACATTATTCAACCATAATAAATTGGAGTTTTTGTATGATATCACCATGGTAACATTAAGTAAATGCCATATGTCTAATTTTAAATTATTCAACGAGTTGATACTAGCATGGGCAAATTGATTAACGCTAAAATAAATTTGCCAATGTATAGCCTTACATTATTCGCACTGTATATATATATATATATATATATATATATATATATATATATTATAAAAACGATTTGTTTAATAATTATATATATATATATATATATAATTATTAAACAAATCGTTTTTAGAATAATAAGTTCGTTTGTTGAATTAGAACTGGAGGATTTTTGTAGCTCTCCTGTAAGAAAATTTTTGGATGCTCCCGTTACTTAAATAAACCATAGTTTGTTTATAAAAATATATTAAACGAAAGGAACAATTACAAATTATAAATAAAAAATCGCTACAATATATTATTACCTAATTTGTATTGTAGTACAACAAATAGTACATTGAACACTGATTGTAAAATTGTTAATGTGATGGTTGGATCTGATGGGTTGCAGTAATATTTCTTATATTAAGTACAAAGTTTCTTACAGCGCACAGAACTCACCAACTATATGGGGCGTGCGCAGTTGGCGAATTAGGCTAGTTAATATTAAATTTTATTTTACTTTATTGTACAACATCAAGCTACTTCCCAGTTACACGGGGTGCCACAATTAAGCATTTATTAACGTTCTTCAGCAGAATATTTACTTTATTAATATAATAATATGGAAAAAAATATGTACCATATAATTTGTCCATCGACCCCTTAGAAACTTTTATCGACCCCTAGAAACTTTATAACAATTATTCGACCCCTTCCAAATGTCCATCGACCCCTAAGGGGTCTATATCGACCCCGTTGAGAACCCCTGCTGTATACACCCATGTTATTTTTATTTATTATCGATTACGTAATGGAAAGAGTGGCGAAAAACAAAGCGAGAATACCGTGGAAATTTGGGATGAATCTAGAAGATTTAGAATTCGCAAATGATGTATGTTTAATCGAAGAAAACTCGTCAAATATGAAAAGAAAAACGTTGAAAACAATACAATATGCGGCACAGGTGGGGTTAAAAATAAATGTAAAGAAATGCAGAAGATTGAAAATAAATAGTAAGAATGAGCCGCAATGAGTAATAGGGGACCATACAATACAAGACACAGAATACTTCTGCTATTTGGGATGTATCCTAGACACACAGAGTGGTACTGGAGAAGATATAAAACAAAAAATAAGTAGAGCCACACATGCATTCATCTCACTCAGCAATTTGTGGAGATCAAAAGAATTAAAGACCAAAACCAAACTCAGAATTTTCAATAACAATGTAAAAAGCATACTTCTATATGGATTGGAATCATGGGCAACGAAGACAACTGACTTAAGAAAAATACAAGTATTCACAAATAAATGTTTATGGAAAATACTGGGAATATATTGGCCAGAAAAAGTTACAAATGAAGAACTATGGAGAAGAAGCGAACAAAAACCAGTGGAAATTACGATAAAAAGTAGAAAATATAAATGGATAGGGCACACACTGCGGAAAGACAATAACGACATCATAAAACAAACCTTAGATTATACTATTAAAGGGAAAAGAAAGAGAGGAAAACCAATAACCACTTGGACAAGACAAATGGGTAAGGAACATATCAAAATAGGAAGGAAGTGGAACGACATTAAAGTTAACACTAAAGTAGAAGAAAATAGTCGAAGACATATACACAGGGTGCTCCTTAAGAAGCTACAAGGATAAATAATAATAATAACATATTGTTAGTGTCAACTCCTACATAGATAAAGTCCCTATATGCAACTGTTCAATATTAATTCCCTACACTCATGCACCAGCACAATTAACGTTTCCTTCGACTAAAACGTTTTGCAATAATTACATAAAGGATTTCGACTCAATGCACAAACAACCGCCATTATAGTAGGAAATAGCACTTTTAACGAAAAAGTGGTCGAAAAAGCGCGTTGTAAAAGCGATCTATTGCGTATTTCACTTTTACCGAAATCGACCGATTCACAGCACCATTAGCACTTGGTCATCCAAGCTTTTGCACTTAACTGCAAATATTAAGTATTATACACGACCTTGTCGATTAAAAGTGTAATAGTGTGTATACATAGGTGTATGCATAAGTTTTTTCTTGGTAAAAAAATACGTAATTTTCTAGGGAAATTAATTTTTTTATTCAAAATATTGGCCATCGGCTTCTACACATTTCGACTATCTTTCAGGTAATTTATGAATATCATGCCAGAAAAACTGCTTGTCTTTTGCGGCAAACCATTCGAGGAGCTATTTTCCAACTTCCTCGAAATCGCTGAAGTGCTGTTCTGCGAGTGCGTGCCCTGCGAAGAGGTGATAGTCAGATGGCGCCAAGTCTGGGGAGTACAGCGGGTGCGGAAGGATGTCCCATCCAACCGATTTCAAGGTGTCTTTCACTGGTTTTGCTGTGTGAGACGGCGCGTGTTAAACATGCTACGTAATGAGTTAAAGTTAGAGGACGAAAATAGTTTTAGAAATTATTTACGAATGGATGAAGATTATTTCATAGAATTATAAACTCTGATTGTAACCAGAATAATTCTTTCAGATTTCGTATCTGGATTCTAAACTGTATGACAATAACGGACAGTGACAAGACTGGACAAGAAAAGCAAGCCTTGAAAACGAACATTTGTTCCCCGTCTCACTTATTCCCAAGCTAAGAAAATATAAAATCTCACTTGTTACATGCACTTTCAACCATATTTGAATGTCATGGTAGTCTCTCTTATCCCGATCACCCCTTCGCAATGCAATTATCCCGTTATTGAAAAGTGTATATTCGGTTACCTGATCAAAAAGACAAAATTAAAAGTAATGTGAAATATATATATATATATATATATATATATATATATATATAATATATATATATATATATATATATATGCAGTTTGCTCGTGTTACATGATTTGCGACAAAAATTAGTACAAATTAACCTGAAAAATAGTGTAAACAATCCAATATTACTTAATTTTTTTCGCTTCTGCAATAAATAACCTTTTATATACATATATATATATATATATATATATATATATATATATATATATATATATATATATATATATATATACAGGGTGTAGAGAAAGTAATGCAACAAGGCTATATTTTTGTTATTATTGAATTTAGACAAAAATGTTTCAGACAAAAGTTACATGGTAAAAAGTACTTTATATTTCTGTGACCTTGAAATTCTCTTAAGCCATTACGCGCATGCGTTACGCTGTGCAACTTTAATTTTTTAAATGGCAACATACCATTTTGACTAAATTTTTGGAATCAGAAAGACTTTTTACTTCCTGTAGTATAAAAATTTTGATGGGTTACATAATCAAATTTTTAAGAAAAATAGGTGTTAATTTAAGGTATTTAAGTAAAACTTAAGGAATAATCAGTTTACCTTTGTTTGAATAACAAGTGATAACTGACAACCAACGCAATTTTCATAATTTTTTTTAATTGTTTAGTTGTCACATCACTGCGGCACGGAAAAGGTTAACTATCATTGTGTTTAAATTATTATGTAATAATTGCGTTTCAAGTTTCAGTAATAACTTTATGTTCTACAACTATTAACTAACAGAAATCCCAGGCAGATCTCGTAGACTATCCAACCGATTTTTATGATTTATTTGCAGATACGTGTTACGATCAAGTGAGCAAGGTACTTTTTGTATTAATAAGAAGTAATATGTCCGTTTTATGAACTCGTCAATTTTTTTAAAGATCACTACGCATTTCGAACTCTCGTTCGTATTAAGGTATGATGTCATGTTGTGGTTTATATACCTGCCGTGTTTACTGGTGTGTGACTGTTTGAGTGGTGTGAATATGGCTTTAGATTGGCTGTTTATTTCTACGTTTATTATGGGTTTTTTAAGTTTTTCTTTATATATCTCAGGTTTTCGATGATGTTTAGTTTCCTACCTTTGGGGTATTTTTTAATTATTTTCATTATGTCTTTTATGTCACCTACTGCTTATTTATTATCAAGTAGGTTGGCTGCGTAGTTGGAGTCGATTTGAAGTTTTTTAAGTGCATATGTTCTTTATACTTGTCTTTAATTTTCTGCCGGTTTGGCCTATGTAGTTTAGATTACAAATGTTGCATTTTAATTTGTATATTCCGCTTTGATTGTATTTATCTCTGTTCTCTATGTTGTTATTAATTTGACCTTTGAAGTTGTCTATAGTTTTATAAGCTATGTTTATGTTGAGTTTCTTAAAAAGTTTAGTTATTCTGCAAGTTTGTTTTCCTATGAAAGTAAATGTGGCTCATTGTTTAGGTTCTTGAATGTATTTTATTTAGAGAATTCATGGAATATCTATTATTGGTGGCTATTTGTTTGACAATGTTTAGTTCTTTGTTATAATCGACTTTATTCTGCTTTTTTATTTCAAAAAATCTTTTATTAACAAATATTTTTTTAGTTTTTATTTTTTTTTCCTTTTCTATTTCTCATTCAATTTAATTTAAAAATTCTTGCACATGCGTGATATAATACAGAATTTTTCCATATTATTTTATTTGGAAAAATTATGAAAGACAGTAGAAAAAAAGTATTTTTAATTATTTTAACGCAATTCTGAGCAAAAGAAGATCAACAAAAGAAACTGATTTGATACCTATGTTAAGTTTATTGATTTATTTGCGAGCTAGTGTTCAGAATTTGAAAAGCGTTTTGAAGTAAATCGTAATTTGTGATATATTCAGACTTCAGAAACATATTTTCAATCTTAACAAACAATGAGTATTGTGCGTCACTTTAATCTCTCTATGTTTTGTAGTACAAGTACGAGTAAAATCTAACTAACACCGGAATTCTGAAACTCAGTGTTAAACGTTAACTTGATGTTCTCGCAGATATTAAAATTTTGGTATTCTGAACATCGGCGTGAATGTTACATTACGCCGATGATCAGTTTACGTTTCTGGCTATAGCGCCAGGAAGCTTATAAAGTTGAATGGTGTTTCGACTTATACGACATGTATTTTTCAATTGTTGACAGCTAACATTTTACCAGGACACAAATTCAGAGAGGACATAGAATGGATAAAACTCCGACTGACTCAACAAAACAGCAATTTTATAAAAAAACGATGTACGTCTTTATGTTATTGCCACTACATGAAGCTGATCAAGGCGTACATTCGTAGTATTCAAGTTGTGCCTGCCTTCTCGTGCGAGATATAAACACGAAGAATATAAACAAATTGACGGTTGGAAAAGACACGCGTGTTCGTCCCAACATGGATCGCGCCGAACGACTTGCAGTTGAACGCTATCGCGAAATAAGGAAATAATTTTCGTCCGTCTGTACGTTCGTTCGTCCGTCCGTCCGTAAAGAGAATTTCAACCACTAGCTGCAGAAAACATTATTTTGTATACACTTTCTATGCATTTCTTATACACAAGTATGTATATCGAAACTCAATTTAAATTGAGAAATATTTAACATTTCAAATACCAATTTCTGTTAATATTTTGTTTTGTTTTCAAAATTCGAAAAAGTTTTTTCTTTAGATTATTATTTCCTACAACTTTTATTTTAAAGCTTTTTCTATAGCTAATTTATTTTCTAAAATAATTCGAAATGTTTGATTTTTTGTATTTTATTCATGTACATATGTATAAGAGTACTTATTGTTGCGCCACATACATAATATTAAACCGTGTTTTATTTTTTGGTCTACATTAATAAGGTAATAGGTGTATTATTTTTACATTTCGGCAGACTAAGTTAAAAATTAAGCTAAGCCAAACTAAACTGACTTGACTGTATGTAAAAAGAACAAGATTTTTGTTTTTTCTCTGTTAGTTCACTGGCATGCCCGGTGGCATGTCAAATTGTAAGAAATACAAATTGGCAGAGCAGCAATTTTACTCTGAGGTTATATTGCATATTAATTAATACCGTCGTATCATTAAATTGCCAACTTTTCATAGATGTATTTATTTATCTATTTCGTTTGCCACATTTTTCGTTCATAATTATAATAGTGGCATCGTTTGCACATTTAAAATTATCCATTTTTAAACAAAACACAACAACATAACTTGAGAATAACCTCACTATTACTCTTTATATCGAACTTTCGCGCGTACAAATGCCGCTTAACTCTTCTATGGCTGTGCAGCGGGTAGTGCGTCATCGGTTGATAAACTAAGATAAACTGAGCTCTAAATTCTAAAAAGACACGTAAGTATCTAAATCGCTTTGAAATAACTAAGCACGCAAGTCAGCTTAGGTAAAAATAATACACCTTTATACTATGTATAAGAAAGTAAAAATAGAATATTTATACTTTTACGACGGCAGCCGACTAGTTGTTGGGATGATATGAGACTTATTTCTAATTCACAGCAATTGTTCCACAATTGAACGTTACTAGTGAATATTTTTTAAATCTATAGTTACATGTGATTCTACAATTAATTTTCTTGGTTTGTAAACAAAAGAAAATAAGAATATATCGGTTAACATACAAAGAGCAACTTAAATTAAACTACGTTAAATACCCACCACAGAACAATGAATAACAAATTTTAATTCTAACATGACAATCTAAATTAGAAGGTCAAACGTCAAGGTTATGACTGTCAAATTCGCTCGGTGGTCAATTTCGAAACTAATGAGACACTGGCGACATGGTAGCGTACAGTATCACTTAAGAACAAATATGGCGGCAATATAAATTTCTCTAGCAGGTAGTTGGAAATAATACAAACTCGGAAATCAGAGATACAGAGAAAAGGGATGATTTGACCAACACTTATCTGTTTTAAATTGATGCTGCACGGCCGATGACGGAGTTTTGTCGTGGTGCTGATGGGATGATGGCCGATGTAATCGCGCTCGTGCGATACGACACACCTTTCGTCCTCGCTGGTATTCCCAAGGGTGGTTTTCAGACCTGTAGGTGACGATGAACAGATTCCTCTGCTGCTCGGATAGCGACGACTCTCTCGATTCATTCGTTCTTTCAAACTCTGGGTGAATCCAGTAAGAGTCACTACCTTGTGACTTGAGACAAACTTCGATATTGTAGCACTACTGAATTTAACACAGATCATTATTTCTACTAAAATCCCCTGAATAATAGGGTAAACTCTTCACTTTGTAGTTTTCGATACGAAACTCACATAGAGACTAGAAATGACTTAAAAGTGAAACAAAAATTTGCACAGTACAAAGTGCCATGCTATTCCGTCTACATCCGACAACGAGCTTCTGTTCTTTCTTTCTTTGCCGTCGCGACACGTCCAGAATTCTCGCTAACTTGTTGCATCCAAATTGCAACGTTAGAATACTGTGTTCTACTAATGCACTATGACTATTATTGAATATTTTGGAATTATATTTGTGTTGTTTTAACCTTTTGTCTACATATTGTCAAATTTCACCAATATATTTTAAATTACAATCTGGCTTAAATCAAATTACTTAAATGTTCTTTTTTAGTTTTTAATTTAGTGAAAGGTATATTTGTACTATTTGATACCGCGTTTACTATTTTGAATTGAAATTGTTTAAATAAGTTAATTATTGAATTGTTTATGTTCTAATGGTAACGTAGGGAGAGAGACTACTTTCTAGAATTTGTGAGTTGTTAAGATTATGCATGGTAGTGTTATTGATATTATTTAGATTATATGATAATCTATGCGTTATTGTTGTGGAAATATTTTTTTATAATTATTATTGTCCATTGTATTCAATAATTGTAATCTTGAGAAGGAAAAATATTGAATCCGAGATGGTTGGAATAAATTTGAATGTTATTTTATTTCCGCTATGTGGACGATATTCTTATTTGTTTACCGGAACAGCAGATTAATAATATTTTCACAGTTTTTAATAGTTTTAATTCATCTCTACAGTTTATTTTGGAAAACGAAATTAATTATTCTATTAATATTTTGGATATTACTATTTGTCATTCCCAAGACAAATTCATTTTTGATTGGTATAAAAAACCAACTTCTACTGTACGTTACTTGTCTTATTTTGATTATTCCCCTAAATAGTATAAGATAGCTGTTATTATTAGTTTAGCTGACCGTGTTCTAAAATTATCAGATCCTTCTTTTCATAAAAAAAAAAATTGATAATGTTTTATAATCTTTATTATCTAATGGTCATCCACGACAATTAATTCTCAAAATTATTCGTTATAGACAGATTAAATTTGCTAATACATCTCAAAATGTAAATAATAATATCATTGTTATCCCAGTACCTTCTATTAATTCTTCTATTTTCATTGATATCCCTTAATATTTAGTTTTGCCCTTTCATCATAAAATCATAGATTCGTTACATAGTATATTCAATAATTTACCAATAAAATTAGTATTCAGAAGTCCTTATTCTATAAATTTTCTTTTCTCTCGTTTAAAATCTACGGTTCCCAGAAACAAACTTAGTAATGTCGTTTACCAATTAAACTGTTCTGATGTGCATCTATATTTGTGAAACTTGCTAATATATTGAATCTAGAGTTTATCAATACAATTATAATTTTAGTTTACAAATAATAACCACAGCGTGATTGTGGATCATGCTTTGAGTTCAGGTCACACCATTGACTTTGATCATCATGAAATTTTGCATTTTGAGCCTAATACATTTAAAAGATTGTTTGTAGGAAGTGTTTATACAGGGTGTTAAAAAAAAGGGTAAAAAAATTTCATGGTATATACATTTCGATGTGCTGATTCACAATCAGAAAGAATTTTTTCAAAATTCGCAAAATTATGGACATGCTTCTAGAAGAGTACATTTCTAGTACCACTGGTGACAGTACATTATCACTAGTGTCCGACCGAAACAGGATTTGCAGCCGAAATCGAAACCGTAACCGAAACTTCGGCCTCGGTCTCAGTTTCGGCCGAAACCGAAACCGAAACTTATTTAGACATGTTTAAAAGTTAAAATTTCAATTGTATGCCGAAATCTAGTGTATGTTTTACATGTTATATAGTTCATTTGTGTCAAATGAAATAAAAAAAACAACAATTACGGTATGTAAGAAAAGTAGATATTTATTTATGTAATATTAACTGTACATGAACAAACATAATAAACAAAAAACAATATGTTACTATTGTATTGTAAATTGTAAGTAAACTCTCTCAAAAAATTATCAGTCTCAATAAAATAAAAATCACAATAATTTGTACGACAATCAAGTACTTAATTTTAATAATAGTTTAAAAATTAAGTGAACGAATTATTAATATTAGATTACTAATTTTAGTATTCGTAATTAAAAAGTCTTATATTGTAAGCTAAGAAAAGCAGTTTTTCTACGTTTTCACCAAGCAGGTTATTCCGACGATCTGCGTATATTTGTCCAGCGGCACTAAACAGCTGCTCGCTTGGAACACTGGTAGGTGGAGCAGAGAGATACTTTAAAACCGCTTTTCTCAGGACAGGATATGGACTACTGTTACAGGTCCAGGTATAAAGTGTAATTCAATAACAATTACCTGCAAACAAATGTAGTAAAGTAATGTACTAATGTCTGAATCAAACATAACCTCTTTTTATTATTACATTATTTTCATCATAATTAATTCAAAGATATTGAATACGTAATAAATGCCGTGACAATATTTCAGTAGTAAAAACAAAAACAAAAACTCACCTAATCATTTATACACGAGAAAAAACACATAAATAACCTCAACTCGACATAACTGCGCCGGCCGGCGAACTAAGCTGACAAGTGACAACTGACACTGATAACTACGAGACACGAACTCGCCCGAACGAAGTGCGACAATTCACGAACGCTGAGTTTCGGTGCGGCCGAAGGTTCGGCTGCTTTTTGGCCGAAACCGAAACTATGCCCGAAACTAGTTTTTTTGGCCGAAACTGGCCGAAACCGAAAACGAAACCGAAGGTTCGGTCGGTCACTAATTATCACACAATTAATTCATTTGTTATTCAACATCAAACAAATGAGTACGGGTATTCAACAAAAAAATTTTACCACGTAACTGATGTTGAATAACAAATGAATTAATTTTATTCTGACGTTTTGTGATAATGTACTGTCACCAGTGGCACTAAAAATGTACTCTTCTAGAAGCATGTCCATAATTTTGCGAATTTTGAAAAAATTCTTTTTGATTGTGAATCAGCACATCGAAATCTATATACCTTGAAATTTTTTTACCCTTTTTTAACATCCTGTATAAATATAAATAAGAATTCGATTAATCACAAAATAGATTATTATAATTTAGCTTCAAATTTTTCCGCGCTTCTCAAATTTTTAATTCCATGCAGAGCCGGTCTTAGGGTTTGCGGGGCTGTGTGCAAAAATAAATGCGGAGCCAAGAAAAATAACTTTTATTTACTCATTATAAATATACACATGTACCATTTAAGTAAGTCACGCTGGCTCTGGGCTGGCCTAACCGCGGGGCCGTGTGCGGAGCACACTTTGCCCCCCCCCCCCCCCCCCCATATATCCGGCTCTGATTCCATGATTGACCGACTTTGTTCATTAGGTTGGTTTCAGCTTGTTTAGCTCTGTTTTTCATTCTTCTCCCATCACGTTTATGTACATGATGTGGAAAGTTTCTTTTAACCCTTAACTGGTACATTGGGGCACCGAAGAACCCAATGATTTTGAATCTTATCGTTTTATGGTAAAATTTGGAAATATAAGCTTGATCTCTTCAGTAGCTTCATTAATCGACCGAGTCGACATAGTGACAGTCGCACGAATCTGCACATTCAGTAGTTTACTAAATAATAGCAATTAAGGTATTTTTTGACCCCACTGTACCAGATACGTATTTTTTTTTATAAAATGCGGCTCAACGTTATTTAACTGATAGTATGATGCACGATATTTTGATGAATAAAAATGATGTTGACTAAGAACAACAATCTATCGAGGGAATCAATGAGAGTGATTCTAGCATATCTAATTTAGAAACCGAACACACTTTACATGAATAGATGTTAGTGCAGTAGTGATAAAGATATTAGCGAAGATGAAGACACGGATAATTTAAACCACGGTTTATCTCAAAGACAAGTGGAAATATTCCACTAAATGTATGCAATGACTCAAATTTGTAAGTTGAGCTTAAGGCCCCGGGATCGCCCGTTTCATTTGTTTCTGGCCTGTTAGATGTCGTCGTGATCGTCGTGGTCACAAGAAAACTTGCTTCGCTAAGTGTACTTATGATTTACAACATCCCAGTTAGGGGTAATAACTAGGACAATAGAACTATGGGTATGAATTCGTGTATGCCGAAGTACAGTGAATAGAAGTATTTCTGTTTACTGAAGCGAGTTTTAAATCTGAATTAGACATGGAAAAATATGAAATCTATATCTATTTTTCAATATATTGCGTTTCATTCTGTAAGCTTTTTTCAGTATATATTTATTTAATAAAGTAAATAAAGAGATTTTTCGAATTTATTCTTAAAAATACGAATTGTTTCTAAATTTCTGTAATTATAAGGTATCATCTATTTCAAATAAAGTAGAGTAAAGCAATGGTCATGGATTTTTAGCATTTATAATAATTGTTAATTCTAAGAAATAAATATATATACATATATACCGGGTGGTGACCGTGACACCGGAACATAGGAATTTAACATGTAAAATCATATTTTTATAATTTCCTGCTTCCCTTATAATTTTAGAGAAGAAAGCTTCAAATAAATGTTGTAGGGCATAAAATTCTACATTAAAAGCAATAAACAGAATTAATTTTGCATGTTTTATAACGGCAGAAATTAAATTCAAAATGCTATATTTAGTAATATTACAACCTCTAAATTCTAAATTTCTAAAACTCCTTAATTTTAAATTAGCTATCTTATAATCTGACATTAAAACAATAATCTGCATTACAGTAGACTCGATTATCCGCGATAATGGTGGCGAGACTCGGCGCAGATAATCAAAAACAACGGATAAATAAAGTACACATATGCAAGCCAGATATACTGGTATAAACTGTATAATTGTACAGTGTACACTAAATAGAAGATATATAAATGACCAACAAAAACTACAAATGTTTAGGAAAAATAGTCTTTTATTGACTTCTGTTTCAATGACATGGCTTCTTTCTTCCTTCTGGTTTCTCTTAATTTGCATAACACCAATTTATCGTAAAGCAGAGAATCGCTTTGTTGCTCCAGAATTGCGGTTCAACCGTGCACGGATAATCGAAAGTCTACTGTACATTCTCAAAACTAATTTCGTAAAACACAAACTTTTTGAGTTACAATGTGTTACAGTTTGTATATTTGTTTCAATTCAATAGCTGTTCTTATAAAACATGTAATTACATTACAAAATATTAATTCATTCTATTACTTTCATTGAAATAAATATTCCATTACAACATGTTTCGTCTCATTTAGGTATAATCAGATTTTTTTTTAAATATGTAACAAAAACATATTTGAGTTAAAAATAAAAAATATGGACTAATATCAAGTCAATAAAATGACTATTTTATGTAAAGTATATTTTCAAGAAATTAAAACTTTTTTTTTTTAGTTATGTATTATCAAAAAATTAAATCTCATTACTGTCTTAGATGCAGAAATTAATTCTCTACATTCTGCAATATTTTTATTTAGTTATCTCCTATTTTTCCTCGGTTAGCCTAGAATGAAATATCTTCACAGCCACGTTAGTATACATACAAATTTGTAAAGTATTCTATACGAAAGGCTAGAGCCATTGATGAAAACATTGTCAATAGAATAATCCGATAAATTGCCTGTCATAAAAGTACATTCCCAAAACTCTGACAAGTAAAAGGTCACTACGCCACGTGGTGCATTTTTCTGGAACTAAATTTAACATAGGGCAGTATAGGACAGTTTCGCGTTTTGGATAAGACGCCGATACTAGCACGAATATTGTTTCAAAAAAAATATATTGTTTGTAGAAAGTGAACCACTACAGCAATGGATAATTTTTAAAGCGATATTGTCATTAGCAAACGAGAAAAAAATTATTTTGTGTTCGTCCGTTCCTCGATTTGTAACAAAAATTGACTTTTCTTCAATTAATTGATGGTTGATCAAAAAATAAAATATCCACTATTGTAGAGGACAGTGTTTGCTATATGTGTGCTGCAAAAAATATTCGATATTTATCCTGTGAAGAGAGTCTTATCCGAAACGGAATTGACAAATTAGTAATATTCAAACATTTATTTCTTAATATAGACAAATGGTATGAAATAAATAAATTGCGGGATAGTACGTTCATAATCCTTTTTAATGATGTAGAAAAAATCAGATCTCTTAATAGTTGCATTAAAGAGATATTTGATTTTAAAACTGTCGTTTTTAAGCAGCATTCAGCGATCCCGGGGCCTTAATAATCTGTGAAACCCGCGATGAGGTGCAAGTCAAAAAACATCCTTGTTAGTTTTTTTTTGGTTTCTCTAAAATATAAATTTTATGTTTTATGTGATGCTTCTAGGTCTACTCGAATGTATTTTTTCTCATCCGGCATTTAAAAAATATTATTCACGATTTTGGATCTCTATAACCAAGAGCCTAAACTAAAAAAACAATTTATTTTTTGAACAGTACTTTTCTTTATTTCTGTGTTCATTGTATTGGATTATAAGTACATATATAAAGATGATACGACACAATATATAATTTTTTTTACGAAGATACCTTTTTTACCTAGGTTTTGCACTGGGGTCACTGAAAACCCCGAATTACCAGTTACGTTACAGTTAAGGGTCAAGGGTTAAATATGAATTAGGTAAATATTGTTAAATTTTTTGCATTTAGTTGTATTGTTGTTAAGTATCTATTGATATTTTGTGGTTTCAGAATTTTTGCCTAATAACGACCAAAAACCTTATGGTCGAAACGTCGCATATCTGTGATCATCTTTATGATATAGTTATGAAATAAACAGTTCACAACACCTTGAATTGTAGTCATTTATTCCAACCATCTCGGATTCAATAGCCCGTAAGCTCATTTCGCTTTTACAGCACTTTTCTAGAGTTGTGCAGTCAAACGCGCTTTTTTGTTTCGCATGCACACCTCATTTTTTCACCGCTTTTATCTAAATTACTGTTTACGCAACTCCGTTACGGCTGAACGTTAGCTGTCAAACCTGTGCATCGTCAACGACCAATCAGATACAAGTACGAGTTTCAAATCTATTCAAATTCTAATCTTTGTACAGCATGGATATGAACAGTAAATACTAGTTTGTACATTTCTTTTCTATTTTAAATCTATTAAATCTACAGTATATACAAGTTTATATATTTCTTTGGTTATTTATTTGTAATTGTTATAATATAACTAATAGGAGTTTTCTAATTTAGTGTAATTCAAACGTTTGTATGATGTGTTATGCAGTAAACTGTAAGTACATATAATTTTAAGTTATTTCGTTATGTTTATTTGGAAATGACATATTGTTGACATGTATAGTAAATAAATAACGTGCTAACTGAATGAATTATTTTAATACTAGATATATTAACAGTAATATCATCGAATTAACCTTTTGTTGTATTGTATATGTCGAAATTACAAGAAAAGTATTTACAGAAGACGAAAAGAAATTGTCGATTGAATTTGTCGAACAATAAAAGCATACAGGTTTATTTAAGACTAGCTAAATCCCGTCTAAACATAATAATGAACTGGAACACAATGCAGCAATGTGAAACAAATATGTAATGCAATTGTTTTGTAATTTTTTTTTTTTTTTCTTAAAATAAGTTCTCTACATCAACACATGTATTTATTATATCTTTTATTATATTTATTATATCATATTTGCAATTAAAAACTGTCAAATTATAGTCAAACGATCGTAAATGCACCTATAAATGTGGGTTACACCACTTTTATGCCCACGCCATCATATCTGACCAAATAGTGTACATTTATCGGCCAAAAAGTGGGTGAGCATACGGGCCAATGTTTTTCCTTCTCATAATTAATTTTAGGTTTTTATTGTGAAATTGAATATCGGAAAGTTTAATAGTTCTGTCTGTGAGTCCAATTATGACTGATATTTTGTATTTATTCGGAAAGTATTTTAAAAAGTTTAAATATCTATCTGACCAAGTTGGTTTGTGATAGCAGTCAGTTGGGAAATGATCTATGTATTTGTCTAATAATTGTTATAATCTAAGAAGTTGATAGAATTATTAATTTCTGTTTCTAAAGTATATTGTATGTGGGCATTATAATTTCTTTAATATTGTGTTGATATGCTAATTTATTCTAAGCCTTATTCCAATATAAACCTTATTCATAGCTACTTCAGGTTAATAATAAATTCACAATTAAAATGATTTCATCTGTTAAATTCAGAAATGTGTTGAAAATAATATAATAGCCACTGAAGTTCTGTAAATGTGTAAATAGGAAGAAAACATCTTTTAAAATACAAGTAAAATATATTTCTGACATGAACTTCGTTAACATCTGATATTCGCATCACTCACAAATTTACTTGCAAATATTAAATACTTAATTAAATCAATTTGTGCAATAATTGCAATTTATAATGAAATGTGACCATCTACATTATTAAATCATAAAGTGACCAAACGTCCCGATTAGGCGGGACTGTCCCGGATTTGAGATGTAGGTCCCGATTGAAAACTGTCTCGGAAATATTATTGTGTAATTGAATTTGAATTATGTTTACCTGGCACCAATGCTGCTACTGAAAGGAATAGTCAATAAGTTGGATCTCAGAAAAAACACACCTAGCCATAGAGGTACAGTCAAACTTCTATAACTCGAATCACTCGAATCACCATTATCCACACAAAAATTCGACTAATGGAGACTTCGAGCTACAGAAATGTTCATCAAAACTAGCATTTTGTTTAAAGACATTACAGTGATTTAATTACACATGTTTTTATTGAATCCAAATCGTGTACTAAGAGTACATACTAATTTAGATTAAAATATAAGGAATACATGTGTATGTATTCGTTTTACAAATAGGAACTTCCCCGAAGATTTAAGAAACGCAGGTAATGGCGTGTTTTTGTGTGAGTGAGTGTTGCTAAAACCAATTATTTTCCTCATATCATACATTTTTGCACCAAAAAGTTTACCATCTTTTCGAAACAGAATTATGTTTTTATGATCTGCCGCCCTCACTCTATTTTTTTGTATTCAAACGGAACCACAACTCGTACCAGACGAAAAAATTTCCCTGAATGAAACTAAAACAAAACAAAAAGAAATCAAGAACACAAAAAATTTCCTCAACAAACAGGGATTTCCTATACAAATTCGACTTATTGAATGCACGTACCAATCATTTTATTCGAGTTATCTATTCGATTCTAAACAATGTTGCCACTCGATTCATTTCGATTTATATAAATCCATATAAATTTCGAGTTATGGAAGTTTCACTGCATACTTGAAAGCTAGTGACATACATACTGACGGGTGACGACTCACTCATGAAAAACTCAATATTTCCCGGATGACTTATGAAAAGGGTGACACACTTGTATGTGCGCCAGACTTAGAGTTTGGTCTGTTCTTATATTTCTCCTGTGCATTTTGACAGTTGTTAACAGATGATCTTAGCCCTAGATAAATAATAATTCGTGATATATTCAGACTTGGACATACGTCGATGAGCTGCAGGCATGTATGTCTGTATACATTCCTAGTTTAAGATATGATGGCGTGCGCATAAAAGTGATATAACCTACTTTTACAGGTGCATTTGCGTTCGTTTAGCTATATTTTAATAGTTTTTAATTACAAATAAAATAAATGTAATAAACGATATAATAAATACATGTGTTGATGTAGTATACTTATTTTAAGAAAAAAATAACAAAACAATTGCATTATTTATTTTGTATTAGTTGTATTGCGTTTCGCTTAATTATTTTGTTTAGACGGGATTTAGCTAGTCTTAAATAAACCAGTATGCTTTTATTGACCCTGACAAAATCAATCAACCAATTCTTTTCTTCTTGTGTAAATACTTTTCTTGTCATTTTCAACATTACAGGACAATGAAAGATTAATTCGATGATGTTCTAAACTAAAGTGTAATATTAAAATAATTCATTTACCACGTTATTTATTCACTATACATATTAACAATATGTCATTTCCAAACAAACATATCGAAATAACTTAAAAATTATAGGTTTGTTCCCGCAGCAAATCCCTGACTAGTTGCTGACAGTCCCGTACTAATTTCTTGCACGCATGCGCGAGCTATGACTGATTTCAAACTAGTCAGTGATTATGTGTTGGAACACATGATCAACAGTCAGAAGAACCCCATGGTTTTTGGCTCCCGTTTGAAGTTTTGTGAACAATTGAGATTTAACCTGTAACTTAGTTTTTGTCAGCATGATTATAAAATAATATGGAAGGTATATACAATTTTTACTTGTTCTAAAGTGTTCAACAAACTCTACATCATTATAATTTTCAATGAAGGTTAAGTAATTTTGGTTTTTAGGTCTTATTCTATCTTTTAAAAGTACTTTCAAAATTTCGTAATCACTACTTAAATCACTATCACTTATATTTAATTGTATTGCAATACAAAACATACAATTTTATTGATAACTGTCAACAACCTCGCAATGCGCATGCGGGGATTTAGAATTTGTGGATAGTCAGGAAACTTTTCTGACTGTCAGCAAACTGGTTCATGGACTGTTGGAACAGAAAACTTTTTAGTCAGGGATTTTTCACAACTGCTGTTGGAACACCTAAAATCAAACTGCGCAGACTCCGGACAGTCTCGGACAGTTTTGTACTGCTGTGGGAACAAACCTTATATGTACTTACTGTTTACCTTATCAAAACATACCGCACAAACGTTTGAATTGCGCTAAATTGGAAGACTCCTGTTTGTATATAATAATTATAAAATAATAAAAATAACAAAAGAAATATATAAACTTGTACATACTGTACATATATGTATATGCCGAACAAATATTTGAATTGGAATAGATTTAAAATAGAAAAGAAATGTACAAACTGGTAATTACTATCCATATGCATGCTGTACAAAGATTTGAATTTGAATAGATTTGAAACTCGTACTTGTATCTGATTGGTCGTTGACGATGCACAGGTTTGACAGATAACATTCAGCCGTACAGTAGTTGCGTAAACACAGTATACAGTAGCTTAGATAAAAGCGGCGAAAAAGTGAGGTGTGCATACGAAATGATACGTAACAAAAAAACGCTTTATGACAGCACTACTGTAGAAAAGCGAGGTGAGCATACGGGCCATGGTCACTTTATAAGAGCTTATATTACTAATCATTATCAAATTTCGCTATTTACATCCAGCTATATAAACATTGAAATTTACTAGTTTCTTTTATTTTTTATTATTAATGTGTATATTCCTTGTAGTAAATTTAGTTTCAGAACGTTGGCAACATTGATCGGCTGTGCCGGCTGTGCGACAGCGATAATATTGAGGTTTGGCAGTTGTTACATTAAGTTTAATGAAAACTTTTGTATTATTTGTGAATTATTACAATAATTTATATAAGTAAAAATGGTGAAGTTAACGCCAGATTTAATTCAGAGCTCTATGCAATATATAAACCCAGTAAAAGATCGGGAATTGGATTTACGCGGTAAGTGGCTAGTGTGTTATAAGGTTATGTACATATTACATGCTTGTTTATTTGATTTCAGGTTATAAAATACCAGAAATTGAAAATCTGGGTGCAACATTAGATCAATTTGATACAATTGATTTTTCTGACAATGATATAAGAAAATTAGATGGTTTTCCGTACTTGAAAAGATTGAAATGTTTGTTATTGAACAACAACAGAATTGTGTATGTATTTTGTATGAAATCTATATTTAATATATATATATATGAGTGAAATTTAATGTACATAAGTATAAAATATTTTAATGTATAACAAATTTTTTTAATGAGATTGTTTTCAAACCATGCTAATATTATTGTTTAGTCGTTTAGGTGAACACCTGGACGAACATATTCCAAATTTGGAAAGCCTTATCCTAACTGGAAATCATTTGGAAGAGCTTACAGATATTGATTGTTTGGCAACACTGGAAAAACTAACCGCACTCAGTTTGATGCAGAATCCAATTACAGCAAAACAGCATTATAGACAATATATTATATTCAAAATACCTCAGTTAAGACTGCTAGATTTTCGTAAAATAAAAATGAAGGAAAGGGAGGAAGCGACAGCACTGTTTAAAAGCAAAAAGGGCAAAGAGATGCAAAAGGAATTGGCAAAGAAAGCCAAAACATTTGTACCTGGGGCGAATTTGAATGAAGTGTCCAAACAAAAGGGGCCTTCTGAACAGGAATTGAAGAAGATACGAGAGGCAATTGCGAAGGCTAGCTCGCTGGAGGAAGTTGAAAGGTTGCAAATGCAATTGCAAGCCGGACATATACCATCAAATGAAGAAGAACCGGCCCAACAAAATGGCCAAACTTGTAAGTATATTAAAGAATAATGTTTTATTCGAAAAATATCTAGACAGTTTCAATTATATTTGAAATTATTTGTTGGATTTGTTAATGAAATGTGTATTTTAAACGAATTTTCATTTCTTTTTTTAGCTACATGTACTGAACAAATGGAAGTTGAAAATGGTGACTAACACAACTTATTACCATATTTAATAAAATATTCTACTGCGTGATGACAGTAAGGTAAGTGTATAAAGTAAATGTAATGTGAAAAGGTATTCGCACAATTTGTAATAATAATTTTAATCTTCTAATACAGTACTATATACATTTTTAATATTCTTCGTTTCTCGATTTTTTTTTTAAACGTTTTCCAATGTAATTTCCTTAACAATTTAAAATTTGTTGATATATATAATTAAAATCTAGTTCTAGAAATGATTTAGATAGGCATACAGTTTTTGGTAAAATTAGTGAACTTAATTTTGATAGGTTTTCAATAAAACAAGGCTTCCAAATCGGTGCAGATTATGGTTGAAATAATATTAATAACAATTTTAAGCGGCAGATAAATAATAAATAAAATATTATATAACTTTGTTTTATTATCACTATATTTATTGATTACAAGCAACTAGTTTCATCAATATTGTAACATCATCAAAAATAATTATTAAGTCTGATCATATAGTCAAACAAAATAATTTAATATTTTATTTATTTACGATAGAATATCGACATTATTAGAAGATTGAAATTATGGGACAATTGTGAATTTAATTGTTTTGGTATATTAATATGTAAGAATACATTCTTGATTGTATTAAACTGACAAGAACGAGATGTTACTACTACTATCAGAGTCATAGTATAAATTTTGCGAATTATGTTATTCATTTATTATTCTAATTAATATTGTAATAATAAAAAAAATTGTAAAGTACACTGTATGGTTTGTTTTATATATTGGGGTTGAGAAGCGATCAAATACAATGATATTTGTGTTAATAACAAAACTAAATGCATCGTTCATAAGTGAGTGACTCATTCCGATTTGAACAAATTTTCAAACCATATTTTATAAAATTAACATGCCTATTGAACATTTTTTTTAATAAATTTCAGTATGATTATTACGTAAAAAATTGATAATTTTTATAAATTTTTCTTTGCAAACAGTCGTACGCAATTAATTTATTATTATATTTACATGTATACCATAAGTCATTATATTTTTGTTATTAACACAATGCCATGTTCTATATGTTTAATTAAAATTTATTTTCCAGCATACAGAAATATCAAAATTAAAAAGTACAACAATGTCAATTCATATTTTATAATAATGTCGAATACAATAAAAACTTATTAAAAACACAGATCGAAATAGTCGTTTGATTAAAATACAATTCTTCCCAGCTCAACTGGTAGATTAAATAGAACGGGCATTAAAATAGCGTGCCGCATTAAACCGGTCGTGTTGGGACGAAATTGTGGATTTGTAGTTAGTAGCATGTAAATTACTTCCTGAATTTGTTGATCATAAACACTGTAATTGATCTCTTTAATGCGACCGCTTGCTATAGACAGTACGACATTCGATATCTGAAATCATTTCAATTAGACGCATCAACTAGAAATATTCCGTACCTACTTGTAGAAAATCTAGAAGTCTATACTTACATTTCCTTCAAACATTCGTTCTAAAGCACATAGCTCGTACAAAATACATCCTAACGACCAAATATCCGATTTCATGTCATAAGGCTTACCATCACAAACTTCCGGTGCTAAGTAATTTGGCGTTCCAATAATAGTTTTGGCTTTTCCGTCACTACAACCCACAAAAGATTAAAAGTTATTGCATAATTAGTGAAAAATTAGCGGCAAGCCTATGAATTACAGTTCACAGTAATACCCCGGTTAATACGGTCCTACAAAATAATAATAATAACATTAAACGAAGTTATTTTAACTTAAAATCATTTTCTATAAATTGATTCATAATTTCCGTAATTGTGCCCAAACATTTACTAACGAAATTCGTTGCTAATCATTTTCAGTGTTCATGAAATGCGTTATTACAAATCAGTCAGTGACGGCTCGTCTGTAAATGATGCAGAGTGTAATATTTAAATTGAGTAAAAATAAGCTTTCAAAACTTAGTTATCGAGAACAATTGGCAATAAAAGAGCAAGGTCGTCCTACACCAACTGCAATGTTAAATGTATTGATAAGTTTGCAGAAAACAAGGAGAAGGCGTATCCCTTTAAATTTGAAATTAAACCAATAAAGAAAATTTATTTCCTTAAATTCACATTTATATGAATATGTAGCACGAGCCGCCACTTGAATCAGTATAGCAGTGTTTTGAGGTTCAAGAAAAACCGCATTATAGCAAATCTGCGTTAATTAGGGGAACGTTGATCGCAATCTTACTGCATTGAAAACTTTAAAAAAATCATATATGTGAGGATACGCTTATATATTTAGCTTAAATTATTTTTTCCCTAGCTTTCCTGATAAAAGGTTCACACATTCAAACCTTTGTTGATTTGGTAAATCTAGATGTACAGAAATGCTACTAAACATAATTTTATATAAATTCAATTATTAAAACATGAGTTACATCATTTTAAAAAAGAATTTAGTAAAAGTGAGGATACGGTTACCATTCTAAAAGTTTCGAGATTCCAAAGTCAGCAATTTTTATCAAATCATATTTCATGCCGGTTATCAAAATATTTTCACATTTCATATCTCTGTGTATAATATTTTTCGAATGTATGTGGTCTAGACCAAGCAAAATTTGACAGAATATATTAAGTGCAGCCTACAAAAAAATATAAGTAGTTAATACAAGAAAAATAATGTTTTAAATCGGCTTTATTATTTTTTTTATAATAATTTTCACCTAAAATTATACATACATACATACATAACATCACGCCTTTCCCATTACAACAAAAATATTTAATATATATTATATAGCAAACTGCCTTTCATTCCTTATTTTCTAACAATTGCTCGCCAAATACTCCTATCCATACATAACTGTCTCACCTCGTTAATATCCATACACCTTGTCATACCTGCTCTCCTATTATTTCTGCTTATAATTTTACGTTCACTCAAAGCATTTTCTATCATATTCATCCATTTATTCCTCGGTCTTCCTCGCATTCGTGTTCCTTCAATTTCACCCAAATAAATCTTCTTAGTCAATCTATCATTTGACATTCTTTCTACATGTCCAAACCAACGCAGATGACTTGAAGCAACTCTTTTCACAACATTTTCACTAATTTCACATTCATCATACACTACTTGATTCCTAATACGGTCTATTCTAGCCACTCCGCACACACCTCTCAAGAATCTCATTTCAACCGCAGTTACCCTTTTTTTATTCCGGTTATCCCATACCCGAAATTCACAACCATACATCAACGATGGCACAAGTACACCATTATAAACATAACCTAGCTTCTCTTGATACATTCATATTTCTAGCAAACATTCCCAAAGCGCGCAAAACTTTTCGACCTGCAACTACTCTTCTTTCAATTTCAGCATTCATCCGTCCATCTTTCGAAAACATGTATCCCAGATACATAAATTCATTAGCTTAAAATTATTATTATTTTTCATTCACCTAAAATTATAAACAGCTTAAATAACTTAAGTTTAGATGATAATTTTGTTATACATTCACTTTACTATCGAAATTAAGTTTCATGTTACCTCTTGCTTAATATATCCAAATCGTCTTTGGTTTACAATATATTCGTATAAATTTCCTTTAGTAGCGTATTCCATGATAATACAGAAAAATCGTTTCGATAAAAAATGTTTGTAGTATTGAATTACATTGGGATGTTTCAGGGATTTCAGTATTTCTATCTCGTTATTAGCCGCCTAAAAAAGAACACATGTATCTGAAATTAAAGCATTACTTAAATCTACGTACATTATGCCTAAATTAGTATACAAAATGTATGTTATAGTATACTTGGACGAATATATCGTATCTTTGTTTTATGTTGTTCTACAAGGGACTGGTCAGGTAAAAAAATAGTCATGTACAATTGCTAAAATACGCGTCATGAAGTGACTGATCGATTATTACATTTCAGATGTATCGGGTTTAGAGGAGTTTTATAAAATTTTATTCAGTCTGAACGTACGTTTGCTATCCTTAATCAAGATATTCGGGATCAAGATCTGTACCTGTTTTTGTTTTATAATTTTTAGAACGAACAAGACGGTGCACGGTAACTTAAGGATGATACCCTACTGATGTTATGTTCTATATATTTCAGTAAAAGCTTGGAACGTTCTAAATGTATACACTTCCTTATCCTACCTTCCAGAAATCTAACTTACTAAGATTGTATATTTTCCTACTAATTGCATGCTATGCCCGAAATGATGCTTGTACTGCGACATATTAATCAAATATGTAGTATACAAATTTTCTCTTAGTGTCTAGTCCAGTGGTTCCCAACCTTTTCTAAGGTACGGAACACTTTTGTACAAAATTTTTTTTTGCGGAGCACCTAAGTTAAAAAGACGTTTTTGAAAACAATGTTTTTATAAAATAGGAAAATTACAATTTCAAACAAATATTTATTGTTATATCTCAATATAAAACTAAAACAAAAGTAAAACTTGTCTGGTGTTTTTTTACATATTTCTTGTATGTTGGGACGTAAACAAGATAATGCTAGCCTCATTTCTTCCTCTACATTTTTTTAATGTTTCTCTTTTTTTTAGATTTTATGTTGGTTAATGTGGAAAACCCTACTTCATATAAATATGAAGTTGAAAAACACAGTAAAATTGTTATGGCCTTTTTTGATATTTGTAGGTAAGTATTCTTCTTGAACAGATAAAACTATCAATACAAAATATCTAAGATTCCTGCATACAATTAATGGTGGGAGAGTAGCGCATGCTCACGTAAGTGCGAATCATATGATTGCAGTGCCACAGACAAGGCAGTGCAGTACGGATGGTATGTTGCACGGATGGCATTGAATACGCACAAGCTGTCTTGCAATTAGAGGTACAGAAAGTATTTTTGAATTTAAAATTAAATTGTAACTGTTATATAGATTTAAGCAATGCCGATCAGCATTTTCCAGGCAACGCCAACTTTAGTAGCGCATAATTATCGCGGAGCACTTTTGAAATGCTCGCGGAACACCAGTGCTCCGCGGAACACCGGTTGGGAACCACTGGTCTAGTCAAACATCCTATCTCTCTGCCACACATGCACTACGGACAGCTGAGCGTACAACATATTCACTTATTCACTATAAATTCCATTTATTTATAACAGGATTGGACTTTCATCTTCTGTATGTTATATTAATAAAAAAACATTTTTCCCAATTTTCTCATTCGGATAAATATCTTCGTCATTAATAAAAAAACTGTAATTACAAACTCAGAGATCATTATCATTTCACCTGATGAAGACAACTGATCTTAGTTGTCGAAAAGTTGTGTACTATTTTTATATTGACTATGTGTTGTTAAGTGTATTTTTAATAAAATTTATAACTAGTGTTTTAGTACCATAACATACAGAAGATGGAGTCCAATCCTGTTTAAATCATTCCCAACATTACGTCATTCAAAGAAAAATAAGTTCCATTGTTTCTTATAATAATGTATGTATATAAATAAATTACCTCGACTCTGGCCTCGTTTAAATGTTTGTTAATTTCTTTCAAAACTATTTTCTGTTCATTTTTTCTTCGCTCACAGAGATATACCACTCTGAAATAAAAATGTATTTATTTATAGTATTCTAGATATAATAGAGAAAATCAATATGTATTATAATAGTACTATTATTAAATACAAGCATATATACCCATAAGTTCCTGTGCCTATTACTTTTATTTTTCGATAACCGTCCATTTCGTCACTAACTTGTCAAAAATAATAATTTACAACTAACGCCATTTTATCCTAGACAAGTTCATGTTTGCATGTTTCACATGAAGCATAAAAATAAGTTCAAACATGTTCATCTAATATCGTAAGGGCATGTACTCGTACAAATTATATTAATAATTTCAGAGAATCGTTTAAATACTTAATTAAAATAATATAATAATGAATAAGGACAGACAATCTATAATAGTATAATACAAAGAATGATTATTATTTTTTGAATGCATGTCCAGATGTTCACTTAATAGTGAACAGTAAGTAAATTTATGTTTTTATTGGTATGTTCAGAGCCTTTCAGAGAAAATACGAGGCGCGGAGCAACTAATATTTTTGAGGCCCTTAAAAATTTAAAATGATATTGTAAGCAAGAAAATAAATTCAATAGTATTTAATACATATAATATTTATACAGGGTGTTAAAAAAAGGTTAAAAAAAATTCAAAATAGTCTAGTTGCGTGCGCTATGATTTCTCCTGTTTTCTGTAGAAGATAATTATATGTTTATGGCATGATTAAAAATATCATTCATGGCAAATATTGACAGATTATGTGTTATGAAAAGAAAAAAAAAAACATAATATGATCTGAAACACCGCAAACGTATCAAATGTCCAACAATTTCAATTTTGTTCAGATACAGGAGTGAACGTAAACCAAAGAAATCCCCGCAGTGCCATTCCAGTTTAAAATCACTAAACAAAGAAAAATAATAGATTATATTTCATAAACAATTTACAATAAAAAAAAATTATAATTAGCACGTTAATTTGCGTATATTATAATAATTATATATATATATAAATAATATTAATGTATTATTTACAATACATTTAGTATTACTTATTTTTTTAAGCGCTCAATCAATTGCGTTCTGGCATGACATTTTTGTCTAGTTTCATCACTATTTAGATATAGGTACATATCTACATATGTATAAGAAAGTCGTTTGGTAAGTACAAGGGCCGAGGCATTTGGCATAGGGTTGCCAACTCAATGTGTGAATTTGGCGGGACACCTAGTGAAGCGGGACAAGCAGTGTCCCGCCAATGATCAAGGCGGGACGCGGGATTTCATTATCTAAAAGCGGGAAATCCCGCTAAAAACGGGACGGTTGGCAACCCTAATTTGGCACCAGGTGTAAACTTAAATATGGCGCCTTTTGGATAAGCCTTTCCTTAGTCTGTTACAAATACGTATGTATAACACTAAATTCATATATAAAAGAGTAACACATTAACAATAAACGTCTACAAAAGTTCATAGAAAAATGTATAAGTATACGTGATAATATTATTTTTCATACTCGTATGTCACAATTTTCTATGAATTTATTAATTGACTAATGTAACAATTGTGATGAGTGATGACCATAGCAAATTATGTATACATGTGGAAAATAACATAGTGATTTGATTTTACAATTATTCTACTTTATTCAATTAAAAAATAGAAACAATGAACAAATAAACTATTCAGAAGAATGTCCTCTAATTTATGTATATTAGTTCATGGCATTGTATTATTTACACATACTCTTACACGTGTAGCATAAAGGTCAATTCCAGGGTCACCAAGGTTCCGATCCAAATTCCAACTAGGTGAGGTCGCGTCGTTACAATTAAAAATAATACACTGCATTTTTCAGTAACCTTTGTTACGTTTTATTTTTCGCCTGTGCTCTTTCTGTTCTGTTGTGTTATACTATTTCTCGTATCTGCCACTTGCGTCTGTTAGTGATACATGTTGGTTTTATTCCAGTTATTCCAACCAACTGAATCCAAATCTTCCTTTTCAATATATAATTTCAGTAAAGAAAATCTACAATGAACTAGTTTATTAAAATATTTATTTTGTAGAATTTCGAATCAATATTTTATTAACTTCATCTACTTCTCTGCTGTCTGTAATTTTAGTACATATTTTCACTTTATCATGCATATTTTGTAAAGAATGACAGAAGAAGTACACGTACAGACGTTTAGCAATTAAGCAATACCTTTGTACATCACATCATTATTTTATCACATTTTGATCTTTTATTTATTTCAATTAACACAAATGTTCAAAAATAGTTCGCAAGAAATCGGGACCAGCGGGTCCGAAAGCACATTACATATTATTGAGTGCTGCATCACAACACAATAAAGCCTTTACTCACACAGCGACGTCTATTAAAGAATTTTTGGCAAAAAAATGTCCCCGCTCTCCAACAGCACTTCCCTAGCTCCGTGTGACTTTTAACTATTCCGAAGTTAAACTAGGAATGGATACAGACATCCATGCCTGCAGCTCATCGACGTATGTCGAAGTCTGAATTTATCACAAATTATTTACCTAAATACACTCTCAAAATCGTAGGTGCCTAGGTCGAAGTAAAACAACAAATTTAAAACAAGTGTGAAAATATTTTCTTCTGTAAACAAAAGCAAAGCAGACTAAGCCGACTATAAATGCATTAATCTTCTTTTGTTCAGTTTTTAACTAAAAAATAATTTTTTCTTCAATGGTCTTACATAATTTTTCAAAATAAAAAAATGGAAAAATATTGTTCCATTTGCTGCATATGCAAGAAAATTTTGAATACAATCGAGTGGAAAATAAAGGAGAAAAAAAATAAAAACTTAAAGTATTAACAGTACTGACAAGTGTAATTTAACCAACTTCATATCTCTATTAGTGTCCATGATTTATTAATGGTAATAAACTGGTTATCATCTGAATTTATTAGTACATTCATCAAATTTTATTAAATTACGTATTTATGCACATAGCACAATTCTACTTTAATATTTATTTCAGTATTATACAGATGTATTGTTCTGAGTATTATCGTCTCTGCTAGCTGCTATAGTTTGCTAATAATAGTAACAATATATAATTACAAAAATTGTACCGGAGGAAAGTTTTGATACGTATATCGATAATTGTTAATATTTGATTATAAAATAATGCTACTATCACTTTCACTGGTTTATTTTAGCTGTTATTAATGATCTGAAGGTAAGATTTATTCGTACTCCAGTAGCAGTTTTCTTTGGCGGTAGAGAGTGGTACCATATTTTATTTGTAGGTGGATTCATGAGCAGCAGACTGCCATTTTCTAATAGAATTTTCACTAAAAATATAACAGGAATTATATCAATATTTGATTACTTACAAGAACAAGAAAAAAAAGGTTTCAAACTATTTGCGTGTAAAATTATGTTATAAATATTTTATGTTTATACCAGGTGGTATATTTCTTTTATCTGCTTTACGTTTTCTTGCATCACGATGTTTTAATACGAACGGACGTCTTTGGCCCAAAGAAAGAGATGCGATAGGAGCATTTGGATCTAAATCAGGCTCGTTATCTCTATGTTCCCCAATGTGATCTGCACCATTGTTATACCTAAAGAACATAACATATGTTTGTATCTATGAATAAATAAAAACATCCAACATAAATAGATTATTAGCTCGATTAGCAATCTAATCTCATTTAAAAAAACACTATTTTCTGGCTCATTAACAATTCACAATCAATATTGCATGTAAAACAGCAAACATAAACACCCTTACCATAACTATTAAATGTTATTGTTGTTTTACTATCGAATTTATGTTTCTATAATTTCGTGATTTTTTTAAATGGAAATGTTTGTGCAATTATCATACGGATATATATGTAACTAACTTGTTAATTAATACGAAATTGAAACTATGTTTTGTTACGGCTTCAACTAAGTTTCTAACTGCAAGCAATTGTGGAGTCCAAGGTTTAGGCATAGAAATGGTTCCGGAAAATTTATATTTTGTTCCTGGATCGCCGAAAGCTACTTGTTGACGAGGTACATTAAACCATTTACCAAATATTTTAACCTACAATCAAATAAATGTTATGAAGTATAAATAACAAATGAACCTCAAAACAATTCCTAACCTTAGTATTTTCAGGATTTTCGTACTCGATAGTTTCTTCAAAGATTTTAAACAAGAAAGTAGCCAATTTTTCTCCTAATAATATTGTGTAATCAATGTCTAAACCTTCAGCAGTAGTTTTCTGCCAAGAAACCTTTTTATTACTGATATTAACAAGTTCATTAATGACATTCATACTGATTCATATTTCGACTGTCGTCTGTCATCTCATTGCATCTCGTAATACAAGACTTGCACAGCAAGTTATTAATTTTAATAAAATATATATATATATATATATATATATATATAGGTTAAATGTTAGAAGCCAGCTGTCATGGCTACCCATGGAGAATTCCTATACAAGGATCTGAATTCCCATGGCGTATAGCACGTAGTCATGGGGAATGCCGATTTTTTGTCCGAATTTTTCTAAAAAGCAACAAATAGCGATACAACAAATGAAACTTAGTGTATAAAGTACTGGGTAGTTACGTTTGCAACAATAAAAGGCAAAACAATTGGATAGGACGTTGAATTTGTGTTCCTGAATGAAAAAAAACATCCTGAAACTAAAATTTTAAATAAAAATAGTATAACAAGCTAGAACTCGGTGCTAATGGTCTTATTCAACAAAAAATAGTCTCTTTTATGTATTACTGTATTTTTTAAGCATATAGGACGCATAGAACTGGGTGGGAATTGACAAAAAAGCAAGCAAAGTTAATCAAATGTACATACTGAAATAAAATTTAATTCTATATACACGTTCTATATGTTATTTAATCGATGTTGGTCATATTTTGGACTTTACAGTGAATTCAGTTTAATTTAATATTATTGCATTTTCATATTTGCCTCGAAACAAAAATGGCCTCCCTGGCAGACTTTCTGATTGGCCAGCCGCGTAAAATGATATTACATTTGCTACGAGTAACACCAACATGAAGGTGAAAAATGATGCAACAACTTCAGTTTTAAGCCATATGTTACTAAATGAACTGTCAAATACGTGATCGGATTATCAATCTGATGCATTACATAATTATATTATTGCTACCTCTTTCTTACGAGATAACAATTATTGGCCAGTGACTCTTATTATTAAATTTCTATAATTTGCATGACAGCTTGGCGGGCGGGAAATTTAAATTTGACATTTATACATAATATCAATCTGTGAGTCTATTTTGGCCAAATTATTTATTGTTACACTTTTAGATGGTAAATAACAATGCATAATGATATGTTATGCTAATAAGATAATGAGAAAACATCCTTTTCTATTCAGTCAAACCTTCCATATGATACAAAAATCGTAACAAAAACAGAATATGTTATGTTTGTCACTATATAATTAATATATATTGATAAAAATACTTAATACACATCTTACAGACGTACATCCGTCTATCTGAGCTTTTAAAATGATTTAATTTGTATCATAATTCTTAAAAAATGACAAAAAACAAAAAAATTTCATTTTACCATGAAAAACGCAAATTGAATACTAACGTCTGAATACTTATATGAGTCTCAGCGAAATTTTGACTGAATATTAAAACTATCACAAAAACGTGATCGGCTGAATAATTTGATGCATTAAGTAATTATATTATCACTACTTCTCCACTACATATGAACAATTTCTGATCAACTCATGGAAACAACGATGATTTATTTATGACATCGAGATTCTGAGATGATAGGCAATCTTATATGTTTAACTAATTGGTCAAAAAATACGAAATGTCCAAAAACATATTAATATATTTTGATAAAATTATTTAACACACATTTTAAAGATGTGCACGCATCTATTTCAACTGTTAAAATGATTTAACGTGAACTATATTCCTTGAAATAGCGATAGCAAAAAAACCTCAATACTGTGCAAAGTAAAAACTAGTCGAAAATATGCTTTGTTCGTATATTTGAAACTCAACGATGCATTTAACTGATGGACACGATTTAGGTATGATGCATGTTTGTACCAAACGGGTATGTTTTAGACGGATTCTGGATATGAAGGGTTATAGAAGGGTGTTATAGATCTTATGGTCAGAAGAAAATACATATGTTCAATAATATATAAATATAATTTAATATGTTATATTACATATATCAGTTATAAATATATTATGAAACGTCTAAATGTGGAATATAAATAATTACAATGTCACCTAGGTGCATCTTTGTTCCAGATATTGTATTACACATTCATTGTAATTTTTGATGAATCGAGGTGCCACAGTATAATATTGTACTATAATACCTATAATATAGCCTCTATATACATATGGGCTAAAGTGCCAAGGAATGTTAGAAAAGGATCATCATCCACAGCAAGTTGTCTTCGCCACATGAATTCCGTAAAATAATGTACTAAATATTCTGCCTTTGTGCCAGTTTTCGGTAATGTACGTTTCACGCAACTCCAAGTGCCTTCGATCTGAAAGTTAGAGAAAACAAATAAATATTAATATACCAGTAGTGAAATTAATTAGTTAATAATTAATATGTTATATTACATATATCAGTTATAAATCTATTATGAAACGTGTAAAAATGTAATATAAATAACTACAATGTCACCTGGATGCATCTTTGTTCCAGATATTGTATTACACATTCATTGTAATTTTTGATGATTCGAAGTGCCACAGTCTAATATTGTACTATAATACCTATAATATAGCCTCTATATACATATGGGCTAAAGTGCCAAGGAATGTTAGAAAAGGATCATCATCCACAGCAAGTTGTCTTCGCCACATGAATTCCGTAAAATAATGTACTAAATATTCTGCCTTTGTGCCAGTTTTCGGTAATGTACGTTTCACGCAACTCCAAGTGCCTTCGATCTGAAAGTTAGAGAAAACAAATAAATATTAATATACCAGTAATGAAATTAATTAGTTAATAATTAATATGTTATATTACATATATCAGTTATAAATCTATTATGAAACGTGTAAAAATGTAATATAAATAACTACAATGTCACCTGGATGCATCTTTGTTCCAGATATTGTATTACACATTCATTGTAATTTTTGATGCATCGAGGTGCCACAGTATAATATTGTACTATAATACCTATAATATAGCCTCTATATATGTAGGGAATTATTATAGTAACTGTTGCATATAGGGACTTTATGTATGTACATGTTGGCAACAGATCGATAACAGCACACAGTGTAGAACAACAACAATGTATCAACAGATTAATAAATATATTATTAACAAAAACATTCAATAACAAAGCGTTACTGAAACATGGTGTCAGAAGTGAAACAGTGTTAATGAAACAAGGTATCAGACGAACAGTGTTCAAAACGAAAGAAAGAAGTGTAAAACTAAAGAAGCAAAGAAACAAAGAAAAAAAATGGCGCAGCAGAACATACAAACGATAAGCATACCAGCACCAAAACCGATGGAGGTAAGGGACAGCATTAATGTTGCTGAGAAATGGCAATTTTTTAGATTATCATGGGAAAACTATGAAATTGCAACAGAGTTAAGAAGCAAACCGAATGAGGTTAGAGTAGCAATACTGAAAGCAGTAATGGGAGCGGATTGTTTTAGGATCATGCAAACGTTAGAAATAAACAATGATGCAACCACAAATAACATACTAGATGAGCTAGAAAAACACTTCGTACCACAAAGGAACCTAATATATGAAAGATACCTATTTAACACAACAGACCAAGATGAAGATGAAACTATTGAACAATACGTGTGCAAACTGAAAAAACAAGCTGAAACATGTGAATTTGGATCATTGAAAGAAGAACTAATCAGAGACAGATTAGTCCTAGGCATAAAAGACAACAACTTGAGAAAGAGACTGTTGAGAGATCCAAAATTGACACTTCAAACAGCAATCGACATAAGCCGAGCATCGGAACAAACAGAAAAGCAAATGAAGAAAATGCAGAATGAAACAGAATCTTTAAACAAAGTAGATACTAAGCAAAAGGAAAAGAAAAAATTAAACTACAAGAAAAAAGAAGTTTGGAAAGTATGCAAATACTGTGGGAATGAACACATAAAAGAGCTAGAAGCCTGTCCTGCATATGGAAGAACGTGCAATACATGCAAGAAGAAAAACCATTTCGCCAAACAATGTTTCAAGAACAAAAAGAAGAATCTACATGCAGTAGAAGAAACGAACAAAACTGAAAACGAAGAATCGAGCAGCGAATCATGCTACAATATTGAAAGAAAAGGAGGAAGAAGGAATCAAGAACGAAAGCAATGGTTGACAAAAATCAACATGAAAAAAGGAACGAATAGTAAAGAAATAATATGTCAACTAGACACAGGAGCATCATGCAACGTCATAAGTTGTCAAACCTTAAAGAAAGTAACAGGAGAAATGAACACAAGACTCAAACCAAGCCAAGTGGAACTGAAATGTTTTGGAGGAGAAATTCTAAAACCCAAAGGAGAAGTAAAGATAGAATGCGAGTACAAAGGTAGAGTACACAAACTATTATTTCAAGTAGTGGAAACAAAAAGAAACCCCATAATCGGATGTAACAGTTGTGAAAAACTTGGATTAATAAAAGTAAAAGCAGACTTGTGCGTAATCAATGAAGAAAAACCAATAAATAAAGAATACATATTGAAGGAATATAAGGATATATTCAGCGGATTGGGTTGTATCCAAGAAGAACATAAATTAATAATAGAACAAGACAGCGTACCAATACAAAACTTCCCAAGGAAAATTCCGATAGCACTAAAGGAAGAAGTAAAAAAGAAAATAGAAGAACTACAAAGGAAAGATATTATAAAAAAAGAAGTGAAACCAACACCATGGATTAACAGTATGGTAATAGTAAACAAAAGAAATAAATTAAGGATATGTATAGATCCACGAGAACTTAACAAAGTTCTGAAAAGAGCTCACTATCAACTACCGACGATAGAAGATGTTTTACCGGAATTAGCAAAAGCAAAAATATTCAGCATACTAGATGCAAAGAATGGATTTTGGCAAATCAAGTTAAGTGAAGAAAGTAGCAAACTAACCACATTTTACACCCCATGGGGAAGATACCGATGGAAAAGACTACCATTTGGTATTGCGACAGCACCAGAAGAGTTCCAAAGGCAGCTTCATGAAATATTCCAAGAATCGAAGGGAATAGCAGTAATTGCAGATGATATATTAGTGTATGGTTGCGGCGAGACAGAAGAAGAAGCAAGAAAAAACCATGATAAACACTTAATAAGAGTATTAGAAACGTGCCGAAAAAAGAACTTAAAATTAAACAAAGAAAAGATGCAGCTACACAGAAAAGAAATTAGCTACATGGGACATAAAATAACAAACGAAGGACTAAAACCAGACCCAGCAAAAGTAAGTGCAATACAAACAATGCCAGAACCAAGCAACATCAAAGAGCTACAAAGGTTTCTCGGCTGTGTAAACTACATAGCAAGATTCCAACCAAAGTTAGCAGAAACATGCGAACCGCTAAGACAATTAACAAGAAAGGAAGCCACATGGGTATGGGATAATATGCATAAAGAAGCATTTGAAAAAATAAAAGAAAATATCTCAAAAGCGACAGTACTCAGATACTTTGACATAAATGAAACAAGTACGATACAGTGCGATGCTAGCCAGTATGGACTAGGGGCAGTACTAATGCAAAAAGGAGAACCAATAGCATTTGCATCAAAAACACTAACTAATACAGAAAGACAATATGCACAAATAGAAAAAGAATGCCTAGCAATACTATTTGCGTGCAAGAAATTTGAACAATATATAATCAAACAAGAAGTACAAGTCGAAACTGACCACAAACCACTAGAAACTATCTTCAAAAAATCAATATTAAAAGCACCACAGCGACTACAGAGAATGCTTATGAAACTACAAAAATATAACTTGAATGTCACCTACAAAAGAGGTAGAGAAATGTATGTGGCAGATGCATTGTCAAGAGCACCCGAAAAGAAAACTGACGGAACAAATCTAACTCAGCTACAAATTTACAAGATATGTGAAGAAATTGAACAAGTAAATATTAACCAACATCTAAATGTGACAACAGAACGCATTAAGCAAATACAAAAGAATACGGAAGATGATGAAATATTACAAATACTAATAAAAATCATACAAAAAGGATGGCCAGAGAAGAAAGAACAAGTACCAGTAGAAATAAGGGAATATTGGCATTACAGAGACGAACTAAGTGTAAACAATGGTATGATATTCAAAGGACAAAACATCATAATTCCGAAAGCCATGCGAAAAGAAACATTAAACAAAATACACTCAAGTCATCTCGGTATTGAAGCGTGTTTAAGGAAAGCAAGAGACATAATATTTTGGCCTCACATGTCAATCGAAATAAAAGACAAAATAGCCAAATGCGCTTATTGTAACGAAACAAAAAATAAACAAACCAACCAACCGATGTTGACACATCCAATACCAACGAGACCGTGGCAAAGGGTGGCAATAGACTTATTCGAATACAAAGGACAACAATGGATAGTTATGACTGACTACTATTCAGACTACTGGGAAACAAAGAAGCTACGAAGTACAACAACAGAAAAAGTAATACAATTCTGTAAAGAAAACTTTAGCAGATACGGAATACCAGATGTTGTAGTCACAGATAACGGACCACAATTCAGAAGTGAACAGTTCAACAAATTCGCAAAAGATTGGGAATTCGAACACACAACATCATCACCATACCATCACAGAAGCAACGGTAAAGTAGAAGCAACAGTAAAAATAGTAAAAAAGATTATAAAAAGAACAGAACTGGAAAAATCGGATAGATATAAAGCAATTCTAGACTGGAGAAATACGCCTACACAAGGAATGGGAAGCAGCCCGGTTCAAAGAATAATGTCAAGAAGAACAAAGACACTGCTACCAACTACAGAGGCACTATTACAACCGAACATACAAAGAAACGTGTCAAATAAATTAATAGAGAAAAAGAGATATTATAAAAACAACTACGATAAAAGAACAAAAATATTACCAGAATTAACATACGGAGAAAATGTTAGAGTACGATTAAACCCAGAAAAAAGAGGAGAAAGGTGGACGCCAGGAACAGTCACAGAAATTATAAACGACCGAACCTATAATGTAGAAGTAGATGGAAAACAATACAGACGGAATAGGATACACATACAAACAACCAAAGAAGATGCATTCAACAAAGAAGTACCAGAAGAAGAAAGTGGACAAGAAATACATAATAGAGACACACAAGAAGAAGAATAAAAGAAGGAAGAAGCACAAGAAAACACGGCAGCTCAGGAAGAGAAAAGCAACGTGCAGACTACCAAAGACCAGCCTAGAGAGCCAGAAGAAACGACAGCCAAAAGAACTAGACGGGGAAGATTGATTATTCCACCATCAAGATATAAACAATAATTGTAAAAAAGGGAAGATGTAGGGAATTATTATAGTAACTGTTGCATATAGGGACTTTATGTATGTACATGTTGGCAACAGATCGATAACAGCACACAGTGTAGAACAACAACAATGTATCAACAGATTAATAAATATATTATTAACAAAAACATTCAATAACAAAGCGTTACTGAAACAATATACATATGGGCTAAAGTGCCAAGGAATGTTAGAAAAGGATCATCATCCACAGCAAGTTGTCTTCGCCACATGAATTCCGTAAAATAATGTACTAAATATTCTGCCTTTGTGCCAGTTTTCGGTAATGTACGTTTCACGCAACTCCAAGTGCCTTCGATCTGAAAGTTAGAGAAAACAAATAAATATTAATATACCAGTAATGAAATTAATTAGTACTACAGTGACCGTATTAAATACAGTGTGTACAAACGTCAAAAAGCCGCTATTTTCCTGACATGTCATTAAATGTTAAGTCAATAAGTGTTTTGGCAGTTTCATATTTTCGCTTTTAACGTGTATTATTTATTTTCTAACTGATATCATTATTTACAAAAACTAACATGTGTGCCAAATTTTTAGTCAGATTAAACAAATTGCACATCCTACGAAATTAATTTAGAAAACGATAGAACAGATTAAATTAAAACCAACTCGATTAATCGGCATAAATACACTCGATGTCCATTCTGTATTTAACAACCACTGTGATTACTACATCATAGATATGCAAAGGATATTTACCGTGTTTGTGTGAACGCCCGTGTCTGGATCCACAAAGTTCTTAGTGATTTACAGTATACCGCTCAAATCCAATGGCTGTCAGGCGATTGTACGCGCCCCAAAAATCAGTGTAAATTGTTGTACCTTGCAAAACATGGTCTAAAATAACTTTCCAGTCTGTCCATCTCGTTTTTCCACAGGTACCAAAAAACATTTATTGCTAGCTCTTTCAATTCCGCCCAAAACCCACTGGGGATTTGTTACACATCGGGCCCTGTTGTATTTTCTCTTGCCAAAGAGACTTTCATCAATTTTCATAATTTTCCCAGGGCCACCAAGTTTCTCCTCACGTTCCATTATGTATTTCATACATATTTCTCTACAAAATTGATACCATGCGAAAACAGTTTTCATACCCTGGCATTTTAAGGCAGTTCTAGCATATTCCTGCGATGCTTTCATACTCCAGTTATATGTAAGCAACACCATTTCTTGTAAAGTGAGATGGCGATTTTCAAAGACAGATCCACCTCGTATCGGTCGATGAACATTGCAGGACAGAGATATGTCTTCGCTAGCAATCCTTGACTTTGTAACCAATTAATGAATTGTACTTTTGGAGCTTCACACAACCTGTACATCTCATCTGGTGACATTCTCGTCTGTTTTCGGCTGGCCACTAAAAAAAAGAAAAATAATGAAATAATCGTAGTGGGAAGAATAAACTAAATGCCATCCATATACGACAAAGCAATCAGAGAATAATACACATACATTTTCGTAATACGGAATAATTTACGTAACAAGTTGTTCCATAATACCTATATCTAATTACCACAATGTTATATTTCACTTCTGTAATACTAATTTACTCGAAACTTACCTGTTTTGGAAACAGAAGATCAAAAGAACTGTATAGGTATAGCTTTGTAAAATGTGTTGTAAAATGTGATCATATTTTACAATGTATTAAAATACATGTAGCTAAACTCTTCATGTGAATTTAGTGCAACGCGTTTTTGAAAAACAGCGGAATTTGTAAAAATGAGACAAAACAATTTTTAACTAACTTTAAAAGCATTTAAACGTAAAATAAATATTTATATTATCAGTATTGTAGTATATAAATATTACGCCAAAGTATTATAGTACAATATTAGACTGTGGCACTTCGAATCATCAAAAATTACAATGAATGTGTAATACAATATCTGGAACAAAGATGCATCCAGGTGACATTGTAGTTATTTATATTACATTTTTACACGTTTCATAATAGATTTATAACTGATATATGTAATATAACATATTAATTATTAACTAATTAATTTCACTACTGGTATATTAATATTTATTTGTTTTCTCTAACTTTCAGATCGAAGGCACTTGGAGTTGCGTGAAACGTACATTACCGAAAACTGGCACAAAGGCAGAATATTTAGTACATTATTTTACGGAATTCATGTGGCGAAGACAACTTGCTGTGGATGATGATCCTTTTCTAACATTCCTTGGCACTTTAGCCCATATGTATATAGAGGCTATATTATAGGTATTATAGTACAATATTATACTGTGGCACCTCGATTCATCAAAAATTACAATGAATGTGTAATACAATATCTGGAACAAAGATGCACCTAGGTGACATTGTAATTATTTATATTCCACATTTAGACGTTTCATAATATATTTATAACTGATATATGTAATATAACATATTAAATTATATTTATATATTATTGAACATATGTATTTTCTTCTGACCATAAGATCTATAACACCCTTCTATAACCCTTCATATCCAGAATCCGTCTAAAACATACCCGTTTGGTACAAACATGCATCATACCTAAATCGTGTCCATCAGTTAAATGCATCGTTGAGTTTCAAATATACGAACAAAGCATATTTTCGACTAGTTTTTACTTTGCACAGTATTGAGGTTTTTTTGCTATCGCTATTTCAAGGAATATAGTTCACGTTAAATCATTTTAACAGTTGAAATAGATGCGTGCACATCTTTAAAATGTGTGTTAAATAATTTTATCAAAATATATTAATATGTTTTTGGACATTTCGTATTTTTTGACCAATTAGTTAAACATATAAGATTGCCTATCATCTCAGAATCTCGATGTCATAAATAAATCATCGTTGTTTCCATGAGTTGATCAGAAATTGTTCATATGTAGTGGAGAAGTAGTGATAATATAATTACTTAATGCATCAAATTATTCAGCCGATCACGTTTTTGTGATAGTTTTAATATTCAGTCAAAATTTCGCTGAGACTCATATAAGTATTCAGACGTTAGTATTCAATTTGCGTTTTTCATGGTAAAATGAAATTTTTTTGTTTTTTGTCATTTTTTAAGAATTATGATACAAATTAAATCATTTTAAAAGCTCAGATAGACGGATGTACGTCTGTAAGATGTGTATTAAGTATTTTTATCAATATATATTAATTATATAGTGACAAACATAACATATTCTGTTTTTGTTACGATTTTTGTATCATATGGAAGGTTTGACTGAATAGAAAAGGATGTTTTCTCATTATCTTATTAGCATAACATATCATTATGCATTGTTATTTACCATCTAAAAGTGTAACAATAAATAATTTGGCCAAAATAGACTCACAGATTGATATTATGTATAAATGTCAAATTTAAATTTCCCGCCCGCCAAGCTGTCATGCAAATTATAGAAATTTAATAATAAGAGTCACTGGCCAATAATTGTTATCTCGTAAGAAAGAGGTAGCAATAATATAATTATGTAATGCATCAGATTGATAATCCGATCACGTATTTGACAGTTCATTTAGTAACATATGGCTTAAAACTGAAGTTGTTGCATCATTTTTCACCTTCATGTTGGTGTTACTCGTAGCAAATGTAATATCATTTTACGCGGCTGGCCAATCAGAAAGTCTGCCAGGGAGGCCATTTTTGTTTCGAGGCAAATATGAAAATGCAATAATATTAAATTAAACTGAATTCACTGTAAAGTCCAAAATATGACCAACATCGATTAAATAACATATAGAACGTGTATATAGAATTAAATTTTATTTCAGTATGTACATTTGATTAACTTTGCTTGCTTTTTTGTCAATTCCCACCCAGTTCTATGCGTCCTATATGCTTAAAAAATACAGTAATACATAAAAGAGACTATTTTTTGTTGAATAAGACCATTAGCACCGAGTTCTAGCTTGTTATACTATTTTTATTTAAAATTTTAGTTTCAGGATGTTTTTTTTCATTCAGGAACACAAATTCAACGTCCTATCCAATTGTTTTGCCTTTTATTGTTGCAAACGTAACTACCCAGTACTTTATACACTAAGTTTCATTTGTTGTATCGCTATTTGTTGCTTTTTAGAAAAATTCGGACAAAAAATCGGCATTCCCCATGACTACGTGCTATACGCCATGGGAATTCAGATCCTTGTATAGGAATTCTCCATGGGTAGCCATGACAGCTGGCTTCTAACATTTAACCTTTTAACAGTGTTGCCAATGATTTAGAAAATAAAAGATCACGAACCTAGACAAACGACTAGTCGTCAGACCAATTTATTTTCACGAGCTCGCACGAACATGTACATATGTAAGTCCGAGATTTACCGAAGCATCTCATGCCCTCTACTAGTCACAACTTCTACACTCGGAAATTTTCGTAAGTGTTCGGAATGTTCACAAGATCTACAGCCGTGTTACACAGCCAAATTGTATCGACAATAGAGCTGTGGTACTCAAACAATCTGTTACGGTGCACTTATAATTATTTTTCTATATGAAAATAATTCAAATAAATAAAACGCAAATACACAGGGTTCTATTAGTACATTAATTTCAATGTAATGAATTACATACAAATATCAGAATGTAGTATTCACAGTATACTTCAGATATACCTATAAATCTTTAAATAAAAAGATAACATCCAGTTACGGGTATAAAAAACATTGATTTTTATATATGATTGGAGAAGGGAATGTATAATTATATTATTTAATTAATATTATATATTCGCATATCATATTTGGGGCAAGGTTGGTAAGGCAACAGCTGATATCGGTGGGACATTTAAATGTGTCACTAACATAGTAAACATTCTGTATGAAATATTTCACCTAATTGTCGATTATTATCCTGCCTTACAGTACTAGGATAGCTAATAAGAAAACACACAGATTATAGGTTAATAAAATAACATATTTATCCGTGAAGCGTAATGTAAAGAGACTATTTTATATTATTTTTATACATGTGTTAATCTATTATGATAATAATACTTAATACATATTCTTTAGACGTATATGCACCTATCTCACTAATTAAAATGTAAAATTATTTACTATATTCCTTAAAATAACAGTTACAACAAATATCATACTATGTACTGCAATAACTTAAACCTGTCATATAACCCTCTGTGTACTTACATGATACTCAGGGATACTTTTAACCAATGGCCATATATATACCTTAATAAATTTATGTTCCTCATGCATACAAATTTCAATTCATCTCAAAAATAAGTTAAGAAGCAATTTAAAGACGTATTTTTACCTATTTTGCTTTTGATTTGTTACATAGAGTAATATAAATTATTTAAAAAATGTGTAATACGTATTTGTATCATAATATATGATAGTACATTATACATCAAGGGAGAGAAACATCTCATTTTTCCTGAAGGCAATTTGAAGCCCTAGGGCGGAGCTAGAGGGCTACAAATATATCGAGGGAAAAATGGTGGTTTCTCCCGAAGTGTATATATTATTTTTTCACAATTAAGAGTAGAAACTCAATTTCATAAATAAAGAATTATAATAAATCGAAGCGAAATTCCAATATAGGACTTTGGGAATGTTTCCTTGCAACGCGTACCATGACAACAGACATTCCCTTGTTATAATAAAAACTCCTCTAGGGATATTGTTGTATTTCGTAACTAGGGAGTAAATACTTTACTTCTGTCACAGTTTTAATGCCATAGAAATCGACTTCTACTCTCGGACGTGTAAAAATATATGTTTAGAAATAATATTAAATATGTCACCACCTTCGTTACCAGTATCGCATATATGTATGCACAGTTGCCTGTTATTTCAGAATGACAACAAATGAAATAGGTAAAATGCATTTTTAAATTGCTTCCTTACTTAATTTTGAGATGAAATGAAACATGAATGTATAAGGAACATAATTTTATTAAGGTATAAAATAAACTATACGTGTTATAATAATAAATTTTTATTCAGTGAGATCCTAATACATTTGGATTACTTAATAGTATTGCTATGGTAAAGCGGGTGCATATTCCATGCTAATATAGATATATTAAATAATGTAATATACACCAAGGGAAAGAAACCGCTTATTTTTCCTGAGGTGTAGTTTGAATACAATGCAATACAAATACATCCACGTTCGAGCGTAGAAACACTTAATTTTATAAATAATGAATTATAATAAATCGGAGCGAAATTGCAATATTTACAAGTCTTTGGAAATGTTTCCATGCAACGCGTACCATGACAACAGACATTTATTTACAAAAACCTTTGTTATAATAAAAACTCCCTTTCGAAAAATGTTTTCGTCCCTAGGGAGTAAATGCTTCATTTCTGTCCTTGACGCCATAGAAACCGAAATATCTGAGCACGTGTTGTGCTTTCGTCTCAGCGAACACCTCAAAAACTTTCATATAAACAAGTGATTTACTTTATATTCAAGAAGTACTTTCATACAGAGATCAGTTATGTTCCCAATTAAAAGCACAAGACCGATTACAGCACCAGTTATCCCAATACGTTCCTTCCTACATGTCATTTTATTTAGAACATTGAGTTTATTTAATTCATATTTTCATTTTTCTTGCTGTTGAGTAGAAGTTATTGTGATATATTAATATCAACATCTGATATTTCCATACCTGTATTGCTGTTATAATTACATTCGTTATTGGTTCTGCTAGCTCTGTGAAATAAGATTGAATAGTCGCATAATATAACATATTAGATAGTGCGGGTAGTTTAACTTTTTATAATAGAGGAGCAGTTGGTTTTGAATGAAAAGGCTAGATATTAATCATTCGTAAGATCACAAATTTACTATACATGTCAGAATTCATAGCATATCTGTATACAAGGATATGAATTGTATATTGTATCATATTTAGTTGTCGAAATGCTTATTCCACAATTATATTTTCTTTTTTACAACACGTCATTTAATATACCAAACTTCATTATTGTCCTTCGTTGTTGGATGATGTTGGGATTTGCTTGGTGCATATAATCATTTTCTGTAGTGTGATGTTTAGTACATGTAATATCATGTCATCGTCAATAACTAATTTTCATTTTTCTCATCTACACATTTACTTCTTGATAATGTATGCTCTGTAAATGAATTTATACCTTAGTACAATAACAGTTCATAGTGAAATAAATACATGTTTATTACCCAATTCTACATAATCAGTTATTATAATTCAGCTTTTGCAGCAATTATTCTTCATAACGTTGCCGAGAGATGGTTGATTCTTTATTGGTTTGAATATTATTTGTTAATTACATTCGCTTATTTGTTTTCAATGTACATGTATAAAATTTCTTGAAAAACAATTCTGTTTGATGTTTTTGACATGTAAACAATTGCATTTAACCTCACAAATTTAATAAGTGTACTTTGTCACTTTTCAAATCTTTTATCTCTCTCTAACAAATGCATTCTAGATAGCTCTATCTTTGTCACCAGATCCTCATCGGTTGTTACCAACTTAAATGTAAATAAGCCATACAAAGTATTCATACCAGTGGTACTTATTATATATTATTGATACATGTATTAATATACAGTGTGAGCAACAATTACTGAAGCGTGCCGCTCTATTGCTATTGTCAAGTTGCCGCTTCACTATAGTAGTAACTGTAGTGACCATAGTAACGATTTGAAACAAACACAATACATAGGCGTGCCTACGACCTTGGTTTATACCGGCCTGTGACATATAATACTTTTATAATAAAAATAATTTAGATCAGTTAAAGTTTTTTTTTTTTTTTTTTATTATTATTATTTATTTACAACTAGCCGCTAGGGCTAACCAGCAAATTTGATTTAATTTACAATGTAGCATATTTACATAACATGTGTTGAAGGTGCCATCTAGTAACGGTTCTTCTTATTAGATATTTTATAGTTAGCTTATAAGTCTATAGGTTTCCTTCTGTTTAATCTTCTTACGTCTTCTTCGTTATTTAATAGGTTGATGGCTAAGTTGTTAGGGTGATTATTAAGTCGTTTTACGTATTTTTCTGAGTAGTATTTTGTCTGCTCTTGTATCGTTTTTATACTTAAATCGTTGTGAAGTGACTTGTTAGTTATGTACCAGGGAGCATTTGCGATTGTTCTCAAGGTTTTGTTTTGTAGTCTTTGTATTTTATTAGTATTTGATTGTTTCGCACAGCCCCATAGTTGTATGCCATAGGACCATATGGGTACAATTATTGCTTTGTATAGGAGAATTTTGTTTGATAAGGATAATGTAGATCTTCGACCTATTAACCAGTATAGTTTCTTTGTTTTAATGTCAGCTTGTTTTCTTTTTGCTTGTAGGTGGTACTTCCATGTTAATCTTCTGTCGAGTGTCATTCCCAAATATTTCACTTTGTTATTTTGCGGGAGAGGTTTATTGTTTAAATGCACTTCTGGGCATGTATCTCTTTTCATTGTGAAGGTTATGTGAGCTGACTTTTCTTCATTTATTTTTATCCGCCATTTTATCGCCCATTCTTCGATTTGGTGTAGTGAGCTTTGTAGTAGCTTGGAAGCTTCATTGGGGTTATCATCAGTTGCCAGTATAGCAGTGTCATCTGCGAAAGTTGCGATAGTTGTTTTTTCATCGTATGGTAGGTCCGCAGTAAACAGGAGGTATAACATAGGTCCTAGTACACTGCCTTGTGGAACGCTAGCTTTGATGGGGTATATTTGGGAATGGTCGTTTTCGCATACTATTTGAAAGTTTCTGTCCGTGAGGTAGGATTTCATTAGCAAGTAGTATTGAGATGGTAATTTTTCTTTTATTTTGTATAATAAACCTGGATGCCAGACTTTGTCAAAGGCTTGACTGACATCCAGGAATGCAGCCGAACAAAACTTCTTCTCTTCTAGTGCTTTTTCGATCTCTTTGGTTACTCTATGTATTTGCTCTACAGTCGAGTGTTCGTTTCTGAAACCGAATTGGTATTCCGGGATTAAGTTCTTATCTTCCATTTCATTTTTTAATCTTTTCAGAATTAGTTTTTCAAGGACCTTAGCGAGACATGGAAGTAGGGAGATTGGTCTGTACGATGTAGGTTCGTGTTCTGGTTTGCTTGGTTTTAATATTAGTATTATGTGGGAGAGCTTCCAGATTAGCGGGAAGTATTGGATTCTTAGTATTGCGTTGAATATATGTTTTATGCTGGTGATTGCTTTGTCGGGTAGATTTTTTAATATTATTGGAGTAATAAGATCGTGTCCAGGTGCTTTTTTGTTGTTTAGGAGTTTGATTTCGTTGACGATTTCTTCAGTTTTAAGATTTGGAATTGGTAGAGATAGTTGCAGTGGTATGTCTAGTTGAGTTAGTATTTTTTTTTTCTTCTTCATCCGTAGTTTGTGACGTGTTGGGTTTGAATGTGTTTGATAAATGTTCAGCAAATATTTCAGCTTTGTCTTTTTCTGATCTGGCCCAGGTACCGTCAGGTCTTCGTATTGGAGGGGAAGTTTTCTGGGGTCTTTTTAGATTTCTTGTAGCTTTCCACAAGGTGTGGTCGTTATGTGTATCCGGGGAGAGATTGCTAACGAAGTTTTGAAACAATTCATTTTTTATTTCGTATATCAATATTTTGACCTCCTTACTTATTTTATTTAGTAGAGTCTTGTCACTAGGTAGTCTATTTAAATGCCATCTTTTTCTGATTCTTCTTTTCACAGCTATTTTATCTTTAATGTATTTGGGGTAGTTTAGAACTGCATCGTTTTTAGCTTTGTGTTCAGGAGTTGAAATCCAAGCTGCTTGTTGTATATTTTTTGTTAAAATATCCACTGCTTCATCAATGTTATCTTCTGTTTTTAATGGCATGTTCGTATCTGTGTTGTCGTTAAGATATTTTTGAAATGTAGACCATTTAGTTTTTTTATTTGTAAGAGTAGGTTTTTTTCCTTGTTTATTATTGTCGAGCATAGAGTTGCTATAACAGCAGAATGATCTGACATGATATCGAAGCACTCATCAATTTTTATATAGTTTGATGATATTCCCTTTGTAACAAAGAAATCTAGGGCATCTGGAGTTTTTGCTGGATCTGTTGGCCAGTACGTAGGTTTGCCAGTGCTTGCATGTCCGTATCCTTTATTGAGTATAGCAGCTAGAAGCTGTCTACCTTTAGGGTTTATTAGTCTTGAGCCCCAACTAGGATGTTTAGCGTTGAAGTCACCTGCTGCTAGAAATCTATTTCCTAGGACTTCAAAGGCTTCTTCGAATTCTTCTTGTTTGATTGAGTGCCTTGGTGGGCAGTATATTGCTGATACTACTAAAGTTCCATTAGCTTCTCTGATTTTGACATTGGTAGCTTGGATATAATCCTTTTCTATTCTTGCTATTTCATAATGTGAAATTTTATCACTGATGATGACAGCTGTTCCGCCATGAGCTGTTCCATCGGGGTGGTTAGTATAGTATACTTTGTATTTGTTCATTTTGAAATAATTTCTATCAGTGAAATGAGTTTCAGAAACTAGTAATATATCAATTTTTTGCTCGTTTAGAAAGAGTTCTACTTCTTGCTTGTGTTGTTTTAGACCGTTAGCGTTCCATAATGCAATTCGTATAGTGTTACTTGTCATTAGTGGTTTTATTTATTAACGTGGTTAGTAAATTAAGGATTATTCCGTTTTGATTCATTAATTGCTGAATTAATATCTCAAACCTACTGAGAAACTTTTCGAGAGTAGTGTTATGGTTATCCGAGTTTGTTTTCTCATTTCGTACTGCCTGGGAATAATTCATGTGTTTGTTTGCTGAGTAGTTGAGATTGGAAGATTCATTAATGTTGGTTCTGGATTCTCGGTTTTCTGTTGTAGTTTGTGTTTTTCTATAATTGTTTGTATTCATTTTACCTCTCATTTTTTGTAGGTCACGATATACTGTACAGCCTTTATAATTGGCTGGGTGGGCTCCCCCACACAGCGCACATTTTGCAGTAGTAGTTTTTGGTTGTGTGCATTCCAACGTTGGATGATCTCCTGCACATTTCACGCAGTTGAATGGGTTGGTGCAGTATGATTTTGTGTGGCCGTATCTTTGGCACCTCATGCATTGAGGTACTTCTTTCCTCTTGCGTGGTTCTTCCACTGTAATTTTTGTTCCTAGTAGGTACTGGATTTCGTATATCTTCTTATTGTTTTCGCTGGGTGCCTGGTCGACAAAAAACATTGGTAGCGGTTGTTTCGTTTTCCAATTGCGGATGTTAATAACGTTTTGAATTTTAAACCCTTTGTTCTCCAGTGCTTCTTGCAGGTCCTGAGGTGCAATCGAATAGTGAAGGTTTTTGATAACGACCCTATAAGCCCTTTCTTCACGGGGTTGGTAGGTGTGATACGCAATATTGTGTTTTGTTAGTAGATGAACAAGTTTTCTGTATGCTGTTGGCGTTGTGGCATTGACTTTTACCACGTCATTTGATAGTGTTTTGCAAATAAAATCATTTTCGTCAACGGCTAGTTGCAGACTTGCTCTCATTGCTGCATAGTTTTCTACATCTTGAATATATATCGGGGGAGGTTTGGGATTAGCTTTGGATTTTTTGTTTGGTTCTTCTGTTCCTTGTTTAGTTTGATTTGGTTCTTCTTGTTGTTGTTCCATGTCCGTGTCATTACTCAGGATGGTATAACTATTAGAAGTCGGTATCTGATCATTTTGGTTAACATTACTTCTTTTTTTTGCCTGTTCTGTATTTGTGTTTTCTGTTCTTCCTCTCTTCCTTGTGATTCTTTGCCATGTAAAGTATGGAGTTCGTGTTAAGTTGGTTTGTGTAGCTGATATCGGTGTAGAAGTAGTGGTAGCTTGTAGAGTATTATTTGATATGAGATATGGGGGAGGAGTTCCCAATATATTATTGAGAGTCCATGATCCTGGAGTTCCTGGAGTTGTATGAGCAGATAATATACTACTATTCGGTGTTAGTTCATTTAGTGTTGGTGTAGTAATTGGTGTATTGAAGATGCTTGTTGTGCTAGTTGTGTTTATTGACACATGTGTGGTCGTAACGGCTTCAGTAGCAGCTGTAGTGATCATGTTTGCTAAATCGCCACTCTTTTCTGACATTTTAAGTTTTGCTATTTAGTAGTAACTTTTTGTTGCAATATAGTTGGAATCACTGGTTAGAACTCACGAGCGTGTTGGCGTAACGAGACACAAGGTCGTGTGTTTTGAGTGCGCGCGCACCTCTCCTCGTGGTGATTTAGACACTTTTATAGGTAAAGTAAAGTAAATAATTACTTGTTTCACACAATTATTAGCTTTTCGAACTCGCAATTGTTTATTTGAGATACATGCATATATGCACTATAGCACTATTATATTAAAGGTATGTGGGTATTTATTTAATTGTTAATAATCACACTGTTAGTCGGAGTTTCAGAATATCACGATGCACTCCAGTTAAAGTTGGAAATAATTTTATACCATGAAAGGAAAATATTTTTTATTTTTATGTATTTACGTTACATTATAACATTATCTATGAGATCAGTACATTTCCAAGTCACCCAAGAAGTAGTACTGTAGGGTAGTTCTGTATAAATTGTTCATGGCAACATTGAATAGAATACTTCCATTCGTTTTCATTTCGAACGCCAGAACGAAAATAAGCTTCTAAAATAAACTTATCGTGCTCTTCACCAAACATTGTAACCTAAAATATTCATAAAACTATTGTTTAGAAATACAAGAAAATATTACTTAATTATATAGGTACTTACGTTATTATTAAACACAGATAAAGATATTAGTCTTAAGCCTGTTCTACATTATACTTTTTCCTCATATTTCGATGCTAGAAAAAAGTCATATTTTGATACTAGAAAAAAGTATCCGAACAGATCATTCGTATATATTCGTTTTTATCTTCGACTTTTTTCACCAGTACCAACTTAAACTTAAACCAATTTACATTTTGACAGTTATATTGAAAGAAGGTTATATTAAAATCATGTCAAAAATAAATAAATTAGTTAAAATTTATAAATTGTGGCTGCTATATAAAATATACAAGTCAAACAAATATTTGTGCACTTATCTTTACACCAACGCTCACTAATATATTTAAGCTGTCAGAAAAATGTATTGGTATCACTGCGAATGCGCTTACTGCGCATGTTTCTAGTATGAAAATCGAACGAAACTCGGATCGGATCTAGTTTCATTTCTAGTATGGAAAAAGTATAGCATCGAAATAGAAGGGCATCTACACTATACTTTTTTCGCATATTTTTTCTAGTATCAAAATATGACTTTTTTCTAGCATCGAAATATGAGGAAAAAGTATAATGTAGAACAGGCTTTAAAAAAGACTGATTATACAAGAAAATATTAAAAAAGTAAAACACAATCACAAAGAAATAACGGCAAAATAGACACGGCGCTACTGAATGCTCGGTCGGTAAACGTCAAAAATTTCTAAATTTTGATCTTATTTTTATTCCGTGGAAGGTAGCTTTGATTACAATGCGAACTTTGTTTGGTCACGTGAGCTACAGTTAATTTTGATCGCTGTGTATAATTGATATAATTTTACTAATTGATAATTCGTTTTTATTTCTTGTGTACATTGTATTTATATTTTAATTACTAATATAAGAAAGTAAAAATCATGAATAGCTGATCTTATAGAAAATGAATCCTTCCTATCTTTTCATAAATATACTATAAATAATTCAATATATCCTGGAAAAGATTATCTTGAAGATATTGCAATAATTTATATCTATACGTAAATTAAATATAGAAATATTATTTTATTTTTGGAAAAACTCTGATATTTAAAATTAATTTTTTACTATTTAATTAAGAAATAATTTATGGCTATTATATTTATATCAATATTATTTGCACAAAATATGTACTTTACTATTTCTATGTACATTATGTGAATGATTATTCAAAAGATATATTAATTTAATAAATTTGTACGCTCTTACATTTTCTTGTTATCTACAATACAGTTACAATACATTGACAAAATGAGTTAATATTATTTATTATAATATAATTCAATAAATAATTGTTTCCGTATTAACTGCTATTTTCACGTTGTAATTTGACATTTCACTATTAAATTTGTTGAGATTAACACGTACTTTAAGCTAGCAGTCCGGCTACACCCGAAGTTGAGTTCGGAGATCTTCGTGTAGAACTTATGAACATTAGAGGGCATGCCGAGTAGATGCTGTGACACATACTCGAGATTTACGGAATCGGGAAATTGCTAATTGATGAAGAAGAAAACAAAAAGAAAATAAGGAAAAGAAAATATTTTGGATGCATAGTATACGGAAAAAAAGGCTGGAGTATGGAGAATATTATACATTATTCCCTGATCTCATAGAAAATGATATTAAATTGTTTCAATACTTTCATGACACGAAAAATTTACAATTCTTCTTGGTATACTGCCATTTGGCTTAAATAGAGAAAACACATCATTCAGAACTGAGCCGAACGCATCGTATGCATCGGAAAAAGTTGCCTTCCTGAGAATACTAATTAGTTTTGCCGAGATAAGCTACGTGCGATTAGGGCATCCAAACCGGTTTCGGTCGAAACCGATAAACCGGTTTTTCGCAAAATTCACAAAAATTAAAATTGACTTTGTATCTATAAATTGGTAGATTTGGTATGAAAAATTATTAAAGAATTTTATCCGAATCAATTTAAATTTTTTTTTTGCAAAAACTATACACAATATTAATTTCCTACGTGTGTAACGAGTGTAACTACAACAAATAATATCCTTATTTAATTTCTGTATTTTCTAGTAGGGGTGACTGGGTACATTTGTAACGGGGTACGATTGAAACAACAAGGCTAATAACTCGAGAACTATAAGTAATTGGTCGAGAGTTGCAAGGGGAGATAGGAGTAGATTGGGCGCCCGGACACTTTTCACAATGTTTGGTTGACGTCGGTGCGTTGCTATTGCAAATAGAGGGACATATTATATTTTTACGCACAAAAGTAATTATTTTTTATCTAAGTTTTCTTCCAGTTACTCAGTGAAAATTAGAAGTAGTGTATTGAGTGTTTTCTTGCTTACAAAATGTACCTTACAGGTTATTGCAGATTGATCAATTTTTGTATTAGATATTTGGTTTCGACACTGTGAACTGTTTTCGACAAAAACTGATGATGAGTATGGTTGTAACAATTTTTGTGGGTACGGTTGTAACATTCAAGGAAGCAAAAAGAAACGAGTATGAAGAGAACTGAAGTCGAAAGCTAAGCAGATAAAGAGAAGGTTTAATTTTCATAAAAAATGTTTGTATTTGATCAGTTCTTTATTTAATGTCATGAAAAGGGTGTTTTTGATTGATTATTTCTTTTTTGAGCAGTAGTGCTCTTAATATTGTTCACTGATCAAAAGTACCAAAATACGGTATAAAAATGATGCCATGTTAGTTTTAAAATAATAGAAGACTAATAATGTAACTTGTTTGTGATTTAAGTATAATAAAACTATATTAATATGTAATATCTTTCATTTTTTGGAATGTTACTACTGACCCCCATTTCTGTTACAACCGACCCTGCTACGGGGGACGATAGTAACATATGCGGACTTTTTTCAAATTGCTCCTATCGGGTAACAATAGGCAACTTTCATAAAATTTTAAAATACACTTAAAATTTCATATCGCTACCATAATTTACGAAAACATTTTGAAATTTTTTTTTTGCATCTTTTGTCAGGAATAAATTAATGAAACTTCCTACAAATTCGCGCCAAAAAATGTGCTACCACTCTTTTGTGACGTCACATATTAGTAAACGCCAAAGAACTAAGCGTACGGAGCTTACCATACTAATAAGTGACGTCACATCACATGACTCGAGCTGTACATGTGGTGGGGACATTTTAATTCCGAAACAAATTTCAAAGTGAATTTATTTAAAAATGGTTAACAAAAAAAATAGTTTCTTTGCATTATATCATATTTTAAGTATTCAGGTTTATGTACAGTAAACTTCGCTTATAACGAACCTCAAGGGACCGACGAAAATAGTTCGCTATAAGCGAAGTTCGTAATAAACGATAAACATCAAAAATTCATTATTTTTGTTAATGCATAGGTACATGTTTCAAGTAGATATATAATATGAAGAACTCTTTTGCAAAACTAGACAAATTCAGATTTGTTCAAAATTGAGTTAGATATTGGTTTGTAATACATATACATATATACACTAACAATAATTTTTATGAATCTTATTTAAAAAAATCGTTTATTTTACTTTTGTTTATATTTGTTATTTTATATGATTTTTATTTATTTAAAGTAAGAGCTTTACGTGTTTTCTTCAAAATTGCGGAATTGTACATCTTTAACACATTAAATACAGTGAACAGTGGCAGACAGGCCATGTGGGGCATGCTGAAATTTCTACATGGGGCCGCTCCAATCGCGGGAAGATCCGATATTTTTTTTTCATACAATTAATCACATATACACAAGTACCGCAAGATCTGTTACAGTGACCCTACATATGCGGAATTGAAAGATTTCGAAGAATCCCCTGATTATTTGGTAAAATGCCGTTTTAAGTTCGTTATAACCGAAAACTTTTGCGATTATAATAAAAATTAAGGTTCGTTATATCCGAAAGTTCGTTATAAACGGGTGCGTTATTTGCGAAAAAAATAACACACGTTTAATGATACTTTAGTTCGTACCTTATAGATTGGTTCGTTATAACCGAAAATTCGTTATAAGCGGGTTCGTTATAAGCGAAGTTTACTGTATTTATAAAAAAAAAAATTAAAATTAAAATTTTATGAAAGTTCCCTATTGCATATGGCATTCAAATAGTACCTTCCATTATGTGTAGATCGTCATGAGACTCACGGTATATATACAGTATGTCCCAGCGACTACCATACATACGAAAATTAACATTGGGAAATTATGTAAGGATCAAGTATTGCTGTGTCTGTATCTAAACATGTGATTGTCACAAATTAAACAGTAGGTAGTTAAATTAATCAACTTTACATTACTGTCAGATTTCTGTTATTTTTGGGATTTGCTGAATTTAGAATTTATGCAACGTAAAAATAAAATAGAAGTGAGGTTAAGGTTTAGTGTTCCTGGATAAACCAACGTAAACCATTTATTATTTTATAATAAAGTTTTTGTACACAACGGATAAGCATTCAAAAATACTAATTAATTAAATGTTCAAACGTATTGCCGTTGACTACTAGACAGTTGCTCAGTCTGTCATACAAATTCCGACGTACATTTCGTAATGTTTGAGCGGATATTTTAAAACATGCCTCCCTAATACAATCCTTTAGAGATTCTAAATTTGCATGCCTTCGAGAAGTGTAAATTTTGGATTTTAGGAAGCGCCATAAGAAAAAAACCTATTCGGTGAAAAATCTGAAGACCTTGGACCTCAGTTAATAGGACCACCACGACCAATCCATTTGTTGGGGAATACTTCATTAAAGTAATTTCGCACGTCTCTTGAATAGAGAGCAGGAGCTCCATATTGTGTTGATATCAACTACTGCAGTAATAGCAGGGACTATTTGATTTTGCAGCATATCTAAATAAATTCTGCTATTTAGGGTACCGTCGATAAAGAGCGGACCAATTAAATTATTGCCCAATATTCCAACCCATACATTAAGGCTTTGGCGGTATTGTGTATGTGTGTGCCTATACACTTGTTCATTCATTTGGTTCCAATACCGATAATTTTGACGATTTGGTTCTCCATTTAATGTAAATGTGCACTCGTCAGTGAAACAAATATTTTCTAAAAAATGTTTATCAGCATGACATTTATTGAACATGGTGATTAGTTTTTCACTATCTGCTGCTAATAGTTCTTGCTGCGTCGAATATTTGTAAGCAAAATATTTGTGTTTTTAGCTCATCGACCTCCGGTCGAAGAGCTATAGTGTTCGGTACGATGTCTGTAGCATCTTCCGATGTCAAAAATTTTTGCCCTGGACCACGAAATGACTATTACAACATATGTCCGTATGTATGTCGCTCGTCCGCTCGCTCGTACGAGATTTTTTGTTCCACCTAGATCACCTAAACTACCCAACGGATTTTTATGAATTTTTTTCTGCAGATACGTGTTATGGTCTAGTTGTGCAAGGTACACTTTATTTTTCAAAACTTTCCTTCGTATTTGAGAAAAAAAATATTTTCCAATTTTTTTTCAGTTTTTATTTTTTTTCTGCGTTATTTTTTATTCAATTGTATTCAAAATTTTCATGCATATGCAGGAAATGGAACAATATTTTTCCATATTTTTTATTTTGAAAAATTATGTAAGGCCATTGGAGAAAAAAATATTTTTTAATTAAAAATTGAACAAAAGAAAATCAATGCATTTATAATCGGCTTAGTTTGCTTTGCTTTTGTCAACAGAAGAAAATGTATTTACACTTGTTTTAAATTTGTTGTTTTGTTTGCGACCTAGGCACCTAGGATTTTAAAAGTGAATCTTGATGAATAATAATTTGTGATATATTCAGACTTGCACATACGTCGATGAGCTGCAGGCATGTATGTCTGTATACATTCCTAGTTTAAGAGTGCGGTGAACATACATGCGAGATACTCCGAGATTATCTGCAATTTAGCTGCCAAAATATCTATTTCCTTGCTTACATTCTGGTTTTCATTTTTATTCCTTTTGCAATGACTATTGTCTCTCGGAATTGTCTCACAATTCCTGCAACTAAGTATATGCAGGGAATAGGCCGTTCATTAAAATGAACACTAAAAAGCTTACCTGCTAAATTCCATGCTACCATTTGAATATTTTCTTCTGTTGTATACACATTCATTGTTAAATATTTAAAAATGTAATATTAATCATTTTAAATAAATTTCCTTCAAATAACGAAAATTACCTGACAGAAGTAAATTTCTTACATAATTTTTCAAAATAAAAAATATAGAAAAATATTGTTCCATTTCCTGCATATGCAAGAAAATTTTGAATACAATTGAATAGAAAATAACGTAGAAAATAAAATAAAAACTGAAAAAAAATTGGAAAATATTTTTTTTCTCAAGTACGAAGAAAAATAAAATGTAGGGGAGAGCGGGGCTCAGTGGACACTTTTTTATGAATAGTTAAATATCTTCAGTATGTGATTTAATTTGAAACCTAAATTCGCACGGTAATTGAAAGGTATGTCTTAGCTATACTTACGATTTTTTTGGAATTTTTAGCTTTAGTCATTTTTTCATATTTGGAAAAAATATACACACATGTTTTTATGTCCACTGTGCCCCCACATAGGGGTACAGTGGACATCACCAAGGGGTACAGTGGACATCACTAAGCGGCACAGTGTATATTTTTCTTATTTCATAATTAGGAACAAATATTAACAAACCTGTTGGACTAGCATTGTCCAAGTCAATAATTAACTCTCTACATTTTCCATGTATCGTCCTAGAGTAGTTCTGAGTATATTAAATTTTACGCTTGCAGATTTAACTGAAATTCCTCCTTTTATGACACTTTTCACCGCTTCCTTCATTGTATCACCTTCCGTTTTTCCAATATAGGATTTTCTTTGCCAGTTCCGCACAATTTTCACTGTTAAAAATGTAATCCCTATATTAACACAATGACCACTGTACCCCACATGTCAAATGTCCATTGTGCCCCGTACTTAACCTTAATATATTTTTAAATTTAACAAGAAATTACCACGAGAAATTGAACTTTTGACACAATCAATTGAATATAGACATATCAATTTACTAGTACATAAAAACGTATATAATTTTATCATAAATTAATTACCATTTGACAGCATCCAAATACAGAGAAAAATTTACAGGTATATACGGAAAATCGTTTTTACCAATTGATATCTGAAATATCAACAGGAACAAAAAAAAATTAAGTGTGTTTATTCATGTATATAACTGCTATCTACCGTTGATCATTTAAAATTTTTATCACAGCAATTTCATAAAAAAATGTAATCTAGCAGTTTGGTATTCTAAGAAATAAATGACGATATGGTATTTATTAGTGCAATTATTTAGACTTCCTTATAAAAAGGAATCGCAAATATTTAAATCTGGTGAACGAGGTGCCCATTTTGCAGGAGAATCAGCTCCTCTGTCTATCTATTTGTTAGGAAACTGTACATGAAGATGATTCCGAACGTTCAATGTAAAATGAGGTTGTGCTCCATCGTATAGAAACCAAATGTCGCGTCTAAGATCTAACGGCAAGTGTTCCAATAAATCGGTATTTATTTATTTTTTATTAGTCTAAATAATTGCACTAATAAATATCATATCGTCATTTATTTCTTAGAATACCAGACTGCTAGATTATATTTTTTATGAAATGTACTGCGCGATCCCTCAGATTTTATTTTTTTGTGTCTAAACCTTAAAAGGTATCAGTACAGACAACAATAACAAAAAAATTACTATTGAATGTCTCTTTATGAAACTATTTTTTTTTTAATTATTGGCCTTAACATTAAAAAGTTTTCGACTGATTTATGCCGGGTTACCCGTGTTTCGTACACTAATGATCCACTGATAATAACTAATATCACCTTAAAAGATGACCTACATCTGTAAGAAATACAGTACCGAATATTATCAAAATCGATCCAAGCGTTCTGTAGTTATGGATAAAATAACTTTTTCTTGAAAGAACTTTGAAGCAGAATACTAGCTAAACGAAACGTAATTGCATATAGGTAAGTTTAGTTAAATCGTCTTATTTTCGAACCAGGAATCTGTGGTTAAGCGATGTCCACGCATTTTAGGGACATGCTGTAATATATATATATATATATATACAGGGTGACCCATCTGTGAATGCTCACCATTGGAATCTCCGAAACTATAAGAGATACAAGGTCGGTTAAATTAGACAAAAGTTGCGTATTTATGGGCCGATGTTGATGGCGGTTTTGTATTTTGAAAATATTGCATGGCTTACTAGATAATGACAAAAGTGTGATTTTCTCGAATTTTATATTTTACTTTATAAGTCGGAATGTATTGGAAATATTGAAAAAAGCTTGAAATAAATATTTTAGTATAACTAATAAGCCTTTTGATGAATCATATGAAATTTTTTTTTACTAGATATTGCCGAAGTTACAGCCTGCAACTTTAATTGTTTTAATGGGAACCATAGTTAATTTTAATCCAGTTCAAAAGTGCTATTTTTTCTCTTTACAATGATGTATTTGTTTACCTAAATATCTTTTTTAGTTTCGAAGAAAAATTAAAAAGTAAGAAAATAAATGATTTTTGTAGTGTGCCATGAAAATTTGGTATGAAACAACTGGAACTAAATATGTTATAAACCTGCAAAACAATTGAAATTCAATAATATTTGGTAAACAACAGATTAGAGACAAAAAATAATTTATGTAGGTATGGGCTTCATACGAGAATCTGTCTACTAGCTTTGAGTTTACGCAACGACTTTTGTTTCGTTTATCAAATGTTGTTGAATTTCAATTGTTTTGCACGTACATAACATATTTAGTTCCAGTTGTTTTATACCAAATTTTCATGGCACACTACAAAAATCATTTCTTTTCTTACTTTTTAATTTTTCTTCGAAACTAAAAAAGATATTTAGGTAAACAAATACATCATTGTAAAGATAAAAAATAGTACTTTTGAACTGGATTAAAATTAACTATGGTTCCCATTTAAAAAATTAAAGTTGCAGGCTGTTACTTCGGCAATATCTAGTAAAAAAAAATTTCATTTGAAGCTTTTTTCAATATTTCCAATACCTTCCGACTTATAAAGTAAAATAAAAATTCGAGAAAATCACACTTTTGTCATTATCTAGTAAGCCATGCAATATTTTCAAAATACAAAACCGCCATCAATATCGGCCCATAAATACGCAACTTTTGTCTAATTTAACCGACCTTGTATCTCTTATAGTTTCGGAGATTCCAATGGTGAGCATTCACAGATGGGTCACTCTGTATATATATATATATATATATATATATATATATATATATATATATATATATATATATATATATAAATATTATGTTGGTATTCTCAAAGTATATAAAGTGAAGAACTTGCTTAGATTTGTCGACAAAGAACGCTATAAATCTATGTCGTGTTATACGTTTATTTGTTGACTGATGTGTTACAAATTTGTTTTATATTGAGTCTGCATTATCCCAATAATATAATTGGAATAGTTTTAAATTTTTGCAGTATATTATTTTCCGTTTTTTTTTTTATTTTAGAATCTGTTAAAGTAAAAATACAAACACTATTGATTGACTTTTTGTAAAATAATTATTTTTTATTAATTCATTTATTGTTATTAGAAATACATATTTAAAAAATCGATTAACCGGTTTCTTTCTATTTAAAAACAGAAAACCGGGTTTGGAAATTTACCGTTTTTTTGGATGCCCCACGTGCGATGCGATGTAGTAATGAACGATGGATGTTTCATATAAAACATATATTTTTCCGATGTGACTAATACGAATGCGTATGATGCCGATTAGTGAACGCTTACCCTAAATGGATGAATATGATAGAAAGTATCTAGAATTAACGTAAAATTCTTAGAGACAATAATAGGAGAGCATGTATGCTAAGGTGTATAGATATTAACCCTTTGAGGACTACCGGTCACCTGATGTGACCACATATAAAATATTTTTTCTTTATTTTCCTATCGGTTCTGCAGTAAAACCACTATGTACACATGGTTGCCTATATTGTTACCAATGCATATACGCGGTTGCGTACACTTCCATCACTTGTTGCACTGTGGGCTAAGCATACAGTCTTCTGTCTTTGAGGTTACGATTACACCGGTTGTATTTTATTGTGTTTTATCGAATTCTGCACACAATGGCAGGTGAGTGTTGCTTATATTATTACATATAAGTATATATATGCAATATTCGATAATTATTTCATTATATTCAATCATAATATTTCATTATACGTAATTTATTCATGTGGTTTTATACGCTAACCACTAGGAATATACTAACACTTGTTTATATTTTTTACAGGAAATGTAAAATTCAAGATTGTCGATGTTGACAAAATGACTTCGGATGATGTTTATAATATGATAGAACAGATTCCATCGGATAATGAATCAATTGTATCTTCATCGTCTGAGGATGAAAATAGTGAATTATTCAACATTGAAGAAATGCAGGTAATTTTTGATGGTGCGAATATAATAAATCTAGCTACAAATAATACTGAAAGCGATTGGGATAGTGAAGATGAGGTACCATTATCAACTTTGAAACCAAGGGGTATCATTTGGACAAAAAATATTTCAAATTGCACAAAACTTAACAATTTTTCGGAGCCCGTAGGACCAAATATACCTGACACTGCTGAAACCCCTTTAGATGTATTTTTACAATTATTTCCATTAGAATTTATAGACCATGTCGCTTTTCATGTAAATTTATATGCTTTGCAAAAACATGGAGGAGATCCTAAGGCATTCGTTCAAACAACAGCAGATGAAATCAAAGTATTTCTTGGCATAAATCTCCTGATGGGACTAAAAAAACTGCCAAGCTACAAAGATTATTGGTCTTCAAGAGCTGAGCTGAGAGATGGTTACATAAGTTCAGTAATGTCACGAGATCGATTTTCATGGCTTCTTAGCTATTTACATTTGAACGATAATGAGAGACAGCCAGCAAGAAATGACAATAATTATGATAAACTGTATAAACTTAGACCGCTGTTAGATACATTAGGAAACACGTTTTTGAAGTCAATGAATCCAAATGAAAATCAATCAATCGATGAATCCATGATTCGTTTCAAGGGAAGAAGCAGCATCCGTCAATATATGCCAATGAAACCAATCAAGCGCGGATATAAAGTTTGGATGCGGTCTGATTCTACTGGATACGTACATCAATTTCAAATATATACAGGGAAAATAAATAACACATGCGAGAAAAATTTGGGATATCGTGTCATAAAGGATCTAACGAGAGATATCGTTGGGAAATATCATAAAGTCTATTTCGACAACTATTTCAATTCAATAGAACTTCTAAAAGATTTGCTGGCTGATAAAATATACGCTTGTGGAACAGCGAGAAAACATAGGAAAGGTATTCCTGCTGATTTGAAAGATGACAAGCAAATGCTAAGAGGGGAGTCAGATTGGCGTATATCTACAGAAGGAATTTGCTGCCTAAAGTGGATGGACAGAAGAGCAGTATTATTTTTAAGTAATTTTCACAATCCATCAGATGTACAATCTGCAGGAAGAAGAAAAAAGGATGGTTCCAAAGAAGAAATTTCTTGTCTTGGAATGGTCAAAGATTATAATAATCATATGGGCTATGTAGATAAATTTGACATGTTAAAATCGCTTTACGAATGCGATAGAAAGTCACACAAATGGTGGCATCGTATATTTTTCCATTTTCTGGACGTAGCTGTTACAAATTCATACCTTCTATTTGATAACAGGCATGCTTCAAAAATCAATCTGAAACAATTTCGACTTGCTGTTGCTTCAGGATTAATTGGTGCTAGTCAAGAAAATGTAAAACGGGGAAGAAAAAGTGGTGAAAAGCCAATAAACAGATTTAAAACTATTATTCCATTAGAAATACGGTACGATAAAAACGCGCATATGCCTATGCGATCAACATCGCTACGATGTGCTCAATGTAGTACTAAGGAAGTACCACATAGAACCTTGTGGAAATGTTCCACATGTAATGTTGGTCTCTGCATTAATGATAAAAGAAACTGTTTTTCTACGTTTCACACCAAATAAATGAAGCTAAGTTAGATTTACATACTTTGTAATATATTATAAACATGTGCTTAATAAGAAATGTCATGGTCCTAGTGGTTAGCCCAAGTAACCATGTCACCCCTCATTAATTATAATTGTTTAATTTTTAATTTTTGTAAAATACATGTTATTTAGTCCCTAATAAATAGTTTCTCATACTAAAAATCTTTTGCTTAAGAAAAATTTAATTCCGTCCTCAAAGGGTTAAGGAGGCGAGAGAGCTATATAAAAATAGAAGTTTGTGGCGGGCGATTGCAAGAAAATAAAGAATGAAATTGAATGAAAATTAAGTCCATAGCAGAAACTGTGTAGGTTTTTTATTATATTTAAATGTTTTATGTAGTATTTGGGGAGTAATTTTGAGGAAATAAATCGTCTGCTGTCTGCTACCCTAGTATTAGGACAGGCGTGATGTTATGTATGTATGTTTGAAAGCTTGATGATGTCTGAATGAGACGAAACATGTCGCAATATTTATTTTAACAAAACTAGTAGAACAATGTAATTATTATGCAACTTATTTTTTCATTATATGCAATAGGTTTACTCATTTGATCCTGAGGCGTCTACGGTTTACAGGTGCGTCCAATAAATCGGTTCTATTCAAAAAGTTGAAGTTAAACAAATTGCTAGATGTGGTTCGTTTCGCAGGGTCATTATGTATTTCTGGTTTCAACAAATGGCTGTTTCTGCAATTATTTAGATTGCCGTTTTGTCCTGAGAATGACCTCCTACCTGGAGGTCGAAACGTCGACAATATTAGTCGAAATTTGGTTTACATTAAATATTTTCTTCAACAACTAAGAAAGTCACTTATTCCAATCCCTTGGGGAAGAAAGAAAAATTTCTGTATATTACTGATATTTCGTTGACCTAAATAATTTTACAAATATGATTAATTCAATAATAAAAAAAAAATCTATTTTCTATTCAAAATATTGTCGTTTAATACATATGTTACAGCAAAAGCTTAAACCGTAATAAATGTATACCTATCCTACTAGGATTACATACATGTATATACTTTACCTTGAAATTACACGCAATGACTGAATTGATGTGTTGTTTCAATAATACGCTGTTATTGAGAAAGTCGAGTTACGCACGAAATAATTAATTGTCATTTTTATGATAATACATACACGATAAATTAACTTATGTACATGATTTTATTTGTAACTAGTTTACCTAATGTTATGGAGAATTGTTTTCATTTCTCTAATATTCACCGCAGAATCAACACATAAGAATCAGCAGAAGAAATATATAAAGAACACCCGCGAACAATAGTGATTTTATTATATCCAAACATTAGTTTTAAAATTTCATATCAGTTTTTCGTTAAATCGAATATGATTTTCTGTTTTTATACCTTGTTCCGCGCGAGTATAAACATGGCAATATTTACAACTTATATTATAGATTCTTATAAAGATCTTATGGAAAATAAAAGTGGTAAGTATATATTTGTTCATGTTATTTAGTTCTAAATTTGACTTGCAGACTTACGTAAAATATATTTGTGTATAATTCAAAGACTATAAATTTGAGGAAGGCCGATGAACAAATAGTTACATGTAATTTAAATTTAAATAAATATTTTAGCATACATAAGAGGCTTTTCGGAGAATTCGATGAAAATTTTTTAAATAGATATTTCTGGAGATACTTAAATGGAAACCAACTGAAAACAGCTATGGTTTCTCTTTACAATAATATATTCGTTTAAATAAATATCTTTTTCCGTTTTTAAGAAAAATTAAAAATTATGGAAAATAGAATGATTTTTGTAGTGTGCCATGAAAATTTGGTATAAAACAATTGTATCTATACTGTATCCAACACATTTACAGTATAAGTCCCTAGGAAACGTCTACTATAAACGTGTAATATTTGTTATCAGCGTTGCCATTAGTAAAAAACAAAATAAAAATAATTTGATGAAAAATGTATGAAAAATAATGTACTAGAAGTATACATGAACATCACTAGTTATATTAATGATTTTTTCGTGCATATTAATAATAAAAAACCAATAAAATGTTGATTAGAAAATATATAGTAATATTTATACTCGTTAGGTTTACGCTAAACGATGCCGTAAATTGGTTATTTGAATGGATACAAAGTAAATATATTATGAACATGCGAAACAGTGGCGTAGCTACTGTAGAGCAAACGTGTGCAATGCATAGGGGCCCACGAGTGTAGGGGGCCCTAACTTGGAGAAGTGAACTGAGAAAAAATACATAATATCATCAAGATAAAAGAAAATAAAAATACAAGAAAAAATTAACAAGGAAAATAAATAGTTTGTATTTCTTAAAAATTATGACTAACATGGGAGGGGGGGCCTCCGACCATACTTGCATAGGGGCCCAAAATTTCTAGCTACGCCACTGATGCGAAACAATTGAAATTCAATAATATTTGGCAAACAAAAGTTTAGAGACAAAAAATTAATTTATCTAGGTATGGCTTCATGCGAAATTTTTTTTAATAGTTTTCAGTTTACACAACGAATTTAAATTTTATTGCATGTACTAAAGATATGTAGATGCAATTGTTTTACATCAAATTTGCATGGCGCACTACAAAAATAATTCTTTTTATAACACTCTTTAGTTTTTCTTCGAAACTAAAAAATATATTTATGTAAACGACTACATCACTGTAAAGAGGAATATAGCACTTTTTAACTAAACTAAAATTAAATATGGTTCCTATTTAAAAAATTGAACTTGCATTCTGTATCTCCAGAACAACAACAAGTATAAAAATCAAATCCGTCGAAAAACCTGTTGTTTATGCTAAAATATCTATTTGAGACATTTTTCAGTATTTTCGGAACCTTCCGAGTTATAAAGGAAAATAATTAAAATTAAAAATTGAAATTATGCTCCGATTTATTGTAATTCTTTATTTATGCAATTAATTGTTTCTACTCCCGATTGTGCAACAATATACACCTCAGGAGAGACCACTATTTTTCCCCCAAATATAAAAGACCACCCAGAATAAGGACTAAAAAGAATAAAATAAATTGACAAATAATTTTTAAATACAAGTTTTTATTAAAATGCAATAAAAAGTAATAAGTAAATGTTATAATGTCCAATTTGTTTGTCCAGCTTGTTTTTAAAAATAATTTTTTTAATATTTTTATTTATTTCTTTTTAATGCAATTTAATACACGCTTGTTATTATTTATTATTATTATTTTTAATTTATTTTATTTTATTCGTTTTAGTCTTTATTCTGGGTGATCTTTTATATTTGCTATAAATAATATGAATAATGAGTTTATTATACGAGTTTAGTATAGGAGTGTGTGTATATACATATACATTGTTTCTCTTAACTTGTATGTGCTCCTGATACGTTATTGATAAAACTCATCTATTGCTACATAATTCAGTAAAAACCTCTTGAATTTATGCTATCCGGATACGTGAACCGAAAGAATTGTGACTTTTTCGTGATTTTCTCATTTTCTGGGAAACTGAGACAATGTAGGAAAAAATTGCAAGAAGTATTTTCGATTTGTATGATTTTTGTGAATTTTGGTCAATCGAATATGTATATGTTTGGGTAAAAATTTAATCCAAAGATTTCAGACAGACAGACTGACAGCATACAGCCAGACTCACAAGTGAAACTAAATAAAAGCTTGTACAAATCTATATTTTTGTTTGGTCTCAGGGTTTACCGAAACTAAAATACTAGTGCAGTCAGGGTGACCCTGACTGCACTACATTAGCAAGTCCGGCACAGTTTTCACCGTTTCGTTAACGCATGGAGTACCGTACTCCATGCGGTTACAATATCAATTGATTCAAAATAAGCCGGCATAGTGATTATTACATTTTATTCGTTTTAACAGATGTCAATGTTAATGTGTACAAATTTTCACATATAATCACTTGAATTTTGATAGAGTATTAATACATTTCAACGAATAGTAAGTAATTCATTCATTTTACACCACAAAAACACCGTATTTATCATGAAAATGGCCAATTTAATATTTGATATTACAACAATTGGGAGATATAACTTTTTTGCATAAAACTTTTATGCACTATTTTCAAAGCAGATTCGCTCGAATTTCGTCAAAATTTCCACACATCTTGATGGAGAATTTAGTGTAGGTTACAACAATCATAATACGAACCGGAAATAGTGAAAAATTGCACCGAAAAATTGTTACCAATGGCTACCATGTCAAAGGTCCTATAAAAATGTTCAATTTCCTATTTTTCCATTAATAGAAAGTGAAACTTTTCGAGTTTTCCGCAAAAATCTTTGTCTACTTCATTTTGTTCATAGTCCGAACTTGGTAATAATTTTCCCCGTAAATAAGTGATTATGAATGATGTAGTATGGGCTCGCGCTTCGCGCTTTACCCGTCAACGAAGTCATAGTCAGGGAAAATTCCATTTTCTTAGGAAAATTACTATGCAAATATTTATACAGCGTTCTGAAATGTCATTCTTGATGATTACGTAATTCGTGTAAGACAGCGCACTGCAATTGTAAGGCTGTAAATTTTGTCCATCATACATAAAATGGTATAAAATTCTTTATTTCTTGGATCTATTTTTGCAGGCATGTTTTCCCGTTGGTTGGCTAACAGATATGCAATGGTTTTGTCAATTACCAGACTATTCCATGAATCCCAGAACATTAACAGTAAGATTATCAATAATAAATACATAATAGCATATTAGGTGTAAGGTAAAAAAATGTGTTCTAGTAATGCGAAGGTTATTATTTGTATAAATTAGTACAGCTCGTCAAGATAGCTATGCGCTTCAAGTTTGGATGCACAATAGTAAAGTGCTAACAAGGCTCAAAGGTCAGGTTTTACATATTACGAACAACTATGATTGTTGAAGTTACATTAGTAGGAAGCAGAGCTCAGAACCGAAAAAAATATCGGTTAAAAACCGATATTGCGAACTTTATTTTCAAAACGGTTTTTTTACAAACCCATAATGTTCGTCACTGATTTGGGTTAAAGATGGTTTTTAAGAAGTATTTATGACCGGTTTAAAAAACTGTTTTCGAAAAAAAAATTATTAGATCACATTTAAAAAAAATGATACATTTATTTTATAACGGTATTTTGAATATTTTCTTTATTTCTATATATTATTAATTCAAACAACAAACAGTTTCTAAATTAAAAATAATATCATGTTGGTATAATTTCTTTTATCCAAAAACGTGATCCTTGAATACTACCAAAGGTTTTAATCCGGTGAAGGTTGGAATAGACAACTTGTTCTAGATGTTCAGAATAGTATATCTGAGCAATTGTAGTGCTGACGTTACGGGCATATGGTTTGTGGCCATTCTCAAAACGAAAATAAAATTATTTAAAACAACATCTGAAAATTGTATAAATATAACAAAAACAATCTGATGAAACAACTAATAAACAAAATTAACTATATACAGAAATTTAAATGAAAGAAGTCTTATGAAGGTCATCTGTATCATATACGAATAAACATATAGCTATATATCTATCTCTCTCATTTCAATTGTCAAGTAGCACGCGCGACAAGGACAGATATAACACGTTTGTCTTAACATTGTCCGAACAATACCACGACAAGCATAATAAAATGAGGCTCGTTGTACTCGATACTATTGCAATAACGTTAGTTGATTTCTTATTTCCTACACTACTAGCTGTCGCATAGGCGTGTAGCGTCATTTTGCTGCATTTTCTGTCAATTTGTCTTATTTTCCACTAATTAACACCAATATTATGCACTAACACAAACACAGTTATACTAAATCACTTTTATTGCAACCACTGTTATTATATTATTATCTAAATCGTTGTTGTAATTCAAAATGTGAGACACAAATGATTAACGTAATGAACTGTCAAAACATCGTATTTCTGTTGTTACCGGTGCTAAGCCGACTATTCAGCGAAAACTTTATATCTGGTATATACTAATGCATGCATTGTTCTTCTTTTGTTTATCTCCCCGTCATCTGCTAACCTCTCACCATCGGAAATTACAGAATTTTATATGCTCCATTAAAAATTAGATAAACGACGCTACTGAATGTGAGAAAATGGGCGTGGTTAAAATCTAAACTCGTACTGTTCAACGATGACTTTCACTGGACATCTCTTATTTAACAAACAGTACTTACCTAAATTTTTGTGGTGATAGGGAAGTGCTAAAAATTCTGGTAACTTTGAGGTACACGTACTGGTTTGATTCAAGTTAGATAATTTTTTTTGTTGTTGTTATTTCTAATAATTGTAATTATTAATGTTTGGTGATAACCGTTGGTTCTGAGGGTGTTATTATTTACATGTTGGATGGTGATGTCTAAAAAGTTAATTGAATTGTTGACTTCTATTTCTACAGTAAATTGTAAATGAGTATTGAAATTATTGAAGGCTGTAACAATATTATTAATTTGATTTTCCGGTAAACACATCAAAATGTCATCTATATATCTGAAATAAAATAACAGTTCGAAATCATTGTGGTTTAAAATTTCAATAAATTGCATAACTAATGCTCGGTTTCTCAGTCGAGGTTTAAACCGAAAATCAACTGATTCAGATTAAATGGCGGCTCAAGTGTTTCTAGAACAAGAATTAAGCTGATTCTCGGTTTAAACCGCTACTCAACTTGATTCGTGGATAGCGGCGAATCAAATATTTGATTCTCGGATCAAGAGCCGTCACTTCAGAATTATAAACTGATTTTTTTCTGAAAAATATAATAGATAAAGTAAAAAACAATAATAAAATACAATTTAACATATCTAACAAGGGGAGGTCGCCACCGCCGGAACACGGATTTGGCTGAAATTTTTTTTCGAAGTAGCTGTACACTAATGGTGTTTAGTGGCAAATTAATAGCGCGCACTATTTTGCCCTTTTCGAGAAAAAGGACTTTAAAGTTAACGCATTAAAGATTTAGCATTTATATACCCCTTAAAAATGTGCACTGACAGTTGATACAGTGTTGTCGTGTGGTTATATGTCCTATTTAACACGCGGTAGGTCTGGGTTCGATTCCCGCTTAAGTTGTGTTTTATTTTTACATTTTAATTATTCTTAATAAATTTAAAACTCTTTAAATTAATAATAAATTTATTTAATTTACACTCATCTCGTCTTTCCGCGGAGTTTTTTTTTGTAACTTTTCAAATAGTAATCGTCATAAAAAGAATTGAAGCAAAATCATAGTGAAAACTTGGCCTCCTTTATAAACGATACTTCTGCACGGGCAATTCAAATGCACGGATTACAAAAAACAAATGAATATATCTTAAGCAAACACATTATTTAAATTAATACATATTTAACGCTTACTGTTAGTGGTAGCACAAGTTAAAATTTGTGATAATTTGTTCGTTTAAAGAGTTTTTAATTTATTAAGAATAATTAAAATGTAAAAATAAAACACAACTTAAGCGGGAATCGAACCCAGACCTACCGCGTGTTAAATAGGACATATAACCACACGACAACACTGTATCAACTGTCAGTGAACATTTTTAAGGGGTATATAAATGCTAAATCTTTAAATCGTTAACTTTAAAGCCCTTTTTCTCGAAAAGGACAAAATAGTGCGCGCTATTATTTTGCCACTAAACACCATTAGTGTACAGCTACTTCGAAAAAAAATTTCAGCCAAATCCGTGTTCCGGCGGTGGCGACCTCCCCTTGTAAGTACATTTTGAAGTATGTTTTTCATGCTAAATATAGTTTATTTCAATAAATATAAGAACATGTCACTTTGTCGTAAAGATTTGAAAATCAGCCGGTACCACTTTAAATTTATAAATTGGATTTTTATAGTTTAAAATACTATAATAACTGAAGTTACACTATTAAAAACAAGTAATATGTCCGTATTATGAACTCGTCAATTTTAGTTAGGATCACGACGCGTTTCGGACTCTCGTTCATTATCAAGTGATAAGGTGTAGTGTAATCAGTGTTGAATCCAGACATTTTTCTCCGGGGTGGAAACTTCATGGCCCGGCGGGGGGGGGGGGGGTAGTAAAATATATAACATATATTTAAGTAGGTAACTATTATATATTTTTCAATTTACAAAAAACTGAAATTTCACCCGGGGGGTATTTTTTTCACCCGGGGGGGTTTTTCCCTCCCGGGTACCCCCTTGGATTCAACACTGAGTGTAATGTTATGGCTTATATACCTGCCGTGTTCATTGGTGTGTGACTGTTCAATGATGCGTAATCAGAACACCCTAAACAACATAAACTAACAGCCTTTCGAAGCCTAATACACCGACTAGAAACCATACCAATGAATAAAAGCGATTATAACAAAGAACTAAACATTATCAAACAAATAGCCACCAACAATGGATATAACATTAATAATGTAAATAAAATAAAACAAGATATTAAAAGAAACCACAAAAACAAAAAACAATATTCAAGAACCTAAACAATGGGCCAAACTAAACTTTTTAAGAAACACAACATAAACATAGCTTATAAAACTACAGACAACCTTAAAAGCCAAATTAATAATAACATAGAAAACATAGATAAATACAACCAAAGCGGAATATACAAATTAAAATGCAACACTTGTAATCTAAACTACATAGGCCAAACCGGTAGAAAATTTAAAGACAGGTATAAAGAACACACAAACTCCTTTAAAAAAATCGACTCCAACTACGCAGCCCACCTACTTGATAATAAAGACGCAGCAGGCGACATAAAAGACATAATGAAAATAATCAAAAAACACCCCAAAGGTAGGAAACTAAACATCATCGAAAACCTTGAAATATATAAAGAAAAACTTAAACAACCCATAATAAACATACAAATAAACAGTCAATCTAATGCCATATTCACACCACTCAAAATATTACACAAAAAACACGCATCATTGAACAGTCACACACCAATGAACACGGCAGGTATATAAGTCATAACATTACACCACACCTTATCACTTGATAATGAACGAGAGTTCGAAACGCGTCATGATCCTAACTAAAATTGACGAGTTCATAAAGCTGTGTTCACATATGTAGGGCTCGGTCCGGCCTAGCCTCGGTCTCGGGTCTCGCCGCTCTCATACGAAACAGATTCTTTCCATGTATTTCAATGAGAGCATTCACACTTGTAAACCGCGGTCTAGCCGGGGTCCCGCCCGGTCTGTGAGACTTGCCTGGCAAAGAATCTGAATAGGATAGACCGAGGCCCGCCTGGACCGCGGTTGACATGTGTGAATAAAGCACGGGTTTGGCTTGGGTCTCAAAACTCAAATCGTCTGTTCTCGATACCATTCGGACGTCTTCGGTACATATGCCTAGATGTATTTCAATAACAGAACGTAGTTTTTTTTTTTTTTTTGTGAAATGCAGTATTTCTAAGACATAATACAGGTGAAAAATATCTACAGTATAAGGTAAATTGTTATACTTATGTTATAAGCTGAGTATTTAACTTCATTACATAGAATTGTAACTATATATACCCTTGATTATTATAAGTTTATAATTAATACTATCAATTTAATACTATAAGGTAATACCCTGACATAATGGAATAATTCGTGTGACCGATTGTGAGTTAAAGCCGATAGTCCGTAATATAATACAAAAATGCCAAATTAGCTAATTGAACTATTTTTACTTTCTTATACATAGTATAAAGAAAGTATAGGAATCATGAAAAATTTCGATTGCGAGATTTTGATGGAAATACATGTTTTGAGGTCCCCTGAATACGTTTTGACTATTTTCGCCATGACGTCTGTGTGTGTGGATGTGTGGATGTGTGGATGTGTGGATGTGTGGATGTGTGGATGTGTGGATGTGTGGATGTGTGGATGTGTGGATGTGTGGATGTGTGGATGTGTGGATGTGTGGATGTGTGGATGTGTGGATGTGTGGATGTGTGGATGTGTGGATGTGTGGATGTGTGGATGTGTGGATGTGTGGATGTGTGGATGTGTGGATGGGTGGATGTGTGGATGTGTGGATGTTTGGATGTGTGGATGTGTGGATGTGTGGATGTGTGGATGTTTGGATGTGTGGATGTGTGGATGTGTGGATGTGTGGATGTGTGTTCATTATCTTCAAAACGAGCAAAGACAGGACAATGAAACTTCGTATTTAAAAGTTTTTTGATTATATGAAGAGCTCATTAGATTTCTAGCATAATCGCACAACCGGAAGAGGAAGTTTACTGAAGATCAAAATCGAACATTGTGAATTATTAGAGAAACTGAAAGGGATATGGAAAAAGTTTTGAAATAAAAGTTATAGAAAACAATAAGCTTAAGAAAAAATGTTCTATGCATTTTTGTTCTATCTTTATCCGATTTTGAGTAAAATGTATTTATATATTGGCATGTATTTAAAATATCATATATGCTATGAAAACTGAGAAAGAGAAGAATGAAAAATTGACGAATGACTTTGTTCTCAATAAAAAGATGTTTTGGACATGCGTGAAAAAGCTGAAGGGTGGTAACATGTCTTGTGTAAAAGCAGTTAAAGATCATGATGGTAATTTATTGTGGAAAGAATCCGAGATTAGGGAACGATGGAGCAGTTATTTTAGCAAATTATATGAAAATAATTGTGTTATAAATGATAATATGAATGATTTTGATTGTGGTGAAAATGAATGTTGGGATATAAATGAAGACGATGTAAGTAATGCTTTGGCTAGAATGAAAACAGGGAAAGCTGCAGGAATAGATGATATTACAGTAGAGATGTTAAAGTATGGTGGCGAAAAAGTGTTTGCTTGGCTAGTTTATTTATGTAAATTCTGCTTGCGGCAAAATGTTGTTCCAGAAGATTGGAAGCGTGCTGTAATTGTTCCATTGTATAAAGGAAAAGGAAATATGAGTGAATGTACAAATTATCGTGCGATTAGTCTCTTGAGTGTTGTGTGTAAGTTGTACAGTAGTGTTCTAATTAATAAAGTAAGGGAGATTACATGTAGTAAACTGAATGGTATGCAAGGTGGGTTTTTGCCTGAAAGAGGATGTGTGGATCAATTGTTTTCGCTTCGAATGATTGTGGAAAAGCGTTAGGACCGAAACAAGAAATTGTTTTGTGCTTTCATTGATTTAAAGAAGGCATATGACAGTGTTGTGCGTGAAAAATTATGGCCTATTTTGAAGGAGTATGGCGTTAGTGGTACGTTATTGAGAGCACTAATGGCTTTATATGTAAATAATCAAGCAGCAGTTCGTGTGGATGGTAGTTTGAGTAGATGGTTCAATATTGACGTGGGTGTGAAACAGGGTTGTGTGATGTCTCCTTGGCTTTTTAATTTGTATATGGATGTGTTATTGCGACGAGCGTTAGAGTGTACAAATGATGGTGTGAAAATAAGTGATTTCGTTGTGCCTGCATTAGCATATGCTGATGATGTGGTTATTATGGGTGAATCTGAGGAACAATTGACGAGAATGATTGAGAGAGTCAGAAATCAGGGAAAATGTTTGAATTTGATCATGAATGCTTCAAAATGTAAGATTTTAGTTTTTGAGAAGGATGAAGTTACGGAATGCAAGATTAGCATAGATGGTGAGCAAATGGAACAAGTTAGTGAATTTATGTATCTGGGATGCATGTTTTCGAAAGATGGACGGATGAATGCTGAAATTGAAAGAAGAGTGGTTGCAGGTAGAAAAGTTTTGGGCGCTTTGGGAATGTTTGCTAGAAATGTGAATGTATCAAGAGAAGCTAGGTTATGTGTGTATAATGGTGTACTTGTGCCATCGTTGATGTATGGATGTGAATGTTGGGTATGGGATAACCGGAATAAAAAAAGGGTAACTGCGGTTGAAATGAGATTTTTGAGAGGAGTGTGCGGAGTGACTAGAAGAGACCGTATTAGGAATAAAGTAGTGTATGATGAATGTGAAATTAGTAAAAATGTTGTGAAAAGAGTGGCTTCAAGTCAGCTGCGTTGGTTTGGACATGTGGAAAGAATGTCAAATGATAGATTGACTAAGAAGATTTATTTGGGTGAAATTGAAGGAACACGAATGCGAGGAAGACCGAGGAGTAAATGGATGAATATGATAGAAAATGTTTTGAGTGAACGTAAAATTATTAGTAGAAATAATAGGAGAGCATGTATGACAAGGTGTATGGATATTAACGAGGCGAGACAATTATGTATGGATAGGAGTATTTGGCGAGCTATTGTTAGAAAATAAGGAATGAAAGGCAGTTTTCTATTTTTTTAGTGATTGTAGGAAATAAAGGGCCTGCTACCCCAGTAATGGGAAAGGCGTGATGTTATGTATGTATGTATGTATGTATGCTATGAAAACAAAACAAAGACAAAATATTTACAGAAATGCGCATTTGAAATGTCAAATATGTGCCAATTTAAACTGAGTATAAGAAAGTAGTGTGGTGACCACACCAGATTTTTACTTATATAATTACGTTTGTGTAATTAGAATTAACTATTTAGAAAATATTTTAATTTCACAGAAAAAATTAAACATAATCTCCTTGCTACTACACCTTACAAGCGAGACCGCACTGAGACCCGAGACCGCGGCTGCCTAATGTGAATGCTCGCTAAAAACGAGACCCCGGCCGGACCGCGGCTAGGCCGGACTGAGCCCTATATATGTGAACGCAGCTTAATACGGACATATTACTTGTTTTTATTAATATTGACGATGAACTTCGGAACTGAGAATATAATATTAAAGTTACACTATTCGAATAATAACTAATATATGCAAGATTGATTTTAAGTAGTTTTTATAAATAATATTACGTTTTTGACTTTCTTATAAAATTTTTATTGCGAGATTTTGATGGAAATACACGTTTTGAGGTCCCCTGAATACGTTTTCCCTATTTTCTCAATGATGTCTGTGTGTATGTATGTATGTATGTATGTGTGGCCGTATGTTCATTATCTCATAAACGAAGAAAGCTAGAGTAATGAAACTTTATATTTAAAAGTTTTTGGGATTGGCGAAGAGCTGATTAGATTTTGGGTATAATTAGAAAACCGGAAGAGGAAGTTTACTGAACACAGAAATTGTAAATTTCAAATTATTTTAAAAACAAAAAACGATACGTAAAAATTTTTCAAATAAAAGTTGTAGCGAATATTATTATGAAGAAAAAATATACTATACATTTTTCGTCTATATCCAATTTTGAGTATAATGTATTTGTATATTGCCATGTATTTAAAATATCATATATGCTATGAAAACAAAACGAAGACAAAATATTTACAGAAATACACATTTGAAATGTCAAATATCTGCCAATTTGAATTGAGTATAAGAAAGTAGTGTGGTGCCCACACCAGATTTTTTTTTTCAATAATTGTTGCAGAATATCACATTGATATACTGTGTCGCGAATTTAATGCTTTCACTTCACTTTCATAATTAGAATTATTATTATGAATAAAGAGCGGATTATATGCAAAATGCATATTGTTGAATATTGATCTTGTAAAAAAATCCTTCCGGATCTAGATGAATCACATTATTTGAAGTTATATAACACGAACTTAATTTTGCATATTTTGCATATATTTGCAGTTATGATCATATTTTCGTAAAATGTGCATATTATTGCATAATTTGTGCTTTTCTAAATAAATCTTACATTTTACTCAAAACAAAATTCACTCATGTAAAATAATTCATTTGCTACGATCGTTGTGAAGTTCGGTCAGGTTGTACTTAGAGATGCACCGAAGCATGGTTTGGCCGAATAAACGAATACCGAATATTCGGCCTACATTTTCGCCGAAGCGCCGAATATTCGGCCGAAGCATTTTGTAAGTAAAACATTTAAATTTAAACTCCGGACAATTTGCTCAAAAATATACTTATTTTAACCAAAGAAAAATACCTACAAAAATATAATTATTTTATCCAAGTAAAATGACATAAAATACCTTATAATAAAAAATAATTATAGCGAATTTAATAATTGAAATGAAGTTTTGTTAAATTATGATGTATGAAAATTAATTATTCGGCATTTTTTTGGGAGCAACCTACTTCTCTTCATAAATATACCCAGCCTCTGAAAAAACTCTTTCACGATATACGCTTATAGCCTGTCCATATGCCAGCAATAAGCTTTTTCGCTTCGGCCGGCCGAATACCGACTCTTGCTACTGCTTCGGCCGAAGCCGAATATAAAACAAATACGCCGAATCAGTCGAATAACGAAGCGAAACCGAAGCTTCGGTGCATCTCTAGTTGTAGTATTCAGTTCAAAAACATTCATTTTGTCGTTATGATGAAAATCATAGGTAAAACACAACGACCTAAGTTACATAATGCACATTCGTAATATAGTGTTTGCAAATTTCGTTATAAAAATATAAGATAGAACATTATATTTTCAGAAATGAAACAAATAATTTTCCGATGAATCTCAATCAATTATGTCTATGGCACACCTATCATACAGCATCATAGAAAATATGAAAAACAACAGAACCCACCCGTCTTCGACGAAAAATAGCTGCCCTTTCTATTTTCATCGCACAGCAATACGCTGAAACGAAAGTGTCTTCGTTTCACATGTATCTTTTGTGTCGCATTTTAGGTTAGTTTGGGTTTATATTTGTCATTTTGGTTTGAGAAACGGATGCTTTCTGTTTTTTCATCGTATTTTCTACGATGCTGTAGGTGTGCCATAGGCATTACGGAAGCAAAAGTTATTCCAAATGGAATAGACTTACCGCAACACTTATAAGCACCAATTACTGTTTTGTGTACGTAACAATTTAAAAATTGGAGGCCGAAGTCCTTCCGTTTACAGACCCTGATCAATAAGTTTAATATATCTTGTAGTGAAGTTTGTGGTTAAATAGGTAAAGCCATTAAAAAAAAAACTCAATAAAGTTTTAGCGACAAATTCTGGGTACCTACTAGAACTGGATTAAAATTAACTATGGTTCCCATTTAAAAAATGAAAGTTGCAGGCTGTAACTTCGGCAATATCTAGTAAAAAAAAATTTCTTATGATTCATCGAAAGGCTTATTAGTTATACTAAAATATTGATTTGAAGCTTTTTTCAATATTTCCAATACCTTCTGACTTATAAAGTAAATAAAAATTCAAGAAAATCACACTTTTGTCATTATCTAGTGAGCAGTGCAATATTTTCAAAATACAAAATCGCCATCAACATCGGCCCATAAATACGCAACTTTTGTCTAATTTAACCGACCTTGTATCTCTTATAGTTTCGGAGATTCCCATGGTGAGCATTCACAGATGGGTCACGCTGTATATTTGACATTTTTTGTGCATATTAATCCGCTCTTTAATTATGAAAAATACTACACATTAACTAAAATTTGAACATTTCAATATAAATTAACATATGTAGGTACATATTCCAGTAATGTTCATGACTGAATATACCATTATTAAATAATAAATAGCGAATGTCATTTCACTACAAAGAAATATTTCATATACACACACATATATTGAGTAAAAAAGTAAATATGTATAATTATTACATTATATTCACACCATAATTACAATTTTAATTATATGTATCTTTATCACATTATTGAATATTTTTAGTATACGAATATAACCTCCAAATGAAACAGATTGTGACCTATCTTTTTTCCCTTTTATATAACTTGACCGTATATCACAAATTAATGCAATATCCTTTTCCATAGTATGGAATCCTTATCTTCCTCATCCTATGATTAATACCAGTCATCTGACAGCGACTCAATCTCGGATTCCTGACAATACTGCAAATACCAGAATCTGCAAATTTCGCAATAATCTCTTGGATGTGTACAATAACCTAGAATTAGAAAAAAAGAAACTTTCGCTGTCGTTTTGCATTGATATTTTATAATTGAAGAATACAATTGTAAAATAAATGTATATTGTAAAGTTAAAACAGTATTTAATTTATTTCAACAAATATTACATGGCATTTAGATATTATGAATAATAAACAACATCAATGTTATACTAATACTTACAAAAACCAAAATGATAATTTAGTTTAGGATAGTTTATAATTTTCTGCTCTGACACCTCGCAGTCAAACTACTTTAGAATTATTTACAACGCACTGTAGAATTATTAGTTGTCAAATGTTTGAAAAGTTTCAACCAATCAGAGAGCGTTTTACAGTTATACGACGATTGATCCGAAATCAATTGATTCGCCGTTGATTCACGTCCTAGAAACGCAACGGAAGTTTAAATCGAGAATCAAATTGAGCGGGGATCAGTTGATTCTCGGTTGTGGCCCATTTAAAATAGACACCTGTATATATAAACCCTGAAATAATTGTATATTTTATTGCTTTTTGATTACTTTATTGCATATTTTCAGGTAGCTGCTGCTTGCTGGTATGCCTTTTTAAGCAAAATGCTTATGTTGTTAGACACGGTAAGATTATATGAATTATAATGTATAATATGAGATTTGTCATGTATGTATTTTCTTTTTGTACAAGTATGCCCATATTAGGCAGGTGTACCAAGATTCGAGACCATTTTTTTTAATGTTAACAATTTATTCTAGATCATTATTTCTCTACAGTCCACGAAGAGTATTTTTTTTTTAATACGTAGTTATTATATTTTTGTAGTATGTGTTATTAGGCCAATTATGGATAGGAGAATATATGTTGGAGTAAGGCTTTAAATGAATTTCCGTATTGGCAAATTCTAGTTTGTTTATTTAAAACATTTAAACATTATTATATTTTTATAACCATTAATAGTACATTATATTATAAATTACAGAAATGTCACATCATAAACGAGTGAGACAAATATTACCTGCTTATAATAGCATTTCGTTCATGTCTGATATACGACGTTTTATTTTAGAGTAGTAGCCATTGTAGAAAACTGAGAAAAGATTACTTACTTTTAAACAAGTCAGGCAAAAAAATTGCATAACCATTGTATTGTAGCCATAGTTACCTTTGTAACTGATAGTTGTCACCAAGTTTTCTACCATTATAGACACTTGCGAGCATTTTATCTGACATATGAATAATGTTGGATTTTTGTCACAGAAAACAATTGCATAACGCAAAGTGTATTCAAATTAATACAGGAGTGATGTCATAAAAAACGAATTATTGAGAAGCCCCGCCCTTATGGCAATACGATGTGCGTATAGATTTATACGAATCAAATGTGTAGGAAAGAGATAGCTTGTTTTGTGTATGTCGTGAATAATATTTATCTGATGTGACGTCACTCCTATATGGATTTGAATACACCATACCTAAAAGGCCGCTACTGTAAGATAAATTCTTTTAAGAACTGTCTATGTATTATAATAACAATTTGACATTATGCCTGGAAACATTTGATATTTTTGTAATTTTCTAATTTATTTTGCTTAATGTAAATTTGTGTTTCACAGGTTTTCTTTGTTTTGCGGAAGAAGCACAATCAAATTTCTAATCTACATTTGATTCATCATTCAGTAATGCCTCAGTTTTGTTGGATCGGTGCACGATTTTTACCTGGCGGATCACTAACGTTCTTTGCATTGCTAAACACGTTCATACATTTGGTTATGTACGGATACTACCTGCTAGCTGCTCTGGGACCCCACATGCAGAAGTACCTTTGGTGGAAGAAGTACCTTACAGTGTTGCAAATAGTATGTAATATAACTACAATTCTAATGTGTCAACTAAGATGTCAACATATGCGAAATCAGTTAATCTTCTACTATAAATTGCACTTACGAGGTGTAATCAAATACTTCAGACAATTGCACATGGAGTGCCACTGGTATGTCTCAGAGCTACTTAGCTATGTTGAAAAACAATAACTTTCAATAATATTGTTCATGCGGTTTCCAAGTCCGTGTCGATTTTCTGAATGGTATTTTAATGCGGTGATAGACGAGGATAGAATATTTTATTTTATTTGTTTAAAAGTTTTAATGAAATTCAAGAGAATGTGTGTTCTGTCTCTTTTATGCCCGGTTGCTTAGACGTGATTTAATTTGAGAAACAAATGTTTTGTTTTGATTCTAGAATTCAACCAAGATTCGTTTCCAAAACGCGAGTCTTTGATTCTCTATGAGTCGTTGAAATTCAAATAATTGACAACAAATATTTTTTTGTTTCGTACTAGCAACAGTTTAATTTATTCTAGAATCATTGTCTCACGAATTAAACCTCGTCCGCGCAACTCATCATGAGTATTAACATTTACGGAACTTATATCTAGGCGACTATGATTATTAAATTTTAAATATCATAAACAATGTAATTTGTCATTAAATAAAATTGTCAGAATATATCAAAAATATCAAAACCTAAAATACTCGCATATTTGCATATTCAATATTGTGATTATTGTTTTTACTTTCTTATACGAAGTATAAAGGAAGTATTGCGAATCATGAAAAATGTCGATTGCGAGATTTTGATGAAAATACATGTTTTGACTATTTTCGCAATGGCGTCTGTGTGTGTCTCTATGTTCATTATCTTAAAAACCAGCAAAGACAGGACAATGAAATTTCGTATTTAAAAGTTTATTGATTATACGAAGAGCTGATTAGATTTCTAGCATAATCGCACAATCGGAAGAGGAAGTTTACTGAATAACAAAATCGAACATTGCGATTTATTGGAGAAAATAAAAGAGATATGGAAAAAGGTTTTAAATAAAAGTTACAGGAAACAATAATCTTAAGAAAAAATGTTCTATGCGTTTTTATTCTATCTTTACCCAGTTTTGAGTAAAATGTATTTATATATTGGCATGTATTTAAAATATAATATATGCTATGAAAACAAAACAAAGACAAAATACTTACAGAAATAGTACTTAATTATTGTTTTTCCGTTTCAGGTACAATTCATTCTGATAATAGAGCATACTTTAGCACATTTAATTATTAAAGACTGTGTAATATCTAAATTATTCATATCCTCAATAGCATGTTTTGCCGTAGCAATTCTTATATTATTTATACATTTTTATCAAATGGAATATAACATACGGGCAAGACAGGTAAGTGAAAATGTTCATTTAAAATTTTCAAGAGTACGAGGCAGAAATACTAAACTCTGACAATAGAAGCTACAAATTCCCAGTTGACGTCATATTAACTTAACTACTGCATGCGACCTCGGCCGCGCTTTTTACTTTCTTATACATAGTATAAAGAAAGTATTGGAATCATAAAAATTTCGATTGCGAGATTTTGATGGAAATACACGTTTTGACTATTTTCGCAATGACGTCTGTGTGTGTGGATGTGGGGATGTGTGGATGTGTGTCTGTATATTCATTTCAAAACGAGCAAAGATAGGACAATGAAACTTCATATTTAAAAGTTTATTGATTATACGAAGAGCTGATTAGATTTCCAGTATAATCACATAACCAGAAGAGGAAGTTTACTGAACATTAAATTCAAACATTGCGAATTATTGGAGAAAATAAAAGAGATATGGAAAAAGTTTTTAAATAAAAGTTATAGGAAACAGTAATCTTAAGAAAAAATGTTCTATGCATTTTTGTTGTATCTTTATATATGTGCCAATTTGAATTGAGTATAAGAAAGTAGTGTGGCGGCCACACCAGATTTTTTTGTTAAAATTTAAATACTTATGTATGTTACATACGTAAGTAAAATTATGTGTTAAGGTATTTGTAAAATAAGTTGGATTGTTTTTTTGTAATACTTGAATATTGTTTTTGTTGCTTCAGTTTCTTGCACTCACGAAAATGTACTCTTTTCTAGCATATATATAATGTACTTAATGTACTAACATATGTATGTACGTCTGTATTATCTTTATAAAGTTTTGACTAGTCATTTTTAGTCTTCATGAAGTGCGTTATAACAAATCAGTCAGTGGCGGCTCGTCCGTAAGTGATGCAGAGCGTAATATTTAAATTGAGTGAAAATAAGCTTTCAAAACTTAGTTATTTAGAACAGTTGGCAATAAAAGAGCAAGGTCGTCCTACACCAACTGCAATGTAAAAGTTATTGATAAGTTTGCAGAAAACAAGGAAAGGCGTATCCCTCTAAATTTCAAATTAAACCAATAAAGAAAATTTATTTCTTTAAATTCACATTTTATTGATTACTTGTTCCAAAAATGTGTAGCACAAACCGCCACTTGAATCAGTATATCTAACAGTTTTTTGAGGTGCAAGAAAAAGCGCATTGTAGCAAATCAGCGTTAATTAGGGCAATGTTAGACGGGATCTTACTGCATTTAAAACTCATATATGTGAGGATAGAATTATATATTTAGCTTAAATTATTTTTTTCCCTAGCTTTCGTGATAAAAGGTTCACACATTCAAACCTTTGTTGATTTGGTAAATCTAGATCTACAGCAATGCTACTAAACATAATTTTATATAAATTAAATTATACTAAAAACCCGAGTAGATACCTTCCTGCTGTTCAACAATTCCATCCCACCCTTCCAGTTTGGATTTAGAAAAAATCACTCAACAAATCACCAAATACTAAGAATATCAGAAATAATCGCAAAAGGATTCGAAAATAAGCATCATACCGTTGCAGCAGTACTAGACGTAGCGCAGGCCTTCGACAAAGTATGGCACGATGGCCTACTACACAAAATTAAACGTATGAATCCCCCGCCATATTTATTCCACATTCTGCAATCATTTGTGTATAATTGTACATTTCAAGTTAATATTAACAGCAACACATCCACTGCCAGAAAAATTCGAGCCGGAGTATCACAGGGATCAATATTAGGACCAATTTTATTCAATATCTACATGCATGATATACCCGAATGTCAGAGCTCATCCCTAGCTATGTATGCAGATGATACAGCAATATTAGGACAGCATGCAAAGCGTGGAAATAGCTAGAAATAATGTACAAACAGCACTGGATACACTAAATCCCTGGCTGAACAGGTGGAAGATCACACTTAATGCAGACAAATGCGAAGCAAAAATATTTACCCTTCGTAGAATAATAGATCCAGAAAACCTGATAATTAATAATACAGACATCACATGGAATCCTAGAAACTCAGCAATCAAATATCTTGGTGTGCACCTCGATCGTCGTCTGACGTGGAAAATACACATCCGGGAAAAAACTCCAAGAGGCTAACAAGAGACTAGGAATACTCTACCCAATAATTAACAGAAAGTCTTCGCTTAAAAAGGAATGCACATTGCTAATATACACGTCGATTCTGCGGCCCATAATTACATACGCATGTCCAGTATGGGGAGCAGCCTCAAAAACCCAAATTAAAAAACTACAAACGTACCAGAACAAATTGCTCCGAATTGCAACAAACTCACCCTGGTTTATCAGAAGCCCCCAACTACATCGTGAGCTAGGAATCAGGACAATTCAAGAACATATTAATAAAACAGCAAGAACATTTTTCACAAAAATACCAATGTGCACTAGCGCAGACTACTTCAAACTAGGACAAAGGACGAGACGAAAAACAAGAATAAGGAAACAATTACCTCAGGACATATTGTTGATCACAGAAGACGAACTGGACTAAAAATACGAAAGTAATAAAGCGCAACGGTGGTTCTAAAAACTAACCCAACCAACGATATCAAATAAGATAACAATACCATGAAATAACAATGAATTGTTGAACTGGTAAACATTAAATTAAAAAAAAATAAATTAAATTATTAAAATATGTCATTTAAAAAAAAAATTAGTAAAAGTGAGGATACGATTACCATTCTAAAAGTTTCGAGATTCCACAGTCAGCAATTTTTATTAAATCATATTTCATGCCGGTTATCAAAATATTTTTACATTTCATATCTCCGTGTATAATATTTTTCGAGTGTATATGGTCTAGTCCAAGCAAAATTTAACAGAAGATATTAAGTGCAATCTACAAAAAAAATATATGTAGCTAATACAAGTAAAATAATGTTTAAAATTTTTTTATAATAATTTTCACTTAAAATTATAAACAGCTCAAATAACTTAAGTTCAGATGATGATTTTGTTATACATCTATTTCGCTATCGAAATTAAGTTTGATGTTACCTCTTGCTTAATATATTCAAATCGTCTTTGGTTTACAATATATTCGTATAAATTTCCTTTAGTAGCGTATTCCATGGTAGTACAGAAAAATCGTTTCGATAAAAAATGTTTGTAGTATTGAATTACATTGGGATGTTTCAGGGATTACAGTATTTCTATCTCGTTATTAGCCGCCTAAAATGAACACATGTATCAGAAATTGAAGCATTACTTAAAACTCTATGTATATATATATATATATATATATATATATATATATATATATATATATATATATACATATATATATATATATATATATATATATATATATATATAAATCTACGTCCATTATGCCTAAATTAGTATAAAAAATGTACGTTATAGTATACTTGGACGAATATATCGTATCTTGGTTTCATGTCGTTCTATAAGGGACTGGTCAGGTAAAAAATAGTCATGCACAATTGCTAAACTACACGTCATGAAGTGACTGACCGATTATTACATTTCAGATGTATCGGGTTTATAGAAGTTTTCTAAAATTTTATTCATTCTGAACGAACGTTTGCTATCCTTAATCAAGATATTCGAGATCAAGATCTGTACCTGTTTTTGTTTTATATTTTTTAGAACGAATAAGACCGTGCACGGTAACTTAAGGATGATACCCTACTGATGTTATGTACATATTACAGTAAAAGCTTAGAACGTTCTAAATGTATACACTTCCCTATCCTACCCTCCACAAATCTACCTTACTAGGAATGTATACTTTCCTACTAATTGCATTACTACATTACTAAATGATGATTTTACTGCGACATATTCATCAAATAATATACACATTTTCTCTTGGTGTCTAGTCAAACATCCTACCTCTCTCCCACACATGCACTACGGACAGCTGAGCGTGCAACAAAATGGATACACAAATTCACTTATTCACTATAAATTCCATTTATTTATAACAGGATTCGACTTTCATCTTCTGTATGTTATATTCAGATAAATATCTTCGTCATTGATAAAAAACCGTAATTACAAACTCACGGAACATTATCATTTCACCTGATGAAGACTACTGATCTTAGTTGCCGAAACGTTGTGTACTAATGTTATATTGATTGTGTTTTAGTACCGTAACATACAGACGATGGAAGTCCAATCCTGTTTAAATCATTCTCAACATCTACGTCATTCAAAGAATAATAAATTCCATTGTTTCTTGTAATAATGCATGTATATAAATAAGTTACCTCGACTCTGGCTTCGTTTAAATGTTTGTTAATTTCTTTCAAAACTATTTTCTGTTCATTTATTCTTCGTTCACAGAGATATACCACTCTGAAATAAAAATGTATTTATTTATAATAATCTGGATATGATAGGGAAAATCAAATAAATCAATATGTATTATAATAGTACTATACATATATACCCATAAGTTCCTGTGCCTATTTTTCGATAACCGTCCATTTCATCTCTAACTTGTCAAAAATAATAATTTACAACTAACGCCATTTTATCCTAGACAAGTTCATGTTTGCATGTTTCACATGAAGCATAAAACTAAATTCAAACATGTTCATCTAATATCTTAAGGCAGTGGTTCCCAAACGTTCGACCTCTGTGTACCCCTTCTAAAATTTTCATAACACTGAGTACCTCTCGTAAAAAATTGCATATACTTTAATAACAATAAAAAAGATTCATTTTTTCTTCTTTTAGTACATAAACAAAATAATTATAAATGAAAATTAAAATTCATTCATAATAAAATATAAATAAAAATTATATTATTAATTACAATCAATGAAAAGGATGAAATGTTGAGTCGTCAGATCATCATAGTTTGTTTCCCTGGTTGTTAATTTTAATCTAATATGCGGTTCCACATCCAAAAGCCTGTTCCTTTTTTTGACTTAATGTCAATGCACGGAATTACAACGTCCGGCGACGCAGCGGCCAGCCGCGGCTATGCATACATAAAAACCACACATTCGCAATACTAACAAGTAACGCATGTTTTTATTATTTTGTTTGTAATTGAAAAAAAAAAGTCACCTACTTGTTGCATCAGGCGCAGCCAAAGCCCAGTGCAGCGCGTACCCACATCAAACTCTTCTCGTCCCCCAAGGGGTACGCGTGCCACACTTTGGGAAACACTGTCTTAAGGGCATGCACTCGTACAAATTATATTAATAATTTCAAAGAATTGTTATTTAATTAAAACAATATTATAATTGATAAGGACAGACAGTCTATAATAATATAATATAAAGAATGATTATTATTTTTTGAATGCATGTCCAGATGTTCACTCAATAGAGAATAGTAAGTAAATTTATGTGTTTATTGGTATGTTCAGAGCCATTCAGAGAAAATATGAGGCCCGGAGTAACTAATATTTAGTAGTAAGCAAGAAAATAAATTCAAGAGTATTTAATATAATATTTATACAGGCTGTTAAAAAAAAGGGTAAAAAAATTGAAAATAGTCTAGTTGCGTGCGCTATGATTTCTCTTCTGTTTTCTGTAGAAGATAATTATATGTTTATGGCATGATTAAAAATATCATCAGCCAATTTTGTTCAGATACAGGGGTGAACGTAAACCAAAGAAATCCCCGCAGTGCCATTCCAGTTTAAAATCACTAAACAAAGATAAATAATAGATTATATTTCATAAAGAATTTACAATAAAAAAAATAATTTAAAGTAATCCATAACACTAGTTTACACGAAAAATGAACCAAGAAAAAAAAGTATTTTTTAGACTAATTTTGGGTCAGGGAAAACAAAAATGGCAGTCATTTATTTTTCCAACGAATAGTTTTCGAGATATGTATTTGCAAAAAACATGTTTTTTAGCTCATTCTTCGCATACTGGCTTAAATATTGATAACGGTTGATCCAATTAACATAAGCTGTATATCGTTCGAAAAGTATATTCTTCCACTTTCCGACGGTATCTTATTTTTTTAAATCGGATTATAATTTTTTGGGTCACAGGCGATATTTTTAATATTAAAGACAATATTGAACTATTAAATAAATCTGGAGTGTATTTATTATCCTGTAGTTGTAATGCTATTTATATAGATCAAACAGGGAGAAATTTCAAAATTAGATTAAATGAACAATTAAAGGCAATTAAAAATAAAAATTATTCAGAAAATTCTACGTTTGGAAATCATATTTTGGTAAATAACCATACAGTAAATATTTTAGATTTTATCAAAATTTTACATATTGAAGATGAAGGGCAAAAATTAAATTATTTAGAAGTGTAATGATTTCTACTTTCTTTACTTTAAATTTAAATACTCATTACTTACTCATCTCTGGGTTCTTGCCTCCAGGCCTCGTTATTAATAGAAATACATCTTTTTGATAATAATTGTAATATATTGATATAATATAATTTTGAAGTTTACATACCTGAATTATATGGATGAACAAAAAAACTATTGATTTTCTCGCTAATATTTCACAACATGGTTCTTATCTTTATTAACGTGCGTATCACGCTGTTCACTCTTTGCTGGTCGGGGACGGTCTCTCGTGCAGCGCGTTGGGCTACCACTCGAGCCCAAAAACGCTGACATTACTTAATTTCATTACAGAAGCAATTGAAATCTATAAACATAAATCTCAAAATTTCAATTTGATAAATGAACAAATTGATTTAAATTATTCAATTCTTTTTAAATGTCCAAATTAAATTTAGTTGCCTTTGGTTTTCGTTTAAATAATAATATAAAAACATTTTTTATTTGTTTTTGGTTGTTATGTATTTTGAATGTATAATTTTTGTGTTCCCGATGATGACATAGTATGTTGAAACGGTGACCGGGGTAGGGTAGGGTAGGGTAGGGTATGGTAGGGCATGGTAGGGTACGGTACGGTATGGTAGGCTATGGTAGGGGAGAGTAGGGTATGGCAGGGTATTCTAGGGTATGGTAGGTTGTGGTAGCTTATGGTAGGGTATGGTAGGGTATGGTAGGGCATGGTAGGGTATGCTAGGGTATAGTGTAGAGTAAAGGAGTGTATTATTAGGTAAGGTAATAATACAGTACACTTCCCTACCCTACCATACCCTACCCTACCCTACCCTACCCTACCCTACCCTACCCTACCCTACCCTACCCTACCCTACCCTACCCTACCCTATCATACCCTACCATTCCCTAGCATACTCTAGCAAACCCTACCATACCCTACCCTTACTCAGTCCTGCGGTTTTTTCTATGTACGGTTTTTTCCGTGTGCGGTTTTTTCCATGTGCGGTTTTTTCCATGTGCGGTTTTTTCCATGTGCGGTTTTTTCCGTGTGCGGTTTTTTCCGTGTGCGGTTTTTTCGGGTGCGGTTTTGTACATGTGCGGTTTTTTCGTGTACGGTTTTTTCACAGAATCGTTGAAACATGTTGAACATTTAAAATATAATAAACTAGTAAAACAATGTAATTTTTATTAATTCTTTCATCGTCTTCTTTGAAATTTGTGGAATGACCAACTGGAATTGATGGTTTCTTGTTACCTTTATGAAATAAAATAGCTTTTACACTATATTAGCTGCTGTCGATAAAAGGGCGCCACTCGTTCATATCATGGTTTTCCTCAAATGCGGCAATCAACTCGTTCACATTGTTACAGTAGCGCGCATGTCATTGAAAATGCAATTCAGCGATGAACAAGGCGAGAGAGGCTTTTGGAACAATGGAACAACTGAAAGTGAGTGATTTTAAAAAATTTCGAAAAACCCACTTTTTTCGACTCTCATCGCCTGTAACCCAAATAATTTTAATCCGATTTAAAAAAATAAGATACCATCGGAAAGTGGAAGAACATACCTTTCGAACGATATACAGCTTATGTTAATTGGATCAACCGTTATCAATATTTAAGTCAGTATATGAAGAATGAGCCAAAAAACATGTTTTTTGTAAATACAGTAAACTTCGCTTATAACGAACCTCAAGGAACCGACGAAAATAGTTCGCAATAAGCGAAGTTCGCAATAAACGATAAATATCAGAAATTCATTATTTTTATTAATGTATAGATACATGTTTCAAGTAGATACATAATATGAAGAATTGTTTTGCAAAACTAAGTAAATCCAGATTTGTTTAAAATTAAGTTAGATATTGTTTTGTAATACATATACATCTTGTTTGAAAAAAACATTTATTTTAGTTTTGTTTATATTTATTATTATTTTTATTTATTTACAGCAAGAGCTTTACGTGTTTTCTTCGATATTACGTAACTCATAATTGTACTTCTTTAACACATTGAATACAGTGAATAACTGACAGCGTTCAGTAGACTCGACTGATGCGGCGACTCTACATATGCGGAGTTGAAAGATTTTCCCCTGATTATTTGGTAAAATGTCGATTTATGTTCGTTATAACCGAAAATTTGTGCGATTGCAACAAAAATTAAGGTTCGTTATAAGCGAAAGTTCGTAATAAGCGGGTTCGTTATAAACGAAATTCACTGTATCTCGAAAACTATTACTTGGAAAAATTAATTACTGCCATTTTCGTTTTCCCTGATCTCAAATTAGTCTAAAAAACACTTCTTTTTTCAGGTACACACCATGAACGAAAAATTTGTAAACTAGTGTAATTAGCACGTTAATTTGCGTATATTATAATAATTATATATATATATATATATATATATATATATATATATATATATAAATAATATTAATGTATTATTTACAATACAATTAGTATTACTTATTTTTTTAAGCGCTCAATCAGTTGCGTTCTGACATGACATTTTTGTCTAGTTTCATCCCTATTTAGATATAGGTACATACATATCTACATATGTATAAGAAAGTCGTTTGGTAAGTACAAGGGACGAGGCATTTGGCACCAGGTGTAAACTTAAATATGGCGCCTTTTGGATAAGCCTTTCCTTAGTCTGTTACAAATACGTATGTATAACACTAAATTCATATATGAAAGAGTAACACATTAACAATAAACGTCTAGAAAAGTTCATAGAAAAATATATAAGTATACGTGATAATATTATTTTTCATACTCGTATGTCACAGTTTTCTATAAATTTATTAATTGCCTAATGTAACAATTGTGAGTGATGACCATAGCAAATTATGTATACATTTGGAAAATAACATAGTGATTTGATTTTACAATTATTCTACTGCATTAATTCAGAAATAGAAACAATGAACAAATAAACTATTCAGAAGAATGTGCTCTAATTTATGTAGTAATTCATGACATTGTATTATTTACACATACTCGTACACGTGTAGCATAAATGTCAATTCCAGGGTCACCTAGGTTCCGATCCAAATTCTAAATAGATGAGGTCGCGTCGTTACAATTAAAAATAATACACTGAATTTTTCAGTAACCTTTGTTACGTTTTTTTTTTTTCGCCTGTGCTCTTTCTGTTCTGCTGTGTTATACTATTTCTCGTATCTGTCATTCTGCGTCTATGTTAGTGATACATGTTGGTATTAGTCTATTCCAGTTATTCCAATCAACTGAATCCAAATTTTCCTTTTCAATATAATAATTTGAGTAAAAAAAAATCTACAATGAACTAGTTTATTAATATATTTATTTTGTAGTATTTCGAATCAATATTTTATTAACTTCATCTACTTCTCTGCTGTTTGTAATTTTAGTACATATTTTCACTTTATCCTCAACGATCATAGGTTAATCACCGCATGCTATATGTTCCTTTATAACTTTACAAAAGTGTAAAATTTTGGAAAATGTTTCAAATAAATATTTTACCGTGGATAAAAGCTTTCTGAAAAATTATTATTAATTGTCGAGAGATACAGGATGTAAGTTTGATTTTTAAATAAGAACAATAGTTAATTTTGGTCTAATTCAAAAGTGATATTTTTCTCTTTAATGTGATCTGTGTACATAAATCTTTCTTAAATTCTTACATTTTACTCGCGCATGAACATGTACATAAAACATCGTGTACAGTAAGCCATGCAAAATTTTTAAAATACGAAATCAACACTAAATTTTTTTAAATATGTAACTCTTGTGTAATTTAACCAACTTCATATCTCTAATAGTTTCCAAGATTTATTAATGGTAATAAACTGGTTATCATCTGAATTTATTAGTACATTCATCAAATTTTATTAAATTACATATTTATGCACATAGCACAATTCTACGTTAATATTTATTTTAACAAAACTAGTAGAACAATGTAATTATTATGTAATTAAAGAATGAAATTGAATGAAAATTAAGTCCATAGCAGAAACTGTGTAGGTTTTTTATTATATTTAAATGTTTTTTACACGTCCGGGAGTAGAAGTCGGTTTCTATGGCGCCAAACGCGGGACAGAAATCAAGGGACGAAAACACTTTTCATAAGGGAGTTTTTATTATAACAAAGGTTTTTGTAAATAAATGTGTGTTGTCATGGTACACGTTGCATGGAAACATTTCCAAAGGCTTCTAAATATTGCAATTTCGTTCCGATTTATTATAATTCATTATTTATGAAATTAAGTGTTTCTACTCCCGAACGTGTAAAAAGAAAATTTTCCGTCTATTACTGATGTTTCGTTTTACAAATATAATTAATTCAATAATAAAAAAAATCTATTTTCTATACAAAATATTTTTGTTTGTTACAGTAAAAGCTTAAACCGTAATAAATGTATACCAATCCTACTAGGATTACATATACAGTGCGAATAATGTAAGGCTATACATTGGCAACTTTATTTTAGCGTTAATCAATTTGCCCATGCTAGTATCAACTCGTTGAATAATTTAAAATTAGACATAGGGCATTTACTTAATGTTACCATGGTGATATCATACAAAAACTCCAATTTATTATGGTTGAATAATGTAAAATTAGACACCAGTCCACAGACTACTATATTTATTTAAATCATTTACAGAATTTATTCCAATATTTTATTAAATCTATTACATGTTATTGAATTAAAAGTACACTTCAAGTACTGAAATTGTAATTGGTATCAGTACATTTCCAAAATCACTTGGGGGTGATAACTAAATTTGTCATCGTTTGATGACATGTGATGGGCCCTGCCCGGGAATTCAAAGCTGAAATAATCAGAAATTTCTCGCAAAGACGCCCCTTCTAAATACCAGGAATACATCTTAAACTTTTCTTCTGTGATGTACATTTTTTGCACTAATTATTACGCAAACTCGTGAGATATCAGTAACACAATATTGAAAATAGTGACATTTACCAAAACAAACGTCATTGTAATTTCAGTTGTTACTGACATGGGCAAATTGATTAAAGCTAAAATAAAGTCGCCAATGTATAGTCTTACGTTATTCGCACTGTATACTATATATTGAAATTACACGCAATGACTGCGTTGATGTGTTGTTTCAATAATTCATTGTTATTATGCTAATATAATGCATACACTATAAATTAATTTATGTACATGATTTTATTTCTAACTAGTTCACTTAATGTTATGGAGAATAGCTTTCATTTCTCTAAAATTCACCACAGAATCAACACATAAGAATCAGCAGAAGAAATATATAGAACACCCGCGAAAAATAGTGTTTTTATTATTATATCCAAACATTAGTTTTAAAATTTCATATCAGTTCAATTTTCGTCAAATCGAATTTGATTTTCTGTTTTTATACCTTGTTCTTCGCGAGTATAAACATGGCAATATTTACAACTTACATTATAGATTCATATAAAGATCTTATGGAAAATAAAAGTGGTAAGTATTTATTTGTTCATGTTATTCATGCCTAGTTGCTAAGTCATGGATTAATCCGAGAATCGTTGAATCTCGAATTCGCGACCTTCTTGATTGAGTGGCAGTTGTGTATACTCTATGGCCAGTTATAAGACGATAGAACAATAGATTTCTTTGTGATGACAGCTGCGGCGGATAGCAAAATTATGGCGCTGAGAGTTGTACATCATGTACCGCACGTTGATTGGTCAATCTAAAAGCGTACGCTCTGGTGTGATTATAAAAAATGACACAATTAAGAAATGTTTTTGTACGAAAAAAGTATTTATTACGATTGTAAAACTATATATTGCTGTACATAATTATATTAATAACGTGATAAAGAAGTGTCAAACACAAATTTGTGAAAAAAATATGTAGTGCTATGATTCGGCACCATTTATCTTAAATTATCAGTTATACGGTTTGACAGATTTGAATGCTAATTACAAGACACGAAAGACGTAAATTAAGAAGAAAAATTAACATTATTCGAAAGCGCAACAGAGCAAATAAAGAATTAATAAATAAATTTCATGTCTTTCATGTCTTTTACTGTTCACCACTAGCATCACTATAGAATGTATGTTACAGAGTTGGAGTATTTTTAGTGATTACTGCAATAGTGATGCAAATATTCGTTATATTTTACATAGCACAAACACGGCAGTGTATTTTGTTACAAAAAAAATCAATGAATTTGTTGCCGCTGGTGAGTTAATAATCTCTTTGACAAATGTTTTAAGCCATTTATGTTCCATATTAATATTTGACGGGAATTCGTGGAGTGAGTATTTTCCTCGTTGATTACAACACGGTACACTGCATTTTCCATACATGATGATAACACACTGCACTATTATACTACACCAAACTACAATTAGGAATAAAAACACGAAATAATTAATATAAGATTGTCAAATAAATAATACTAATAATAAAAACTAATAGCACAAACTTGATTAAGGCCAAATAACACAAAAAACACAATTTATGTATTACTTATACGCAAAATATCTCAATCTTCGTTATTAGAATGAATATTGTTTGTTGATTGACAACCGTCAAAATGTACCGGCTGTAGTGTAATCGAGAAGGTCGTGCTCGAATTAATCCGTTGCTTGGACAGAAAAATCCGCGAATCGAGGATTAATCCTCAATTCCAAACAATCCGAAATTGACGGCGAATTAATCCGAGATTCAAGCGCATTTCACAATTATGAACTCCTTTTTTTTTTTCTTGTAAATACAAATTTGTGTATCGTTTAATAGTAATTAAACGAAAATAAATAACAGTAAGTACATTTTAAAGTGTTTTTTCAAACAAAATATGGTATATTTCAATAATTTTGAGCAAATGTCACTTTGCCGTAATGAGCCGAGAATCAAATGATATTACTTCACATATGCAAATGGAATTTTTATTGACAAAAACGATATAATAACGCAAGTCTAACGCAAATCTAACACTATCATTTCACTGTCATGAATCAATTTATTATTAAAATATATTTACTATAGAAGAATTATATTCAGATAATTACTTTATTTATATTTAATTTTTATGGTCTATTATAGTTAATAGTGAATGTCACTTTGTTGAAATTTATGAAATATTTTACAATTTCGATGCACATTTGTACATATATTTATATAGGTAATGATTAAGTACATTAAATATTTATGTTTGTGATGTGCAATACAATTTCAATTAAATTAGAAATATTATTTATTTACATTTACATTTCTTGTGCATATAACCAAAACAAAAATAAAGGTTATCACATGGTTTCTTGATTTTTAACACATTAATGCGCGAAAATCAGTTAACCCTTGTGTCCGCGACAGACCACCCGTGTGGTTTTTTCGTTTTCAATGAAACAATTCGACCTATTATTGTTAATATTATTGAATGAGCTTTTGTGACATCCAAGAACTATTCAAGAAGAACATATTAGGCCAAAAAAAATGTTAAAAATGTTATTAGAAAGTTAAAAAAATTAAGTCTACATTTAAACGAATGTAAGTCTGTGAAGAAGCACCCGGGTGATCCAATATATTTTGTATAGGAATTAATGTGGATATCGGCTCTATCGCAAAAAAATCAATAAGTATTATATCTGGGGTAAGGTATATTATAAATAATTAGTATTTATATATCAAAAATATTTATAATAATAGTACAATCTAACGAAATGCAAATAAAACACGTAAGTATACATATAACTATTATAAATATAAAACGGAATTATAACAAACAAAAACCAAATAATAATAAAACAAAAAATTAAGTAATGAGGTATAATAAATGTTAGTAGAATGTGAAACATTTAGAAATTGTTTCTGTGTGCACAATACATATTGATTTATTGCATATACAACACGACTTTTTAGTGTTACGCTTCCTGCCGTCTAATGACCGACCATAAATAGCAGGTGTCAATGATTTCCTGATGTCCAGTCGAATCCTTTGATCCACTTCCTGAAGCTTCTGGCTATTGAGGTGTTAGAGAGTGTCCTAGCATAATTCAATACCAGATTTTATTGTATCTGCTGCCCATAATTAATTTTGAGAGAAAACAAGATTTTTGAAAAACATGCCAAACATATCACAAAAATGATATTGCCTTCTAAATTCACAGCGAAAACATTATCTTTCGTCATCAGACATCTCGAACAACAAGTAAAATAATCACAAACAACCGTTTGCTTCAGTGCAACACTTGAAACTAAAGTGTACTGGCTACTATTCGACATAATTCTATAGTTACATAAGCATACATCAATACATTCATGTGTGCATATTTATGCATATATACATATATACACAGAGAAACAATGGGTGATAGAGAAATGGAACACCCTGTATATTTTTACATTTTTTAATTCCGAGATTAATTATAAGTATTTTTTGTAGGAATAATTTTTTTATAAAATGCATAATTTTTGAGTTAAAAGCAATTAATCCAAACTCCTGAACTTCGAATGAAGAGTATTTTCATACATACATATCGTGTATTTTAACCAAAGGGATAAAAAAAAATTGCAAAATAAAAGAAATAACAAATTAAATAAATAAAATTAAAGTACATGTGCCTGCTTGACAACTTCATGAAACAATTGACAAATAGTAAATCAATTGACATTTAAACGACAGATTAATTGCTTATAACTCAAAAATGATGCATTTTATAAAAAAATGAGTCCTACAAAAAATACTAAGAATTAATTTTAGAAATGAAAAAAAAAAAAAATATAGCGTGTTCCATTTGAAAAATGAACAACCTGTATATTAAAAAAATACTAAAACGGTAGCTTGATTACTGCCAAAAAACTTTTGTACGAAACATTTTTTAAAATTATTTACGGTAGGAGAATTATTTAGGTGTTCCGCTAATTTTGACTAACCCTGTATATACGTATTAATGGCGATTTTATATTTTGAAAATATTGCATAGCTCACTAGATAATGACAAAATTGTGAATTTTTCGAATTTTAATTTTCAATTATAACTCGGAAGTTACTGAAAATATTGAAAAATGTTTCAAATAAATATTTTAGCATAGACAACAGGCTTTTTGAAGAATTTGATGAAATATTTTTTACGTTATTATTTTGGAGATACAGCATGCAAGTTCAATTTTTTAAATAGGAACCATATTTAATGTCAGTTTAGTTAAAAAGAGCTATTTTTCCTCTTTACAATTCAAAAGTATGATAAAAAGAATGATTTTTGTAATGTGCCATGAAAATTTAATATAAAACAATTGCATCTAAACATGTTTAGTACATGCAATACAAATGAAATTCAATAACATTTGATAAACGAAACAAAATTCGTTGCGTAAACTGAAAACTGTTAGACAAATTTTCGTAGGACGCCATACCTACATCAATTTTTTTTTCTATAATCTTTTGTTTACCAAATATTATTGAATTTCAATTACTTTGCATATACATTACACATTTAGATGCAATTGTTTTATACCAAATTTTCATGGCACACTACGAAGATCATTCTATTTGCCATACTTTTTAATTTTTCCTAAAAACTACAAAAGATATTTATATCAACAAATACATTATTGTAAACAGAAAAAATAGTGCTTTCTATCTAGAGAAAAATTAACTATGGTTTCCATTTAAAAAATCCAACTTGCATGCTGTATCTCCAGAAATATCTATTAAAAAAAGAATTCATTGAATTCATCGAAAATTTTCTTATGTATGGTAAAATAATTATTTGAAAGTTTTTTTAATATTTTTTATACTTTGTGAGTTATAACGGAAAATTAAATTTCGAGAAAATCACACTTTTGTCATTATCTAGTGAGCTATGCAATATTTCGAAAAAAATAAATCGCAATTATATTCGGCCTATAAGTGAGCAACTTTTGTCTAATTTAACCGACCTTCTATCTCTTATAGTTTCCGAGATACCTGTAGTGGCCCGTTTAAATAGGACACTCTGTATATATATATATATATATATATATATATATATATATATATATATATATATATATATATATATATATATATATATATATATATATAGGTATATATATATATATATATATATATATATATATATATATACAGTGTGTCCCAGCGACTACCATACATAGGGAAATTAACATTGGGAAATTATATAAGGATCAACTATTGCCTTGAGCTATATGCATATTCTTTCTGAGTGACAAAAACAAAAGACTTAAAACAAAGAAATTTACTTCTGTCAAATAATTTTACATTACATAATTATTTAAAGGAATTTTATTTAAAATAGGAAATTGGGTGCGTCAATTGCCTTCGCAAAAGTAATAGAAACGGAACCCAGAATGTTAACAACGAAGTAGATATTTTGGCATCTGTCGAAGTGTGAGGGAAATTACAAATAATCTCGGTAAATCACCGCACTCATAAAAAACACAAATATTTTGCTTAAAAATATTACAGGCTGCTATTAGCAGCAGATAGTGAAAAACTAATCACTTTTTGTGAATTAATATTTAAGAAATGTCATGCTTTAGAAAATATTTGTTTCACTGACGAGCACACATTTACATTAAATGGGGGGACATAATTTTGTGACAGATTAAGCCACAGTCTGCTAGTCAATGGGAATACGTTTGAACATTTCATTGATTAATTACCTGCTAGTGATCAGTGTTGCCAATACAGCGGATTTTCCGCTAAATCTGACTTATTTGATATGAAAATAGCGGTGGAAAATATTAATCTAGCGGCTAGCGGAAATTCTAGCTTATTTAATGAATTTTTAATGGCATATCTGACTTTTTGTAACATGAATCCATTTGTATAAACATTTTGCTTGTATGTAGCTTTAGAGTGTCTTCTGTAGATGGCGGTATTAGCGGCTAAATTATTCTCGTGTTTGATCGTTAGAATTCGTTACATCGACGATATATCCATGGTATATTCCTTGGTTATACCTGTCACAGATATCTGTCATGTTAGGTTACTTGTCTCTTGCTAGTGAATTCCAGCCTTCCAACAAAATTAGTGTATTGTTTAAATATTAATTTACGTTTCGTCAAGTGTGTGATCTATTTCCTGTACTAGAAGATATTGTTTCATTTGAGCTGCTATTTACTATATGAAAAGTATGTTTTAATATTTTTATTATGTTGATATCAACGAGATATCAATTACATTACGTTTTCAGATTTAATATTAAAAAATGCCAAAGCCCCAGTATACTCAAAAATTTAGAGATGTGTGGCTGAAGGATCCAACATTGAAAGATTGGCTTATTACTGTAGAGAGCACAGTTGGGAAAACAGCTAAATGCAAGTTTTGCATTTGTACTTTGTCCAATAAATATTCAGACATAAAAAATCATGCTTCGTCTAAGAAACATAAGAACAATTCCAATATAATATTAGGAAAGAAACAACAAAAAAGTGTGTTTGAAAAAGAAACTGATCTAGAAGGATCAAAAGCTGCGGAATGTAAAATTGCTATGTATGCTGCATGTCACACGGCAATTTCTACAATAGACCACTTAGTTCAACTTTGCAAATCCAGTTTCAAAGGTACACTGATTCATAATTTTGTTGCATATATTTTAATAAATAATAACTAAAAAAAATTGTTATTTTGTAGGAAAAGAAGCTGATTATTTACAAATGCACAGAACAAAATGTTCAGCTATAATTAAAAATATTCTTGCACCACACTTTATAAATAAGTTAAGAGAAGATATTGGTGATAGACCATTTAGTATTTTGATAGACGAATCAACTGATATTTCGATTAACAAATATTTGGGTTGTTATTTTAGCATTGAAAAATCAGACATAGTTAGCACATGTTTAGAATTAGTAGAACTAGAAGAAGCTAATGCAGATGCCATTGTAACAATGCTCCTAAAATTACTAAAAAAGTTCAAATTAGATATTAAAAAAATGCAAGGTGTTGGCACAGATAACGCATCAGTAATGGTTGGGGTAAATAATGGCGTTTATAAAAAACTGAAAGAATACAATTCTGATTTAATACTGATTCGTTGTGTGTGCCATTCCTTACAATTAGCTGCCTCGGCGGCTAAGAAAGAGTTACCTAGAAATTTAGAATTTTTTATTCGTGAAACTTACGATTGGTTTTCCAAATCTTCTAGTAGACAAATACAATACAAATCTCTGTATAATACAATTAATGATGGAGCTGATCCATTAAAAATTGTACGAGCTTGTGCTACTCGTTGGCCATCTATTGAACCAGCAGTTAATAGAATACACACCCAGTGGCTCGAATTAAAAACTCTCTTTTACATGTCAAGTGTTGATGTGAAATGCTATACTGCTCATTTATTGTACCAGATGTATGCGGATGACTTTAATTATGCATATATATGTTTTATCAAACCGATTTTGACAGAGGTAAATCATGTCAATAAAGGATTCGAATCCAATAGTGCAGATCCAATGAAACTCTTAGATGATCTTCTACATTTATTAAAAACTTTAATATCTAAAATAACTACCCCAAATTCGAATTTTAATTTTCTTATACATAATATTGACGATTTTGTTGACAATAATTGTTATTTGGGCTATCTTTTTGAAAACAATTTAAAACAAATTAAAGCATCCGGATTTAAAGACGAGAAAGCTTTACGAAACAGGTGCATTTCATTTTTAGTTGTATTAGTAAAGGAAATTATAAACAGAATACCAGAAAATATTAATATTTTACGAAAAATGTCACTTTTTTCTGTGTCAAATGCTCTGAAACACAACAAACCCAATTTAATTGAATTACTTCAATTTCTGCATAAAGATGCTGAAGAAATTGAAATAATCCAAAATCAGTGGAATAAATTACATTTAATACCCTGGACTAATGTAAATAATACACATAAATTTTGGACAGAAGTTTTTAATTATAAGGATTGTCAGAATATAATGATTTTTAAAGAATTGGCATATACCGCCATATCATTATTAACTTTACCACATTCAAATGCGGAAATAGAACGTTTGTTTAGTCAGATGAATATTGTAAAAACTAAGGTTCGAAACAGATTGCAGTTGCCAATGCTTAACTCTATATTAACTATCCGTAGCGGTTTGAAAAGAATTAATAAATGTTGTCTTAATTATACATTAAGTCCAGCTATACTACAGCAGATTAAATCCAATGAAACCTACACAAATGAACAAGACGATGAAATAGTTGAATTTGATATGTAATTTACTGTTTTCGTTTCATTCTACATTATTTTGTTTATATTAACATTTATGATATTGATATTTGTGTAAATAAAAAAGAGTAAAGGTGAATTTAATATAATGATGAGAATTAATAATTAGTTGTTTTTATTTAGTTTAGTAATACTGTATTTTCTATATTTATTTTAGAATGCAAAATTGGGGTTTTGGTAAACAAATCCCTATCTAATGCCCGGTTTCTCAGTCGAGGTTTAAACCGAGAATCAACTGATTCAGATCAAATCGCGGCTCAAGTGTTTCTAGAACAAGAATCAAGCTGATTCTCGATTTAAACCGCCGCTCAACTTGATTCGTGGATATCGGCGAATCAAATATTTGATTCTCGAATCAAGAGCTGTTACTTGAAAATTATAAACTGATTTTTTCAGAAAAATATAATAGATACAGTAAAAGAACAATAATAAAATACAAATTAACATATGTAAGTACATTTTGAAGTATTTTTTCATGCGAAATATAGTTTATTTCAATGAATATAAGCAAATGTCACTTTGTCGTAAGGATTTGAAAATCAGCCGATATCACTTCAAATTTATAAATTGAAATTTTATAGTTAAAAATAATATAATAACTAAAGTTACACTATTCGGATAATAACTAATAGATGCAAGATTGATTTTAAGTAGTTTTTATAAATAATATTACGTTTTTTTCAATAATTGATGCAGAATATCACATTGATGTACTGTGTCGCGAATTTAATGCTTTCACTTCACTTTAATAATTAGAATTATTCATGAAAAATATTGCACAATAACTAAAATTTGAACATTTCAATATAAATTAACATATGTAGGTACATATTCAAGTAATATTCATGATTGAATATACCATTATTAAATAATAAATAGCGAATGTCATTTCACTACAAAGAAATATTTCAATATACACACACTCACATATATTTAGTATAAGCTTTCTGTTGTTGGTATGTATTACTGAAAATCATCCAAATTTGTTTCTACACAAACTTTATTATAAAATAATAAATATAATCATATTATTTATCCCTAAAAATTATTTATTTGCAAGAATATTGATAATTCAATGGTAATAGTTGTATTGTTTCCGCAAATTTAAAAAATAACAGCGATCTGACAGTTTTAAATTTGATTAATTCAACTACCTACTGTTTAATTTGTGACAATCACATGTTTAGATACAGACACAGCAATACTTGATCCTTACATAATTTCCCAATGTTAATTTTCGTATGTATGGTAGTCGCTGGGACACACTGTATATATACATATATATATATATACATATATATATATACATATATATATATATATATATATATATATATATATATATATATATATATATATATATATATATATATATACAGTGCGTATAATGTAAGGCTATACATTGGCAACTTTATTTTAGCTTTAATCAATTTGCCCATGCCAGTATCAATTCGTTGAATAATTTAAAATTAGACATAGGGCATTTACTTAATGTTACTATGGTGATTACATACAAAAACTCCAATTTATTATGGTTGAATAATGTAAAATTAGACACTTGTCCACAGACTACTATTTTTATTTAAATCATTTACAGATTTTATTCCAGTTTTTTTTATTAAATCTATTACATGTTATTGGATTAAAAGTACACTTCAAGTACTGAAATTGTAATTGGTGTCAGTACATTTCCAAAATCACTTGGGGGTGATAACTAAATTTGCCACCGTTTGATGACATGTGATGGGCCTGCCCGGGAATTCAACACTGAAATAATCAGAAATTTCTGGCAAAGACGCCCCTTCTAAATACCAGGAGTACATCTTAAACTTTTCTTCTGTGATCTACATTTTTTGCACTAATTATTACGCAAACACGTGAGATATTAGTAACACAATATTAAAAACACAGTGACATTTACCAAAACAAGCGTCATTTTAATTTCAATTGTTACTGACATGGGCAAATTGATTAAAGCTAGCATAAAGTCGCCAATGTATAGTCTTACGTTATTCGCACTGTATATATATATATATATATATATATATATATATATATATATATATATATATATATATATATAATAAACAACAGCAATATTAATGACGAATACAATATTTAATATTTCAATGATTTGAAAATGCTATTTATTACGTTAAAACACAATTGTCACTTTACTTATACTTACGGTGACCATCCGTCCTTTTTTTTAGGGGACAGTCCTTTTTCCGGATTGCTGTCCCCTAAAATTATTGTCAAAGCAAAAAATGCTAAATGTCCTTTATTTCATTAGATGTCTTTGAAAAGTCTTTTTTTTTGCAATTACAAATCAAAAACTATAAAAATAGCGGTACGAAGATTTCTACGATTCCAAGTACGTCCTTGGTTGGATATCTGCATTTACTTGTTTTCGTAATATGTTATTTATTATATTATGTACATATTTTACTGGCTTTTATATCAATTAGATTTTAAATTTTAATTATTTTTAGTATTAAAAATCATTTTAATTTTAGAACCGTTGTTCAATCAGACCTTGCGAACATTGTGCATATTTCATACTTATGTGAGAATATTTGTGTATTCAAAGTTTACTTGCAATAAGAACTCATTTATTTTGTTTTTTTACTCCTTTGTATTTTTTGCTTTACAACTCTTTGATATTAAAGTTTCTTTAGCTTCTCGCCTATGATATTTTTGCACTGCATTTTCTGATATTAAAACAGGAAAGTCGGTAAAATGAAAAGAATTAATGTTAAAATGTCTCAGTACCGCAGATTGGATTAAAATAGATAGACATAATAGACTAATATAATATAAAAATTAGTTTCCAATGGAATTAAAAATATTTAGATTATTATTTTTAATTCTCACTCTTTATTAATTTTAAGCCGGTCCTGCCTTTTATCGCCATACTTCGCATTATAGGCAGAAGTACAGTATTTTATACAACCCCCACCTTTCCTACCCTACCATACATTAGATACATAGGTGAAACTATTACATTAATAATAATTCATTTTTACCCTATCCTAAATAGGTAAATATACACCCTATTGTTACTAAACACAAAATACAAATGACCCCCTCCCTCTTGCCAACCCAACCATTTATTAGATACGTAAGTGAAACTATTAAGCCAGTATCCCACTGTAGAAATTTCCGTATTTATTTTTATACAAATTTTTATAAAAACCGTTTTTATAGTGTGATAGGGACAATATTAACGTGTTCATAAATATATTTACGGTCTTGTAATTTAGTGCCGTCACATAAAATATTTAGGTGACGTCACGTAGATACAGACCGCTTGTATTCACAAAGGCGAAAGAAGCAATTTCATTGGATGCTTATGGAAAGAGCAACAAGGTGAGCACGCTTGAGTGTTTTCTATCTCTACCATTTGACAACGACTGACACAACTGGCAGATAAACATACAATATATGTATTTAACATGTGTAGTAGGTAGAATAAAGAAAAACTCATACTTTTAAAACTTTCCCCAGTTGCTAAATACCTCAGAGTTACGGATAGTCTGTAAATTTAGACATTGTGTTTCACAGATGGTGTTGACAATCATGATCTTCTCTTGTCCTAGCAGATATACATCGCAAATGAGTATCTGTACGCGAAATTCTTTGATTAATGCCATTTAAAATAAATGAAAAATTTCATTCTGTCATGCTTAAATAATTCTTATAACTATCCTTATCTTCAACTTGTAATTCATCATGAACGTCTAATACGTCTTTGCCTTGATCTTTTTTATTTAACCATGGCGTAGTCCACCACATCTTTTGTTTCGATTTATATGCTTTATTACTACATAACCAAGTAGTCGTACATTTAACGCTTTTAATAAATTTTGGTTTTCCATTTCGATTATGAATAACGATGCTAACCAACAAAACTGATTACTGACATTCACTTAAAATTTTTATAAAAAGTTTTGACTGTGTGATATACCCTTACTCGGTGAACATATTTTTACGCATGACGAAAATATTTGTAAAAATTTATATAAAAATAAATACGGACATTTTTACAGTGGGATATTGGCTTTATACGCTTTATACAATATATACACCCCCACTCCCCGCTTTTCCAACCCAATCGTACATTAGATCCATAGGTGAAACTATTATATTAATAATTACATTCATTTTTACTCTACCCTACCATACCCTAATAATGCACACACCACCCCGCCTTGCCTACACACCCCTAATATAAAAATACACGCACCATCCCCGACTTGCCTACTCTATTCTAACCGAAAAATACACACACCTTCCCCGACTTTCCTACTCTACCTAAGCCTAAAAATACACCGTCATATTTAATAAAATTTTGGCAAGCTGTAAAATTTATTTTAATAAACGAATGACTACTCTACAGTGGTCTTATTAAAAAGAAAACATTGAAAAATATGAAAATACAAATTTAATATTACCCTACCCTACTCTACTCTGTATTTGTGATTATTACCCTACCCGGAAACATACGCCCCATCCACGCCTTGCGAACCCTGCCGTACATTAAATAGGTGAAACTATTATATTAATAATGGTGGAAGCAATAATGTTCGAAACGTCATGCATTTTTATGTTATTGACTTACAATAAACATTACAATTGGTCCCGACACGACTTTCCTATACACATAGGTATCAAAACCCAATTGAAATTGACACATATTAGACATTTCAATCACGTATTTCTGTAAATATTTATTTTCTGTTTTCGTATGCTATTTTGAGTACAAGTATATGCATACAATACCATAACACAATGCCTTCCCATTACTGGGGTAGCATACATAAATTTAAAATTATGGAAAATAGAATGATTTTCGTAGTGTGCCATGAAATTTTGGTATAAAACAATTGCATCTATACTGTATCCAACCAAATAGCCAATTTATGGCATCTATGCAATATCATTATCAAAACGGATTTAAACAATGTTCTGCTACATGAAAACACATTTACAGTATAAGTCCCTAGGAAACGTCTACTATAAATGTGTAATATTTGTTTTCAGCGTTGCCATTAGTAAAAAACAAAATAAAAATAATTTGATGAAAAATTAATGAAAAATAATTTAATAGAAGTATACATGAACATTACTAGTTATATTTGGAACGATTTTGGACGTATAAAGTCATAGGGTAAAACAAGGGATCAGAGAATTTTTAATACGTATATTTCGCTGGTATTTTTTCCAGCCTCATCGGCAAAATTCATAAAAATATGTACATGTGTTGTAACATGTGTCACATCCAACTTAGTTTACAAAAGTTCTAAAAGCAAGTTTGTGTTAGAGTGGGTCCACTCTTGAACATTTTGGCCCGAACGAACAGAACAAGCACTACGTGTAAGCAGAATTCGTCAGGTGTGGACCTGTCTCCGAGCCGAACCGAACGCGCCAAATGTTATCCGGAGCGTGTCGGTAAATCGGAATTGCTCAAAGAGATTCAACTGCTCGCTGGTGCGCAATTTGGACGTGTTTTTCAACTATTCGGAGCATTCGCGTTGTTCGGGTTATTTGACATTTACGTTTCTGCTACAATTACACTAATGTTTTGTTTTGATATTTTAAACAAATATTGCAGGCTGGTAAAAGAATCTCCAGAAGCTAGTGTCATTCTTTTTAATAATAGGTCCGACTAGTTTTATTAATTCTTCAAAATCTTGTGAAGACATTCTTATAAAATTTTTCAAATGAATATAATCTAACTCATTCAATAACAAGTTATTGTTTCGATGATGATATAATCTGCGCATCCATTGTTCCCTTTGTCTTTTCTTCTTTTTTTCTATCATGCAAATAATAAAAAAGCACCAAATGCAACTGTCATATCAACATCCGTTGTGCTACGAATCACTACGAATGCTTCGAGCACGTTGGAAAATCAACAATTGGGCAAATCTGCCGAACGCAACGAGCGTCTGTTCATATTATTCTGCTCGGCGCGTTCAATTCGTTCTGTTCGTTCTGGCTAAAATGTTCAAGTGTGGACCCACTCTTATGCGTAGGATTAAGAGAGATGGAATCAGGATTTATACAAGAGCGAGTGTGATAGAGTAGCATTGGCAAAGTTCGGAGTGCGCAGACTCACAAGGCGTCATATATGATCTATGCGTTTGTCACCTGATCGCCATTAGCACCGGCATTTTCATTTGCTCATGTCAGCAATGCGGTGACCTGTTATTGTGTTATTTATTTAAGCTATATTTATTATATTGTTTTATAAATCCTTCTGACAACTTTATTTTATTTTGTTACAACATATGTACATATTTTTATAGATTTTTCCGATGAGACTAAAAAAAATACCAGCGAAATATACGTTTTAAAAATTCTCTGATCCCTTGTTTTACCCTATGACTTTATACGTCCAAAATCGTTCCAAATATATACCAGAGAGTCAAAACTACCTTCTCAGAACACATTACTAGTTATATTAATGTTTTTTTCGTGCATATTAATAATAAAAAACCAATGCCGTAAATTGGTTGTTTGAATGGATATAGTGTAAATATATTATGAACATGCAAAACAATTGAAATTCAATAATATTTGGTAAACAAAAGTTTAGAGACAAAGAATTAATTTATGTGGGTATGGCTTCATGCAAAATGTTGTTTAATAGTTTTCAGTTTACACAACGAATTTTGTTTCGTATATCAAATGTTATTGAATTTCAATTGTATTGCATGTACTAAACATTTGTAGATGCAATTGTTTTATATCAAATTTGCATGGCATTCAACAAAAATCATTCTTTTTATTATACTCTTTAGTTTTTCTTCGAAACTAAAACAGATATTTATGTAAACGACTAGATCATTGTAAAGAGGAATATAGCACTTTTTAACTAAACTAAAATTAAATATGGTTCCTATTGTAAGGAAAGTTTCCAAATGTAACCACTACTGTGGATATCAAGAAAACAACACTACACTAAACCAAAAATTCCTATGAGACTGTCCGCTTCATAGGACGATGATACACTGATCGTATCGTAGAATTAACTTCATATTACGTGTGTTACACAATTCCTACGTCACCTCGTTAGATGGTGACATGACTCACCACATGAAAATAAACAAATTAATGTAATTACATATACCAATAATCATCACGACGCAATACTCACAACGGTGCCGATGGCACCCCGTACCACCCGACCAGATGTCTCACCGTACCACTCGACTAGCTGTCTCACCGTTCGGTTCCTGACTCTTAAATCAAAGTCCAGAAGACCCGTTCTCAAAGATCTCCCTCAGCCGAACTGCACTCTGCAGTCACCCTGAAACAGAGAAACATCACTCTCGTGGTCTTCGGAAACTCAGCCCGGCCGATATGGACGGTTCTTAACACCTCCATGTCCGTTACGGTGATCTACCTGGCGTCCCAGTTCACATCGTTTGTTGCGGCAGCAATTGGGCTTACACATCACACAGAAGATGTCAAACGTGCCTTTGTAACGGCCGGCGGGCGCTACCCAGACCTACCGATCAAAACCCTCAGCCGGGTTCATCACACGACTTAATGCAATTGAGGCTCGCACCCACCACTTTGAGTATGTAAGACACTCAATTGCAATGTTCTCAACGACCTGCTTCAACGCCCATCTATACTGTACGTTGGCAGAGTCAATCACAACCTGACGCTTGCAGCTTCCCGTTGGGTGCTTACAGCACACCGATGGGTTGTGGATTTCTCTCACAACCTAACGCTTACAGCGTTCCGTTGGGTGCTTACAGCACACCGATGGAGGCTTACAGCATCGTCTGTAATAAATTACCTGTTATTAACACACAAAGCAATAGCAATACATAGTAAAATTGATGTCAGCAGCAAACAGCAATCATCTAAAACAGAACTAGAAAATATTAAATACACAATGAAATATAAACACTGATGAGCTTGGCTCGAGCGTTCTCGACCAACTGTAATAAAATCATCGTTAATGATAACCATGATGCAGTAACGAACGATCATTTATTCAATCCCTGTTAATTAATCTAAATAAATACCCACAATTCCCAATACTACAAAGATTCCTTTCACTATTTAAAAAATTGAACTTGCATTCTGTATCTCCAGAACAATGAAGTAAAAAAAATCAAATCCGCCGAAAAACCTGTTGTTAATGCTAAAATATCTATTTGAGACATTTTTCAATATTTTCCGTACCTTCCGAGTTATAAAGGAAAATTAAAATTTCGAAAAAATCAAAATTTTGTCATTATCTAGTGAACCTTGCAATATTTTCAAAATTAACCATTCACAACAGTCCATAAATGCGCAAGTTTTGTCTAATTTAACCGACTTTGTATTTCTTATAGTTTCCGAGATCCCTTTAGTGGCCCTTTTAAATAAGACATACTGTATAACAGAACATTTTCTCTGTAGAATATTGTTTTCTGCAACCTTCATTTGAAAAATTTTACAATATCACTTTTAGTTTCTCAAATGATTCGAAATGTTTGTTTTTGATGGTCATTAAACTTTTTCTTCTGGTTTTGCACATATACCTAAAATCAAATCAGCTTTGCATAGGTATTATTAAAGTACCAAATATGAAATTTCGCAACGCTATCTGTACTCGTTTTTAAAATAATGAATATACAGACACACATGCATTCATCCGTCCACACATAGAGAGACATCATTGCACAAATAGTTAAAACGTATGAGAATCTCAAAATATTTCCATCAAAATCTCGCAATCGAAATTTCTCATTTTTCCTATACTTACATAACATCACGCCTTTCCCATTGCTGGGGTAGCAGACACTTTATTTCCCTTCAATCACTACTCACATATTTCAAAATACATTTAAACATTCAACAAAACACTACAAAGTTTCTGCGATGGACTAAGTTTTCGCCAGCAATGCAGTGCACTCCGTCCACAGAAGTCTGCCTTTCATTTCTTATTTTCTAACAATTGCTTGCCACATACTCCTATCTTTACATACCTCTCTCGCCTCGTTAATTTCCACATCTTGTCATACATGCTCTCCTATTATTTCTGTTCATAATTTTACGTTCACTAAAAATATTTTCTATCATATTCATCCATTTATTCCTCGGTCTTCCTCGCATTCGTGTTCCTTAAATTTCACCCAAATAAATCTTCTTAGTCAGTCTATCATTTGATATTCGTTCCAACGCAGCTGATTTGAAGTTACTCTTTTAACAAAATTTTCAATAATTTCACATTCATCTTACACTACTTTATTCCTAACACGGTCTCTTCTAGTCACTTCGCATACACCTTTCAAGAATCTCATTTGAACCTCAGTTACCCTTTTTTTATTCCGATTATCCCATACTTATGCAGCCCAATAAATAAATTATAATATTGTCATATAACCTCATTCTAAATATCATCTTCATCACTGTACATATCATCATAGCATAAGCTAGCGAGTAAGTTGGATATGTATAATTATTAAGAACAGGTTTTTCTTATTTTCCTGTGTTATTCGTCATAGTCTAATTAGTGAATACGATTCACATTATATTCATAATTATTTTAAGATCTAGGTTAAGATAAATATAAATTGGGAAGTAAGGCTCTGGTCAGGATCCCCCGCACTAACATAAATGTAAGCACTAACACTGCAGTACATGAGCAGTATACCGTGTTCATGTAAGGTCTCATGTCATGTGTGTCCGGGGGAATATGTATACATATAGCTGTAGGTATGGTAAGGATAAGCGGGAAAAAATCCAAACTAAACAAGACCTGTACTCGTGAATTTATTATTGACCAAAAAACTGATCATCCCGTTAATCAAAATAAGACATTCGAAATATCCTCAATTTACGACTTCTGCCAATACACAAAAGATAAATGTTTATATTATTATGTTTTTATTTATTTGTTAGGGGTTGTTGAAAAATATGTGTTCATTTATTTCATTTATTTTAACAGAATAAATACACAGTGACACTTTTACATAAATACGCAGTATTGACTAACACCAGATACTAACACAATATACACTGTCACATGAATACACAGTATGCAACTCACAGATTATAATCTGTCACTAGTTACTCGTAAGAAGACATTGACAAAGCCGGAACACGAATTTGGTAGTTTTTTTTGTTCCAAGTATTTGTACAGTGTTAGTGCGCAACGTTATGTCCTTTTCGAGAAAAAGTTTTTTTAATAATATAGCACCGTTTATATAGCCGTTCAGAATACACACTGACAGTAGGTGCGACGTTGCCGAGTGGTAAGACGAGTGACTACCTCGGTGACGACCATGTGGTCGGTCTGGGTGCGATTCTCGCCAAGTAGTTTTTTACTTTCTTATACAAGGAAGTATAGGAATCATGAAAAATTTTGATTGCGAGATTTTGATGGAAATACATGTTTTGAGGTCCCCTGAATACGTTTTGACTATTTTCGCAATGACGTCTGTGTGCGTGGATGTGTGTCTGTATGTTCATTATCTTCAAAACGAGCAAAGACAGGACAATGAAACTTCATATTTAAAAGTTTATTGATTATACGAAGAGCTGATTAGATTTCCAACATAATCGCACAACCGGAAGAGGAAGTTTACTGAACATTAAAATCAAACATATTGGAGAAAATAAAAGAGATATGGAAAAAGTTTTTAAATAAAAGTTATAGGAAATAATAATCGTAAGAAAAAATGTTCTATGCATTTTTGTTCTATCTTTATCGAATTTTGAGTAAAATGTATTTATATATTTGCATGTATTTAAAATATCATATATGCTATGAAAACAAAACGAAGATAAATATTTACAGAAATGCGCATTTGAAATGTCAAATATCTGCCAATTTAAACTGAGTATAAGAAAGTAGTGTGGTGCCCACACCAGATTTTTATTTTTATATTTTAATTATGAATAATAAATGAAAAATTGTTTAATTAATATAAAATTTATTTTATTAACATTCATCTCTCTTGTCGTTCTGCTATTCAGGGTCACGTTGACCACACAGTCACGTCCCTGTTCCACAGTGGACCAAATGAAATACTTAAAGTCCAGTCAGTAACGCACGGATACGATATCAGCGCCCCCTTCCCACGTCGCTGAGTGGTGAGCAGTAAGCCCCCCCCCAAAAAAAAAAAAAAACAGGAAACCATTCACTAATTTCAACGTAATCTCGAAGTTACAGTGAAAAAATACCTGAAAGGGTCCTTTATATATACATATGTATATATTCGGCTGAGTTTTTTTTAAGCCGCGAATTTGTCCTGGCCAGCCTCCCTCATTGGGCCGGCTGCTATCGTGTCAGTGCATCCCTGGCAGAGCTTTAGGAATTCATTCGGTCCACCGTGGAGCAGACACGTGACTGTGTGGTCAAGGTGTCCCTGTATAGCAGAACAACAAGAGTGATTATTAGCTTTTTTCACCTTGGATACGAAATATGAAAACAAGCTCATTATCCCCTAGGGCATAATGACTTTTACGCCCGCTCGTTCCCCATTAACTTTATTTTCCAACTTCCTGTCAACAAATATTTTGAAAACTTTTTTATCACTTGCCTTCGATTTCATCGGTAATAAATCTTCAGTTAATTTTCTTCGCTTTGACTAAAATATCTTTAGACATAAGTATCATTCAATAATAAACCTATTGAATAGGTAAATATATAAATACTTAAACATCAAAGTACTTGGCAACGCATATGTCGTAATTATTTTGATCTGTCACGGGCAATATAAATAAAAAATTAAAAACAACTTAGCGGTAATCGAACCAAACCAACCGCGTGGTAGTCACTCGTCTTACTACTGAGCAACGTTGCACCAACAGTAAGAGGGTATTTTGTACGGATATATAAACGGTGCTAAATTTTTAAAGCACTTTAGTGTATAATAGCTACTTTCTTATACTCAATTTAAATTGGCACCACGACCTTCTCGATTAAAAGTGTATAAATCGAGAAGGTCGTGATTGGCACATATTTGACATTTACAATGCGTATTTCTGTAAATATTTTGTCTTTGTTTTGTTTTCCTAGCATATATGATATTTTAAATACATGCCAATATATAAATACATTTTATTCAAAATTGGATAAAGATAGACGAAAAATGTATAGAACATTTTTTCTTCACGATAATATTCGCTACAACTTTTATTTGAAAAATTTTTACGAATCGTTTTTTGTTTTAAAATAATTTGAAATTTACAATTTCTGTGTTCAGTAAACTTCCTCTTCCGGTTTTATAATTATACCCAAAATCTAATCAGCTCTTCGTCAATCCCAAAAACTTTTAAATATGAAGTTTAATTACTCTAGCTTTATTCGTTTTTGAAATAATGAACATACGGCCACACATGCATACATACATACATACACACAGACATCATTGAGAAAACAGTCAAAACATATTCAGGGGACCTCAAAACGTGTATTTCCATCAAAATCTCGCAATCGAAATTTTTCATGATTCCTATACTTTATTTATACTATGTATAAGAAAGTAAAAAGATTTCAGCCATAGCCGTGTTCTGATTTTAGCAATGTCCCCTTGCAAGTTTAACGGCCCTAAGCTCGTTTGGCTTGTCCTTTTTATTGTCGAGCACGATAATCTGTCTAGAATGTACGCGAACTTTCTGGAAGGGTTGCCCCGGGACTCACAATATGCCTAGATCACTCGTCACCCATTAATATGACACATGGCACGATACGTTAGGCCGTTTCAGACGTGAGGTCATGTTCGTAACAATATTGATATAAAGAAAAACTTATTATTTTTACATTATTAAATATTTAAAAATCAGCGTGACTGTAAAACCATACTAACACTTCATGTGCGAGATTGCGTAAGAAACGCACCAAGAAACAATAAAATCTGAAATGAAAGAGTATAAAGTTCCTGTAACACATTTAGCAATGAATAAAATATTACAAAAATGGTGAGTTTTCTTTGTTAATATATTGATTTATACCTGGCTATACCAAGCCAAATTTATTTGCTATTTATCAATTTTCACTGTTAAATATAGTTTAGCTGGCTTGTCACATTAATTTTTTTTTCAGATCCTCGGGCCAAAGATTGGTTCTTAATGTCTTCCCCATTACCTACACTGATTATTCTTTTCGTTTATCTGCTGTTCGTCACAAAACTAGGACCAAAGTTAATGGAAAATAGGAAACCATTTAAACTTACTAATGTAATCATGTTTTATAACGGATTCCAAATGATTACGAATACATATTTGTTTTATCAAGTAAGTATTTCCAGGTTTTATCCGTTATTACAATTGGTACAACTGACTTTAATGCGAAGTGAAATGATTATAGTATCAAAACCTAAAATACAAGTTCATGTTACGGCCGAAATTACAATTGGAATTATTGATATAATAACTAACAATCGTAACGAACCTCAATCAGATTTGGTATGAAACCTGTAAAAAATAACAAACCAAACCTTACTTCTTAACTGCACTCAGGGTGACCAGGTCTCAGGGTTTTAACATCGTTACTTGGGGCTCCGGGTTTTGTTTTGCTATTAAATCTCTGGGTTATTCAAATTTTATCTAAACTTAATGAAAATGGTTTATAGCAATGTAAATATTATAGTAACGTTTCGTATAATCAATCATAATATAATGAATCATCAAAAATCTGGCGCGCAGTGCAAGTGTATATCTAACTCTTTCTATTTCCGATCACGCCTACGGTTAAAGCCGATTAGCCGGATATATGTATACTATACATATACGTATTTTCCACGGCAGGGAGTGGAAGTTTCTATTTCATCAAAATTCTAACAGAAGTAAAGCATTTACTCCCTAGGGATGAAATAAGACAACAATTTCCCTAAGGGAGTTTTTATTATAACAAAGGTTTTTGTAAACCAATTTTTGTTGTCATAGTATGTTGCATGGAAATATTCCCAAAGGCTTCTAAATATTGTAATTATGCTCCGATTTATTGTAATCCTTTATTTATTGAATTAATTGTTTCTACTCCCGATCGTGGAACAAATAGTATATACACCTCGGGAGAGACCACTATTTTCCCCCAATGTATGTACTTATTATTAATATTATTTATCTCAAATATAAAAGACCACGCAGAATAAGGACTGAAAAGAATAAAATAGAATAAATTGAGAAATAATTTTTAAATACAAGTTTTTAATAAAATGCACTAAAAAGTAATAAATAAATAAAGCGTGTTGTGATGTACAATTTATATAAACATTTGCGCCCCACGCTTTTATTTATTTATTACTTTATAGTGCAATTTAATAAACGCTTGTTTTTAAAAAATACTTTTTAATTTATTTTATTTTATTCGTTTTAGTCCTTATTCTGCGTGATCTTTTATATTTGCTATAAATAATATAAATAATGAGTGTATATATATATATATATATATATATATATATATATGTATATATACGTGATTGATAAAATCCATCTATTGCTACATAATTCAGCAAAAACCTCTTGAATTTATGCTATCCGGATACGTGAAACGAAGGAATTTGTGACTTTTTCGTGATTTTCTCATTTTCTAGGAAACTGAGACGATGTAGGGAAAAACTGCAAGAAGTATTTTCGATTTGTATGATTTTTGAGAATTTTGGTCGTTCAAATATGTACAAGTAGGTAAAAATTTAATCTGAAGATTTCAGACAGACAGAATACAGACAGACTCACAAGTGAAACTAAATAAAAGCTTGTACAAATCTATATTTTTGTTTAGTCTTAGGGTTTACCTAAACTAAAATTAGGTCACCCTGACTGCACTACATTAGCAAGTCCGGCACAGTTTTCCCCGTGTCGTTAACGATGCGGTACTCCATGCGGTTACAATATCAATTGATTCGAAATAAGCCGGTATAGTGATTATTACCTTTTATTCGTTTTAACAGATGTATGTGCAATACTGTAATGCTCTGATTAGCGCTGAGGGTACTTTCCTAAAAAATAAACGATAAGCCTAACTATATTAAATAAATATGTACGTAATATCCAGAAGTGTCAATCAAGACGTGAAATGTTATTCGTGTACAAATTTTCACATATAATCACTTGAATTTTGGTAGAGTATTAATGCATTTCAACGAATAGTAAGTAATTCATTCATGTTACACCACAAAACCACTGTATTTATCGTGAAAATCACCAATTTAATATTTGACATTACAAACATTGACAGATATAACCTTTTTTACATAAAACTTTTATGCACTATTTTCAATGCAGATTCGCACGAATTCGTCAAATGTTCCATACATCTTGATGGAGAATTGAGTGTAGATTACAATTATCATAATACGAACCGGAAATAGTGAAAAATTGCACCGCAAAATTTTTACTAATGGCAACCATGTCAAAGGTGTTATAAAAATTTTCAATTTCTTATTTTTCCATTGATAGAAAGTGAAAATATTCGAGTTTTCCGCAAAAATCTTTGTCTGCTTCATTTTGTTCATAGTCCGAACTTGGTAATAATTTTCCCCGTAATTAAGTGATTACGAATGATATAGTATGGGCTCGCGCTTCGCGCTTTACCCGTCAACGCGGTCATATTCTGAGAAAATACCATTGTTCTAGGAAAGTTTAACAGGCGTAATAACTATAATAAAATTACTATGCAAATATTTATGCAGCGTTCTGAAATGTCATTCTTGATGATTACGTAATTCGTGTAAGACAGTGCACTACAATTGTATTTTGTATATCATACATAAAATGGTATACAATTCTTTATTTCTTGGATCTATCTTTCCAGGCATGTTTTTCCATTGGTTGGCTAACAGATATGCAATGGTTTTGTCAATTACCAGACTATTCCATGAATCCCAGAGCATTAACAGTAAGTATTATCAATAGTATTAATACATAATAGCATATTAGGTTTAAGGTAAAAAAAATGTGTTCTAGTAATGTGAAGGTTATTATTCGTATAAATTAGTACAGCTCGTCAAGATAGCTATGCGCTTCAAGGTTGGATGCACAATAGTAAAGTGCTAACAAGGCTCAGAGGTCAGGTTTTACATACTACGAACAATTATTATTGATGAAGTAACATTAGTAGAAAGCAGAGCTCAGAACCGAAAAAAATATCGGTTAAAAATTAACCGATATTGCGAACTTTATTTTCAAAACGGTTTTTTTCAAACCCATAATGTTCGTCACTGATTTAGGTTAAAAGAACGGTTTTTAAAAAGTATTGATTACCGGTTTAAAAAACTGTTTTCGAAAAAAAAATTATTAGATTTAAAAACTAGGAATGTATACAGACATACATACCTGTAGCTCATCGACGTATGTCCAAGTCTGAATATATCACAAATTATTACTTTTATATTTATATTACTTTTAAAATCCTAGGTTAAATTTAAAACAAGTGTGAATACATTTTCTTCTCTTGACAAAAGCAAAGCAAACTAAGCCGACCATAATTGCATTGATCTTCTTTTGTTCAGAACTAGACCATAACACGTATCTGCAGAAAAAATTTCATAAAAACCCGTTGGGTAGTTTAGGAGATCTGAGTGGAACCAAAAATCTCGGACGAGCGAGCGAGCGGACGAGCGACATACATACGGACATACGTTGTAATAGTCATTTAATGATCCAGGGAGTCTGACCGGGATTTCAGTGCAAAAATTTTTGAAATCGGAAGATGCTACAGACATCGTACCGAACACTATAGCTCTTCGACAGGAGGTCGATGAGCTAATAAACACGAAATCAGGGCCGGTTCTAGATATTTGGCCGCCTGTGTGCAATTATTATTTGGCCGCCCCTATCCACTTAGTAAAATAACTAGGAATGTATACAGACATACATGCCTGCAGCTCATCGACGTATGTGCAAGTCTGAATATATCACAAATTATTATTTATTTAGATTCACTTTTAAAATCCTAGGTGCCTAGGTCGCAAATAAAACAACAAATTTAAAACAAGTGTGAATACATTTTCTTCTCTTGACAAAAGCAAAGCAAACTAAGCCGACTATAAATGCATTGATCTTCTTTTGTTCAATTTTTAATTAAAAAATATTTTTTTCTCCAATGGCCTTACATAATTTTTCAAAATAAAAAATATGGAAAAATATTGTTCCATTTCCTGCATATGCATGAAAATTTTGAATACAATTGAACAAAAAATAACGCAGAAAAAAAATAAAAACTCAAAAAAAATTGGAAAATATTTTTTTTCTCAAGTACGAAGGAAAATTTTGAAAAATAAAATGTACCTTGCACAATTAGACCATAACACGTATCTGCAGAAAAAATTTCATAAAAATCCGTTGGGTAGTTTAGGAGATCTGAGTGGAACAAAAAATCTCGTACGAGCGAGCGAGCGGACGAGCGACATACATACGGACATATGTTGTCATAGTCATTTCGTGATCCAGGGGGTCTGTCCGGGATTTCTGTGCAAAAATTTTTGAAATCGGAAGATGCTACAGACATCGTACCGAACACTATAGCTCTTCGACAGGAGGTCGATGAGCTAAAAATAAAATCATGTTGGTATAATTTCTTTTGTCCAAAAACGTGATCCTTGAATACTACCAAAGGTTTTAATCCGGTGACGGTTGGAATAGACAACTTGTTCTAGATGTTCAGAACAGTATATTTGAGCAATTACAGTGCTGACCAGTGCTGACGTTACGGCCATTATGGTTTGTGGCCATTCTCAAAACGAAAATAAAAATACTTAAAACAACATCTGAAAATTGTATAAATATAACTAACAAGGGGACATTGTCACGATCGGAACTCGGATTTGGCTGAATTTTTTTTTTTAGTAGTAGGTGGACACTAGTAGTGATTCGTGGTAAAGTAATAACGCGCAACGTTTTTAAAATGCACACTAACAGTTAGTACAGCGTTGCCGAGATTCTTATCTACCACGCGCTCGGTCTGGGTACGATTCCCGCCTAAGTTGTTTTTATTTTTATATTTTAATTATGAATAATAAATGAAAAACAGCTTATATTAACAATAAATTTATTTTATTTTCACTCATCAGTCTCGTCGTTCTGCGGAGTTTTTTAGTAGCTTTTGGGATGGCAATGACCTGATCTGTCATCAAAATGCAATATTTCAAACATGATTTATAGTTCATCCATAGATATAATAATTTGACTAAACGCAGCATGCTATTAACAGAGGATTAACCCAGATTATACGACATAGTAAATGCATAAAAAGCAGAGATGTACTCAGAAATTTATAAATACATTTTGAAAAATAAAAAAAAAATATGAATATGATATACATCTTAACAATAACAATACAATTTAACATAAATAAATGTAATATTCAATAAATTATTATTACGTCTTAATTATAAACAAAATGTCTCTTGTCTTTCCCTCTAAGAGCATTACAAATTTACCTGAATACCGCCACTACTAGTAGTTTATGGCCTCTCCTGCTGTGAAGGGTACCTCCCTACCTATTAAGGAATCATGTCAAATTCTAATATCTATGGATGAACTATACATGATGTACAAATGTATTTGAGCACTGAATGTGTCGTCATATTATGCAGTTTTTAATTCTGAACAACTTTTTACTTTCTTATACATAGTATAAAGAAAGTATAGGAATCATGAAAAATTTCGATTGCGAGATTTTGATGGAAATACATGTTTTGAGGTCCCCTGAATACGTTTTGACTATTTTGGCCATGACGTCTGTGTGTGTGGATGTGTGGATGTGTGTCTGTATGTTCATTATCTTCATATGTGCCAATTTAAATCGAGTATAAGAAAGTAGTGTGTTGATCACACCAGATTTTTAATTTATACTTTTACTCTAAAATGTATTGTTCAGAAGTAATCACAATATTTCTATATTTACATGTTAATTCCCTATGTCCCAGATTTCTTGGACCTTGAAATAATTGTTATATATTTTACTGCCTTTTGCTTACTTTATTGCATATTTTCAGGTAGTTGCTGTTTGCTGGTATGCCTTTTTAAGCAAAATGCTTGATTTGTTAGACACGGTAAGATTATATGAAATATAATATGAGATTATTTGTCATGTATTTTCTTTTTGTACAAGTATGCCCATATTATGCAGGAGAACCAAGATTCGAGACCATTTTTTTTTTAATGTTAACAATTTATTCTAGATCATTATTTCTCTACAGTCCACGAAGAGTATTTTATTTTTTAAATACGTAGTTATTATATTTTTGTAGTATGTGTTATTAAGCCAATTATGGATAGGAGAATAATGTATATGTAATAATTATATGGTGGAGTAAGGCTTTAAATGAATTTCCGTATTGGTAAATTCATTATTATATTTTTATAACCATTAATAGTACATTATATTATAAATTACAGAAATGTCACATCATAAACGAGTGAGACAAATATTACGAGCTTATAATGGCATTTCGTTCATGTGCGATATACGACGCTTTATTTTAGAGTAGTAGTCATTGTAGAAAACTGAGAAAAGATTACATACTGAACGTTCATTACTTCTTTTAAACAAGTCAAGCAAAAAAAAAAAAATCGCATAACCATTGTATTGTAGCCATAGTTACCTTTGTAAATGACAGTTTTCAACCATTATAGACACTTGCGAACATTTTATCTGACATATGAATAATGTTGTATTTTTGTCACAGAAAACAGTTGCATAAAGTAAAGTATTCAAATTAATATAGGAGTGACGTCATAAAAAAACACGAATTACTGAGAAGCCCCGCCCTTATGGCAATACGATGTGCGTATAGATTTATACGAATCAAATGTGTAGGAAAGAGGCAGCTTGTTTTGTGTATGTCGGGAATAAAATTTATCTGATGTGACGTCACTCCTATGTTTTTTTTTGCGATAATTAGTGATTTATCTATGATTTTTTTAATAATGTATCTATAGGTATAAAACTATAAATACTTAATGTAAATTTGTGTTTCACAGGTTTTCTTTGTTTTGCGGAAGAAGAACAATCAAATTTCTAATCTACATTTGTTTCATCATTCACTAATGCCTCAGTTTTGTTGGATTGGTGTACGATTTTTACCTGGCGGATCATTATCGTTCTTTGCATTTCTAAACACGTTCATACATTTGGTTATGTACGGATACTACCTGCTAGCTGCTCTGGGACCCCACATGCAGAAGTATCTTTGGTGGAAGAAGTACCTTACAGTGTTGCAAATAGTATGTAATATAACTACAATTCTAATGTGTCAACTAACAAGGGGAGGTCGCCACCGCCGGAACACGGATTTGGCTGAAATTTTTTTTCGAAGTAGCTGTACACCTATGGTGTTTAGTGGCAAAGTAATAGCGCGCACTATTTTGTCCTTTTCGAGAAAAAGGGCTTTAAAGTTAACGCATTAAAGATAAAGCATTTATATACCCCTTAAAAATGTGCATTGACAGTTGTTACAGCGTTGTCGCGTGGTTATACGTCCTGCTTTGCACGCGGTAGGCCAGGCTTCGATTCCCACTCAAGTTATGTTTTATTTTTACATTTGAATTATTCTTAATAAATTAAAAACTCTTTAAATTAATAATAAATTTATTTAATTTACAATCATAAAAATATGTATGTATGCATAAAATATGTTAAATATGTATTAATTTAAATAATGTGTTTTTGCTTAAGATATATTCATTTGTTTTTTTATAATCCGTGCAGTTGAATTGCCCGTGCATAAGTATCGTTTATAAAGGAGGCCAAGTTTTCACTACGATTCAGCTTCAATTATTTTTATGACGATTACTATTCCAAAAGTTACGAAAAAAAAAAATCCCCGGAAAGAAGAGAGTGATGATTGTAAATTAAATAAATTTATTATTAATTTAAAGAGTTTTTAATTTATTAAAAATAATTCAAATGTAAAAATAAAACATACCTTGAGTGGGTATCGAACCCTGACCTACCGCGTGCAAAGCAGGACGTATAACCACGCGACAACGCTGTAACAACTGTCAGCGCACATTTTTAATGCGTTAACTTTAAAGCCATTTTTCTCGAAAATGACAAAATAGTGCGCGCTATTACTTTGCCACTAAACACCATAGGTGTACAGCTACTTCGAAAAAAAATTTCAGCCAAATCCGTGTCCCGGCGGTGGCGACCTCCCCTTGTAAGATGTAAACATATACGAAATCACTTAATCTTCTACGATAATTTACAGTTACGAGGTGTAATCAAATTCTTCTGACAATTGCACATAGAACGCCACTAGTATTTCTCAGAGCTACTTAGCTAAGTCGAAAAACAATAACTTTCAATAAAATTATTCATGCGGTTTCCAAGTCCGTGTCGATTTTTTGAATGGTATTTTAATGCGGTGATAGACGAGGATAGAATATTTTATTTTATTTGTTTGCTAACAGATAGATACAGGCTATGGAGGGCTGAGATTTGTTTAAAAGTTTTAATGAAATTCAAGACAATGTGTGTTCTGTCTCTTTTATACCCGGTTACTCAGACGTGATTTAATTTGAGAAACAAATGTTTTGTTTTGATTTTAGAATTCAACCAAGATTCGTTTCCAAAACGCGAGTCTTTGATTCTCTATCAGTCGTTGAAATTCAAATAATTGACAACAAATATTTTTTTTGTTTCGTACTAGCAACAGTTTAATTTATTCTAGAATTATTGTCTCACGAATTAAACCTCGTCCGCGCAACTCATCATGAGTATTAACATTTGCGGAACTTATATCTAGGCGACTATGATTATTAAATTTTAAATATCATAAACAATGTAATTTGCCATTAAATAAAAATGTCAGAATATATCAAAAATATCAAAACCTAAAATGCTCGCATATTTGCATATTCAATATTGTGATTATTGTTTTTACTTTCTTATACGAAGTATAAAGGAAGTATTAGGAATCATGAAAATTTTCGATTGCGAGATTTTGATGGAAATACATGCTTTGAGGTCCCCTGAATACGTTTTGAATATTTTCGCAATGACGTCTGTGTGTCTCTATATTCATTATCTTAAAAACCAGCAAAGACAGGACAATGAAATACCGCATTTAAAAGTTTATTGATTATACGAAGAGCTGATTAGATTTCTAGCATAATCGCATAACCGGAAGATGAAGTTTACTGAACATCAAAATCGAACATTGTGAATTATTGGAGAAAATAAAAGAGATTTGGAAAAAGTTTTTAAATAAAAGTTATAGGAAATAATCTTAAGAAAAAATGTTCTATGCGTTTTTGTTCTATCTTTATCCAATTTTGAGTAAAACGTATTTACATATTGGCATGTATTTAAAATATCATATATGGACCGTTTATTTTGAAAGTGGTGTAAGTCCATTTTTGAAAAAATGAGATATCACGTAATTCATGCTTAATTTAATGTAAATTGTTTATGTATAACTAGTCTGTGTTGAATTTCTTAAAAAAATCCCATGTTATGTACAACTTAAAATCGGTCGGTAAATGAAATTGCATTATCATCGATTATGAAAGTGGTGTAAGTCCAAATTCTTATAGAAAGACATGATGTTCACTTGCAAGATGCTGAATTAGCAAGAAAAGAATTACAAGAAGACAAAATTCTGGCATAAAAAAATCCTGATAAATACTTGTTACGATTATTTTGTCACTATTGTGTTTTGTATTCTTTTTGACGTTTTGTGTTCTTGTTATTGTTCGTATGTGTCATTTTCGCCTTTTGTTATTAATCTGAAACACATTTTGTTTAGTTTGGATCCGTTTGATTATCTAGATGTATTTATAAATAATTTAGAGTCACATTTTCATAGTTTTCATTCTACTTACCGTTTAATTTAATTCAGTATATGTATATGTTTTCAATTCCATATTATAAGGTTAGCATCACATGTTAATTTGACATTACAATGAAGTTGACTAGCTTGTTCAATTATAAGTTTAATGACAGACCAGTTTACACCTAGTCACTAGCGTAAAGTATTTTATTTATTGTTTTATATTGTCACGAGTAATTTTATTCGAAGCATTTGTAAAGTTTATTCTCATTTAGTTGTTCAATTAATGTCATTAATTTTTAGCTGACCCATATTTTGTCCCGTATTTCAGATTATTCTTCCGTTCTTTCGTGTAAACGTTCCTTATCATCACCTTTGACTAAGTCATAGTTTTGGCACGAATTAGTATCTATCTTTCCTCTTCTTTCTTACTTAACTAAATGTTCTCTCTTCATGACCGAGCTGAAGGGCGTCGTTTCTGGTTTTTGTATTCTATTCTTTTGTTCAAAAAGATAAGTCGAGTTCTGACCTTCAAGTGAATCGCACGCAAGGGCGTTGACTGACGTGTAGTTCGGATTTTGGAATATTTCCTTATCACAGATAGTTTTTGTGATTTACCCTTTTACGGGGATTATAGTTTCCATTTTCCTCCGTACGGAGATTGAGTGTATTTTTCCGGCGGGCCACCCATTTTGGGGATCTGTGCACCACGGACAACCCTGACCACGTGTTGGCACAGGACGTCAGGACCTTCTGACTTAGCCACGTGAGGCCGTTTTCCGTTCCTTCCGAGGCTTCGGACCGTCAGTGAGCCGTTTCGAGGACGAGTTGGACACCTTACCGTCCCGGCAGAACCAGCGTCACGAGGGAGAGCTAAGTGCTAGTTTGTTTGTTACTATTTTTCCAGTGTTCTTCGTGTTTAGCTCCTACCCCTCTTCTACCGACGTAATTATCTGTTCATTTATGAACTATCGACGCCACGCTTGATTTCTATTCTATTTATTTCTGTATTTCGTCCAGTTGTGTACGCTGTTTGAGTGGGCATATTTATTTTGTAAAAGCCGCCGCTTTCGTTCGTTTATTTTGTTATTATTTAAGTTTAGATAATATTTAGTTTTAATCCCGTGTGGATGAGCCACGTGCTTTTTCTTTTGTTTCAATTTCTTATTTTCGTTCTTGCGCGTGTGCCGTGTCGCATTCGGTCCCCCACCAACATTTGTGAACCGAAACTGATCAGCGTAGGGCCCCACCTTCGTTGGGATTTCAGCTGCCGAACTGCTTCTTGTTGTCCCGTCCACCATCGCAATTTGGCGAGGTGTAGGTACTGATAAATTGCGTGGCGCCCATATTGTTATATAGAACCACCCCGTCTCCACTGAGAGGCCGGCAACCTCACCTTTTGGCGAGGACAATTGTTCGTGTCCCATCCGGGCACGTAACATACTTTGCCTTCTCTTTTGACTTACAAAAAGCCTTACCTTACCCGAAATTATCTGTCTCAATCGCATATTATAAGCGAAACATGTATGTTTTAAACGAGGGTTTTCACAATTTCCACGATAATAAAGTTAATATGTATGTGTGGGACGAAACTATTGCTTCCAGGGGATCGCAAGAAGTAGCTTCTTGCTGTTTGAGGCATTTAGAAAATGTAACGACCCAATGCCATGTTATTGCCTACAGTGACATGTGTACTGGGCAAAATCGAAATATACAAATGGCGTTGATGTGGTTGACGGTTGTCCAGTCATCGGAAAACAACATTAGCACAATTGATCACAAATTTTTACTCTCGGGGCATTCATACCTTCCGAACGATGCAGATTTTGGAATTATAAAAATGGCATTGCGAAAAAAGAATTTTCTGTATACACCACAAGATTATTATAATGTAATAACACAATGTAGAAAACATGACAAATTCATTTTACATGAAATGAAACGAGAGAATTTCGTTTCAATAAAAAATCTTCAAATTTGAGAAAATCGCCCTGACGCCTTTCTACCAATATGCCAGGCCTATTACTTATGAAAAATATAAAGACATCAAGCAGTTATTACCTTATATACCTCCGGTGCATCATGCATATTTCGAAACACTGCCACATGCAGAGCATAAGTAAATAGTATCAAGATCTTGTAATTTTGACGATGTAATTATCGTCTAAAATTAAAAATACTACTATTTCATGTCATGTCATGCGTATTTATAAACAAAATTGGTATTAAAATGAAGTATATTTTAAGTGATATTTCATTTTTCAAAATTGAAATTAAACGATTTTTACAATTGTCTAATTTTGAAAGTGGTGTAAGTCCATTTACAGCCTATAAATACATATCATTATAGTATAATTCGCCTAAAACAAATTTATATAATCAAATTCAATATTGATAAAACAGTAGAAACATTGCCAGACTTCATATAATTTGCCTAAATTTTTTAATTAACAGATATGCTAACCTTTCATTTTCTCGAAACAAGAGAAAATGGACTTACACCACTTTCAAAATAAACGGTCCATATATTATGCTATGAAAACAAAACAAAGACAAAATATTAACAGAAATACGCATTTGAAATGTCAAATATGTGCCAATTTAAATTGAGTATAATAAGTTGTGTGGTGACCACACCAGATTTTTACAATATAATTTATTGCTTAATATAAATGCAAAACGAGCTCTGGTAGGTAGATAAATTAGTATTTATTTATTGTTTTTCCGTTTCAGGTACAATTCATTCTGATAATAGGGCATACTTTAGCACATTTAATTATTAAAGACTGTGCAATATCTAAATTATTCATATCCGTAATAGCATGTTTTGCCGTTGCATTTCTTATATTGTTTATACATTTTTATCAAATGGAATATAACATACGGGCAAGACAGGTAAGTGAAAATGTTCATTTAAAATTTTCAAGAGTAAGAGGCAGAAATACTAAACTCTAACAATAGAAGCTACAAATTCCCTGTTGACGTCATATTAACTTAACTATTGCATGCGACCTCGGGCCGCGCTTTTTTTATTTTAAGAAGCAAAATGTTCCTTTGTGGGTACAGTCAAAACCAGGGCTGTGATGCTAGGGTACACAGGGTATTAGGCGTATATCCTATGCTAAATTTCAAAGAAATAGGGTTCACCTTATGCTTTTTAAGATTTATCACACCCCTGGTTATATTGTATTATAACCTTTATGTAATTTTATATTTTTGCAATAAAATGGACACAAAAGTATATATTGAGTAGAGGTGCAAGTAAAAAATATTGGACTCTCTTTATAACTGGATATTATTGGTCAACTTGTCTCCTCACTTACACAAAATACAATCCTAACTAATACTGTGTGAAATCTGTTTTAGTTACAAAGAAATGGAATCCACAAGAGCAAATAAAAGTAAATTGGACATAGGATTTCAGTGTCGGTTGATTTATTAGCTGTTCCTTAGTTTAACTGTTTATATATAATTTATTCATAGATCCATGCTACTTCTGTCGGTTCATTCTTACTAACAGGATAAACACTTTTGGCTTATCGATCATTTTATCAATAATAAATTTACAAAAACCCCATACCTTATTTACAATACGATCAGATGATGTATATTTTGTATATTAAAAAATGATTCCGAACCTAAACTAAGTATTTAACATTTTTTTTATTCCCTTACTGAAGCAAAACCTAGGTAACTATCATACTATCCAGTGGCTTCCAATCCCTTGTACAACAGAATTGGTGATTGAAGAAACATTATTAATTAATGTATAATACTATTAATAACAATAAATATTGTTGTACAAAATTACAGTTCATCCAAATTTGTCTTTCGTTGTTAGATCTCAAATATTAATAACAAAAAATATCAAATTTGACTTTAACTCATAACTGCTACAATGCCGATTTAGATACGCTCACGCTACAATCAGGTCAATAATTCATTCTCAACGTTCTAACAAGTAATCATATTATATCTAAAACTTTACCTTAAAACATTTATAGTTTACAATACACAAAACTACACCCTAAAAATATAAAAATGACAAGCCATGCAAACTTATATCATTTATTGACTAATCTACATAAACATAACAGATACAAAATTAGAAATGCTCAAATTCAAATACATTGTCTGTAAATATGTTTTGAACAAAGTTCTTAGCAAGTACTATTTCCTATTTACGGTCAAATTTACGGGGATGGAGCTAAATATTATGATTACAACTTGCACGTCTACACTATTGCATGGTTATCAGGTGGACATTTATGTCATGCAAAAATACAGTAACCGAAGAAAGTTGATCGCGAAATTTAAATAAGGAAAAAAAGACAAATTGCAGAAACGGCTTATTTTAAATGAAAAAGGATACTTATCGTTGCCATGGAAGTAAGAGTCGATTCTAAAGTTAGGGAAGTTTACTGAATTCAATCCAATATCACTAACAAGGGAAAATTTGCGCACCCCGGAACACGAATTATTTGTTTTTTTTTTCAAAGTAACTGTATACTAGTAATGGTTTGTTGCAAAGTAATTGCTCGCAATATTTTGCTCGTTTGAGAAAAATGGTTGCAAACATATAGCACCATTTAATACCCGTTCTGAATGATTTATGACAGTGGTGCGACGTTGTCGAGTGGTAAGACAAGTACAAAATTTAAAGAAAAGATTGTTTTTAGAAATGATTCATATTAGCTCAAATCAGAATATTATAAATAATAGAACAGATCTATAACACTTTCAGAAATCTCTTATCAATTTATTACTTCCATTTCAAATTAAAATCGTTGCTACAGTAACTAGTTAACCACTACTAAACTTAAATCTAAAACTAGTAATAAATTGTTGAGTGGTTTGGTTTATAAAATACAGTGCCATGATTGTAGTTTAACATATATTGGCGAAACATTACAATACATTTATAAAAGAATTAAACAACGTGCATACAATGCAAAAACGTTTAATAACAACCATAGTGCATTAGATGAACACAGCATCACCGAAAAATACAGTTTTAATTATTCTAATTTCAACATTTTACATTTCGAATCTAACAAATTCAAACGCTGTATGCTGGAAAGTTGTTACATTCAACTGGACGGTGGATCATAAAACTGATTTCCAAAACAGGTTCACAGCTTTTGCGTCTTTATTTTAAACGTTGGCTAAATACAGTTGATATTACAATTTTCTACAATTTAATTTCGATTGTTTTCAACCCTCGTACATAGAGGTCAGTACGGTTGAGGTTTTCTCTCATTTTTACTTTCTTATACGTAATATAAAGGAAGTATAGGAATCATTAAAATTTTAGATTGGGAGATTTTGATGAGAATACATGTTTTGAGGTCCCCTGAATACGTTGTGACTATTTTCGCAATGACGTCTGTGTGTGTGTGTGTATGTTCATTATCTTAAAAACGAGCAAAGGACAATGAAACTTCATATTTAAGAGTTTATTGATTATACGAAGAGCTGATTAGATTTCTAGCATAATCGCACAACTGGAACAGGTAGTTTTGAAATAAAAGTTATAGGAAACAATAATGTTGAGAAAATACATTCTATGCATTTTTGTCATGCATTTTTGTGGTCACCACACTACTTTCTTATACTCAATTTAAATTGGCACATATTTGACATTTCAAATGGGTATTTCTGTAAATATTTTGTCTTCGTTTTGTTTTCATAGCAATTATGATATTTTAAATACATGCCAATATATAAATACATTTTACTCAAAATTGAATAAAGATAGAACAAAAATGCATAGAACATTTTTTCTTAAGCTTATAGTTTTCTATAACTTTTATTTCAAAACTTTTTCCATATCCCTTTCAGTTTCTCTAATAATTCACAATGTTCGATTTTGATCTTCAGTAAACTTCCTCTTCCGTTTGTGCGATTATGCTAGAAATATAATCAGCTCTTCATATAATCAAAAAACTTTCAAATACGAAGTTTCATTGTCCTGTCTTTGCTCGTTTTGAAGATAATGAACATACAGACACACATTCACACATCCACACATCCAAACATCCTCACATCCACACATCCACACATCCACACACACACAGACGTCATGGCGAAAATAGTCAAAACGTATTCAGGGGACCTCAAAACATGTGTTTCCATCAAAATCTCGCAATCGAAATTTTTCATGATTCCTATACTTTCTTTATACTATGTATAAGAAAATAAAAATTCAGTATCTGAGAATGCTTCAAATCCGAAGCGAAACGTAATAATTAAAATTGAACGCTGCCTGAATCAATAACATCAATTCTTTCAAGCCCTAAAATTATTTCAACAATTATTGACTGACTTAATTATCTTTCTAGATTTTGACAGCTGCTCTATTCCGGACTACCTCTACATTTAGACTATTAGGTCGTTCGTTCTATATCTCTTTGGGCCAGTTCACATCTGCTGGAGCTCTCGGTCGAAATCCAAAAAGCAATTCGCTTGGCGGTTTTTTTCACTAGCACTACAAATGGTATCATTTAGTGAAAACTCTATCGTTTGTATCTTCGTATCCCATTTCACATCTGCCAGGGCTGTTAGTCTAGTTTGAAACGTTCAAACTGTCTATTTGCGCGCGGTGTTGCTACCGCATTCAAATATATTTCATTCCATGTTCTTTACAGAAATCACGGAACAGTTTAGAAGTGAAGCTCGCCTCAAGATCTGATATGACTCTTGTTGCAACTCCATAAGTAGCAAATATTTCTTTGAATAAGTCGATGACATGTTTTGCCAAAGTATTCTTGACCGCCTTCAGAAACGTATATTTAGTGAATGTTTCCATCACAACTATTAGCTGCGTATTACTAATCTTGCTGCGAACTAAAGGTCCCAACTCTACCCTACCCTACCCACATGGATGATGGTATGGAATAGAGCAGCTGCTTTAACTATGGTATGAAGCATCCCTTCTTCGTAACATTGTGATTGAAGAAGGATTCCTCCGTATGAACTTCGGTGGTGGCGGTCGGGTCGTAAAGAGTAATAGATAGAAAATTTTTTAGTATCTAATACGCATTTATTTGTGTTTTACTTGGTAAGCGATGTTAAAGGTCGTGACTTAATTGCGAAATTAGGGATGAATTGCTTATCGTGTGTTCTCCTTGTCTAACTACGTCTTTGTCAATTTGGAATCCTAGGTATGTCGTTGTTATCTCTAAAAAGACATACTTGCACAGTCGAACTGTCAAGCCCTCTTCGTGCAGAACTTTCAAAGTTTCTCTAGTAACTTCATCTATGCTTTTACTTCGGATTAATACATCGTCATAAGACGTTGGAACGCGCTCGGGTCGTTAGCCAAGCCTAATGGCATCCAATAATTGTATTCCTACTGACCTTCAGGCAAAATAAGAGTAAGTAAGATAATTACTTCTCACCTCGATCGGCATTTGATGATACCCAAAAGACAAATCAAGTGTAGTAAAATACCGACTTCGATGCAACCGGTCTAGCTGGTCATCAATTCTGGGTAACGATAGCTATCTTTAACGGTAAGTTCATTTAATTTTCTGAAAGCAACAAACACGCGATCCACTTCGCTCTTCTTAACCAGCAGCACTAGCGAAGCATATGGTGATTGCGATTCTTATACAATGCCACATTCATGTAATACTTGTACTGTGCATCGTACCTTTTCTCTCTCTCGGGGAGACATTCGATATGGACGGTAAGTTACTGAACTGTCGGACGCCAAGCGCATTACCATCGTAGCAGATTTAGCTTTTCCCAGTGTAAGTCTCGTGCGAAGCAATTTCGATATTTTTGCAATAGTAGCACCAGTTGCTCATGTAACTTGTAAACAAGAGGACCAGTTTTGATGTCTGTTATTGGCAGTGAGGTTGAATTGATACACTCAGAATACAAAACTTGTTCAGTTGATATTTGCTGTGATTCTAATTCGCAGTCTTCAGTGGAATCGTTAACTTTTTGTTCGCAATATTCACGATGGAAAGTACAGCGTATTTTCGGACCTGATACGCAATACAGTCTCAGGAATGTAACACTCTGCTTCGTCTTTATCTCGCACTGGGGCTTCAATATACAAATCGCCGGTAAAGTTAAGATTCTTTATCCAAATTGGAATTCGTGCAATACAAATCTTTTTTGGCGATGCCAGATTCATTTCTGCTAATTTATGTTATATGTGATCAAAAATTCTTAGACTTTTACTGGACTTGTTTAGTGTTATATTCGGTGCTTCAGTAAAGACTGTCCTATCAATAGAGGAATCTGCTGCACGTATTCGTCAACGACTTTACCCATTACAGTGGCCTTTGCATAATTCACTTTTAATTCGAAGGTTGCTACTTCTGAGATTCCTATCGTTTCCAGCTATAAATCTACTGATTAGGGTTGTTTTAGAAAATCAATGGGAAACCCTAGTCTCTCTCTGTTTTGCCTTTTTCAACGATGACGCAACCGCTACCAAAATCCACATAACCTCGTACTTGTGTTCCGTTAACACTGGCATCTACGAAATACATTTCGTTGGGAGATGTCCATACATGTCTATGGGTAGTATTTACTATTAGTGCTGTTCTGGATGTAAATGGTCGTTCTTTGCAGCGGTTCTCGCTGTGTCCGCGTTTACCGCATCGGTAACATGTTACGGCCACGATATCATGTCAAAGCGAGTCCTTTAATTTTGCATGTAGCGTTGTAGATTGTTACGGGTTCAGTCCATGAAAATACGATACGTAATCCCTCTACCTTCTTTATCCACAAGTTAGTGTCCAGATTTCGATCTTCAGGATTAAATACAGGCACTAAATCCCCCCCCCCCCCAACCTGCTGGTATGTGATGGTCTGCTAACGTTTACTTACTTTTTAGCTAGATTTCTGGGAGTTACATTAAAGATGCAAATTAAGATAGCTGTTATGTATCGTCTACCTTTCGAATTTCACGTGGAACATGAATGATATCGAGGGTTTAGTTCAACAACTTGAATCACCGTTTCTTCTGATTGGAGACATCACTGCGCACAGCACTTTATGGGGTTATTTGAAAATAGACCGCAGCGAGCAGATTATTGAAAACTTCTTGGACAACTACAACAACACCATTGTTATTCGAAATTCAGGACAATTGATCTCTCAGTTTCTCAGCTCTTGATCTTGCCTTTTGCTTGCTCGTTGTTGCAGCATAATTTACATGAAAAGTTCTTGACGACCTCCATATCAGGGACCACTTTCCTATCGTCATAAAATCTTCTATTTGTTCTATTCCCAATATGTCGAGCAAAAGGTCGCAACTCATATCATATCAACAAATTATCTTATTTACTGCTACAAACATCTTTATCAGAACATCTTCTCGTCCCAGAAAGCATCTCTATCTTAGGTGAATAATCACGTCGGTACGGCCATCTAAAATAAAAACAGATATTTAAGGTTATTTCGACGGAATCCCTCTGTTGAAAATATAATCCTTTATGGAAATGCACGCGTGTAAGCTAGGCGCACATCAGGTTAAACGTAACTCTTGGTGAGAGTACGTTTCGTCAATAACGTCTGTAGATCCTCCTAGCCTTCTTTGGAAGAAAATCAGGTATATAAATGGTAACCAGTGTAACGTAATGTGACACAGCCCTAGCTTCTCAGAACGGTTACTGGAGAGTAGTCTTGCATTCGAACCACTTATAACAATTAGAGGTGGGAGGCAAAACAGCACAGACAAAAATATGAAAATCGTAAAATAAACAGTAACAATATTTATTCTATAAACAATACCTGAATGTAGTTGAATGCAATACAAAAGTAAGTATTAAAGAAAAAAAAACACTTAACTTCAACAACAGTGTGCGCCACCTGCCGGATGTCCGAACGAACTGAAGGGCAATCGACAGGTACTCCCCCGTTGGCTTTACGGTGTAACTGTTGACGAGTTCGCCAGGGACAGTAGAAGGAGGAGGTTAGCTGTTTGGTCTTCTCCAATGACAGACTAGATTCGCGATCGCAGAGTCCGAACGTGAGGGATGCTGGGTTTAATTAGAAAGATGGAGAAGCGCCTCCGGCTGCGAGATTAACGCCCAGGTGTATAGTACTAGCTCCCCAGGGGTCGGTCCTTCCTGTCGCCACTCCATTCCTCTTTCGGTGATGTAGAACGATTCACTCAACGGGATGCGACCGGAGTAACTCGCCTGGGCCTCCTTCCCTACTCAGAGCCAGCCTGTTACATGGAATTCACTCCAATTTCAGCCCCCATGACTCGTGCAACTCAAAACCAAATGTTCTCCACCGAAATATCACAGGCGAAAGCAAAGTGCTACGACAAAACAAACGTAGTTTTCTCAGTACTAAGTTTATTATAAACTTACGCACAACGAAATGACTACATAAAAGTCAACGCATAGGCGCAAGACGAATTAAGAAATATTATTACTGCGCACAGACGCATCAGAAAACAACGATATCAAACAAAGCATGTGCACAGGCGAAAAAATAATAACATTATAAAACACTACACAGGCGTACCTGCGCCTAGACTAGCCAAACATAGATGAATACAAATACGTGTATGTATTGACTGCGGAGACCTGATAATCCAGGAAATGGTAACCTGTGGCCATCCAATTTCGCTAAGCGTTACCACAACGTAAAAGTTAAATGTGTGCTATATCAACCCAAATATTCTGCACACCTGAACATCAACTTGGCGGCTTTCTCGCTTGGTCAAAGGCGAAATTAATCATTAGCCTACAATACGGAAAGTACACTACGTAGCAACATGGAGGACAATACAACTGAGAGCGAAATCAAATAAAAAAATATTTACATTTCAATTTAAAACTAAATAACGGAAAATTGATAAAAGCAAAATACTCTACACTACAAATTTGTTGGCAGTAACGTTGTAATTCATATCGTTGCTCGTACATTTATTATCAATAAATAATAAAATAGAGTTGCGTTCCATAGTTATCCTAAATGTAGGCAACCAAATGACCGCTTGTGTACAACGGGATAACTGCATATGATTCGAGCCAACGAGACAATTTTCTAGAGCAAAAGTGGTGGGGGTCTATTCTATCTACTGATACATTCGGTACAGCGAGACATCGAACAAGCGAGACATCGTACCAGCGAGATTTCGTACCTTAGAGAATTCGAACGAGCGAGATTTCGGGGTAGCGATACGCACATGTAAGACTCAAAAACCAAAACAGAGCACAACCGTTCATGTCAAACTCCATTCGTACAAAAGAAAGAAGATTGTCCGTTTAGAGAGAATCTATACTCACATTTTCTCATTCTACCAGAAAAACGAGCGCTCACTCTTTCGTAATCTGGTATGCGAGGGAAAAATGAAACGGCACACCGAAAATACAATTCAATCTCCATGTTTCAGGTCGATAATGTGGAATGGTCATTTTTATTTAACATCTAGCTGATCACTTCGAGTCTGTGTCATGTTTGGATAATGATTGTCTTCAATTGATGCGCACCAAAACCAGGATTCAGGTGCCTCTTGACTTTGCAACGAACGATGAACATCAGTATAACCTGCTATTTACCACAGTGGAATATGAGAATGCACTCAAACATACCGGTAATACTTCTGTTAGCACGGAAAACGTTTCGTACGCCATGTTACGTCATTTCACTACGGTATTGAAGCAACGAATACTGAATTACCTCAATCGGATTTGGCATTCCTGCAAATATCCGGGTATTTGGCGCGAAGCAATAATTATCCCTGTACTGAATCCAGGCACAAACTCTTCTCAGCCCATCAGGTATAGACCTATTTCTATGACATATACCTGTCAAAAGTCTATGAGCGTATGATCAACCTGCGTTTGGTTTGCTTTCTGGAATCAAAGTAGCTCATTGATCCGTGGCAATATGGTTCACGCAAGATGTGCTATTTCACCAACACTATACAGAACAACATTGTGGAGCGCAAGCATCTCGTTGCTGCATTCTTCGATATCGAGAACGCGTTAGATATGACGTGGAGATACGACATTTTAAGAAAGCTCCCCGACTGGGAACTACAGGCTAACTTGCCACTATTCATTGAGAACTTTCTGTGTGACCGCTTATTTAAAGTGCGTATTGACGATATGTACTTTAGATCCTATTTTCTTGAAAATGGTATACCTCAAGGTTCTACAATTAACGTGACACTTTTTATGATCGCAATCAATGACATCGCCAACAATTTCTTCTAACTCTGTTGACCATTGCTTATATGTCGATGACTTGACCATCTGCACTTCTGTTGATGTTTGCAAATGCCGTCTGTAAAATGCTGTTGACGCAGTTACTCAAGCAGCAACTGCGTGTGGCTTTCACTTCTCTGCCGAAGAGACGAAAGTCGTTGATTTTTGTCGTCTACAGGCTCCTGATCTCACTCTATACGGTGTTTCAATACAGAAAGATGTGGTTGTGTAATTCCTAGGCGTTTATTATGAGTTACTTATAATGCACCTCTCGGGTCAATGTCGCATGTCATTGAATGCGATCAAGTGTCTGTCAAGCACTAAATGGGGAGCTAATAGAGAATGCTTACACCCATTGTACTCAGCTCTAGTCCAGTCTAAATTGAACTACAAATGCATAGCCTTTTATTCTGTGACACGCTGTTACCTGAAAAAATAGACGCCATTCTTAACGCCGGTTTCATACTCGTCTTCTCGAAGAAGAAATGAAATACACTATCGGTGTACCAAACCCCAACATTTGAACAACAGTCAACACCAACTTGATTTTGACAAGTCTATCGAAGGATTTCACTCCTCACACCTTGTATATTCGAGAATTCTTTTCGCACTTTGAATATAGTATATAGTACGTCGCTATATGTAAACATTGATGTTTCGTAGATGATTAATAGAACTGGCTATGCGTTCTTCGTAAACGATTCTGTCTATTTCTATCCGCTATCTCCAACATTCTAAGTATACACGGCCGAACTATATGCAATCTAGTTTGCTTTGAAACATTATCTGCTATCCGCTGCAGGTACCCGTTATGTCGTCATCTTCCCACAGTACTATTTTGGGTATTTCCATTCAATTTAGTACTGACCCAATGATACAGGCAATACAGGATGTTCTCCGTAATTAGCATCCGCTAGTAAATAGCCGTTTCCTTGTAGTGACCCGCAGTGAGCAAGTACTTATCATCCGTTTGCGTATAGGACACACTTCCCTAATGCACTCACACTTGCTTCTAGGTAATCCTGCATCCATGTCTGACAGGTGTAATTCTAAGAAAACCATACCCTGTAAACTGTCCACTATACACCAATACTCAGCATAACTGTAAAATGATCTCACTGAGATCTGAGAGAAATTCTTGCCAACGACAGTTAATAATCTTAATAGCGCCATATGAGCCGTGGCAGCCGGTATCTTTTACTCCATATAAATAATAATAATTGAGGAATAAGGTCATATATTGGCCAGTATAATCGATATATGGCGTCGGCAAACGTACATATGATTTGCATATAAGAAAATAAGTGTATATTTCACTCAGGTACAGGTTACCCAGACAGTGGTGACGTCACAATACATACAAACTAATAAACAATTGAAATATGGTTGAGCAACTACTATGCACAGCCCAGGTTGCAGTCGGATAGAGAAATATTAAATAAAAGCATATACCGGGTGGTGACCGCGACACCGGAACATAGCACTTTAACATGTAAAATCATATTTTTATAATTTCCTGCTTCCCTTATTATTTTACAGAAAAAAAAGCTTAAATAAAAGTTGTAGAGCATAAAATTCTACCTGAAAAGCAATAAACAGAATTAATTTTGCTTGCTTCATAATAGGATAGTAGGGAAGCAGGAAATTATAAAAATATGATTTTACATGTTAAAGTCCTATGTTCCGGTGTCGCGGTCACCACCCGGTATATATATATATATATATATATATATATATATATATATATATATATATATATATTGTGACAAAGTGTATTTTTTTTGTGTGAAAAATTACTTTTGCACAGAGCATTGACCGTTAGCGAACCAATTAGCGCGGTCTACGCTCGAGCTCCGGACGGATTAAAACAGTATTCGTTGAACTGACTGATTTAATTCGGGGTTGAAACATGTGTGTATCTCGGGGGTATAAATAGCCCAGCAAATTTCATGATAGTCAGATAGTGTTCCGCTCTCCGAGGTGACTCCAGCTACAACCGAACCGTAAGAAAGTTTCCGTATTCTGATTTATTGTACCGCCTTGTGCGGCAGTGTATATTCTTTGTATTGTTGAGTGTTGCTCTGCACTGTTGCAGAAGTAGCCGCATTTTTGACTTGTACTTTCCAACTGTGGCTTGACACTGCGACCCGACCTGTTGTCAAGTCATTAGTTTCTGTTCCGTATCAGCCGCACTGCGACCCGACCTGGGCGGCTGTCCTACACTGTTGCTTGACACTGCGACCCGACCTGTTGTCAAGATATCAGTTCCTACCCCCGTACCAGCCGCACTGCGACCCGACCTGGGCGGCTGTCCTCCCCTGTTACTTGGCACTGCGACCCGACCTGTTGCCAAGTTCAGTCTCCGTCCCGTTACTAAAGTATCCCGTTATAACGACCATTGTGCAGTTCTGTGTATGGCTATGATTTATGGAATATCTATTGGAATAACGTGTATTGTTCATCTGAGTGATTAGTGAATCACTGTTGTTATTTTTGTTGCACCACGTCGCGTGGCGCAAGTTAGTTTATTTTACAGTTTGTACTACGGTACAACAGCACGACGTCAATAAAACACCAAACTTTCTGTGCAAGCTAAGTTATTTCTGTTACCCTGATCTCCCTTGAACTATCCTGGCACGAATCCGATTGGCGCCCGAGCAACCCGACACCCGCACTACCAGGAAGCGTCACAATATATATATATATATATATATATATATATATATATATATATATATATATATATATATATATATATATATATATACCTATACCTACACATATGTTTATTAGTTCTATTAACTTGTAAAATGTACAACCTTCGCATAAAATAAAATATGCTACAAGTATGAAAGACAATCAATATTTTTTTATGTAAATTGATGTTATTGCAAGTCCGTAACTTTGATTACTCGATTTACCCAGTCCAGCAGTCGGCAATCGCTTCGTAAAAGTAAAATTTTCGATCAAATCTCAGGTGCGATCCACTCAGAGACGCATGTAGTGATTTTTTCGTTAATGTTTGTTTTCCTGCCCACTCTCTCTCTTGCCACGATGCTATCAAAAGGGGAAATTTTTTAATGTGAAAAGAACAGAACTAATTTTTTTCATAATCGTCATTAACTTTGTGCCACCTAAAAACTTTCCGCGTACCATTGATTGTGGACTGCTGCTCTGTCCACGATAAAGATATGTTTGTGACGATTATATGAAAAACATATCTCGAAAAGAACGCAATTTTTGTCAATGTCAGTGTTGCATGTTGTATCGGAACAACACACTTTTTACATTATTCTTATCAAACCACAGTATTCCAATTTGATTGTGTCTTTTTATAAAATCGAATTTCCATTTTACTTTCATATTTTCTTTCGCCATGGCAAGTTTAACAGCTTATGTATTAGAGTCATATACAGATCTTCTGGACAATAAAAGCGGTAAGTAAATATTTAACCTTTTTTAAATTTTATTTGTTTAGTAACTTAATGTATGCTTATGTATGTGAACAAATGGTTAGATATGATATAAAGTTATAGTAAATAAATTATTAAGAATTGTGATATAGGTATAAACATTCAATAACTGTTACTTGGTTAGATTTTTATATTCTGTCACTTATTGATTGGGTATTTTAATTCACAAGGTGCAGTGTACCTTGCGTATTTTGCTTAATTTCTTAGAAATGCATCGAGTAACCATAGAAAGATTTACTGCATTTTATAAATGTTGTTGTTTTACTCAGACATAAAATAATATTTAAATGGTATTTTTTATTTACACTTACTGTTCTAAATTGTATTGTTCAGAAGTAATCACAATATTTCTATATTTACATGTTAATTCCCTATGTCCCGGATTTCTTGGGACAGCCCGTATATACATATATGTAAACTGTAAATTATTTATCCGCCTAAATATCACTGGGTCCCGTCGTGGTGGTGCCCGGGTGCCTTCCACCCATTGCATCCCTCTTGAGACCGGCTCTAGGTACAGCATTTATTGAAACCCTGGCTATGTGAAATGTTGTGTTTGAGAAAATCTAAAAACTGGATCATCAGTCAAAAGCATTATAATTATGATATTGTATTTCTTAATTACCATTTTAAAGAAATATTCCGGCAATGCTGACAGATTAATTAGTTAACAAAAAAATTAGATATGCAATACTGGACGAAATAAAGTACCCACCTAAAATATTTTAACAATTACGCGAATAACCTGGTAGTTTTTACAGATATAATAATTATGTATTTGCACAAATAGAAGGTTTCTTAGTCTATTTTTAAACTCCCAAAGGTTTTAATCCGGTGACAGTGGGAATAAATACAAAATTGTTCTAGTTGTTCAGAACGGTATATTAGAGCAATACAATGCTGACGTTTCGACCATATGGATTGTGGCCATTCTCAAAGCGAAAATACAAAGAAAATTTTAAACAACATCTAAACCTAAGTATGTACTATCACAGAAAGAAAGTGAAAAAATAAAACAATTGAAAAACATGGCCTAGCTAGGTCATTTTGCAATGTCGACATGTCCGTGAATGTCATTCGCTGACATGTTTAGGCTACCTTTTATTGCGGTAGGAGATAAAATAATCTATACAAATAAACGTATTAATAAAGTTTTAGTTAGCCATCAGTGCTCGTAGAAGCAAGATTATATCATTTCATTGCGAATAATATGGAAACGAAACAAATTTCCGTGCAAATTAGAAAATTAATAGTTAACGACCGGCAAAAGCGGTTCTCCAATAGGAAAATCCGTGAAAAGTACAATGTTAGTGTAGCAGCGGTCAGAAAATCTACAAACTATTTTTAGAGCTTGGCACAGTAGCCGATAAGATCAGTCGCGGACGGAAAAAGAAGACAAATTCAGTCGAGGATCGTAGGATTGTCCGGGAAACGAACAAAAATCCAACTGTTACTAGTCGTGTAGTCAGGGAAATTGTCCAACTCAACATTTCTGAACGAACCGTGCGCAGGAGACTATGAGAAGTTGGGATGTGGGATAGTTTTGCACAGTGTCGCACTTTAATTTGATAAGCTGATAAATTGAAACGTCCTCAATTTGCTAAATGATTAATTGATAAATAATAAATGTCCAAACAACTGTCAAACACGGAGGAGGCAGTATTATGGTGTGGGAATGTTTTGCGTGGTCGGGTGTGGGAAATCTCGTCAAGATCAATGGTATTATGACAACAGACATATACATTGACATCCTCAACGAGAATTTAGAGGAGTCTTTGCTAAAGATTTCGTGCTGCGAGGATCAAAGTGGATTGTGGCCTGCACAATTGCCGGATTTAAATCCAATTGAAAACCTGTGGTTCATTTTGGACCAGAAGGTTGACAAGAGCGACGTAACGAATAAATTCAATTTATTCGAAGCTTTGGAAAAGGAGTGGGTAAACATCGACGAACAGCACATCGGGAATCTCGTCGAGAGCAAGCGGTCATACAGGCAAAGGACGGCCATACAAAATGCTAGTTCTCAATTATATCTTAATTTTGACTCTTATTATCACATGCGTACTTTATTGTGTACAAAGAAAATATCCTTATAAATGTAATGACCTGACAATTAATAAAATCAATAAAAAAATAATTTTTAAAAATAAGCTTTTATTAAATTGCACTAAAAAGAAAAAACCAATAAATAAAAGCGTGGGGCGTAAATGTTCATATAAATTGGACATTAGAACATTTACGCCCCACGCTTTTATTTATTGGTTTTTTCTTTTTAGTGCAATTTAATAAAAGCTTATTTTTAAAAATTATTTTTTTATTGATTTTATTTTATTCTTTTTAGTCTGTGGTAAGTGAATAATCGGATTAAAATTGAAGTTGATTTACTGTTTTGATATTCGGCAAATAGATACACTTTCAATAAATGTGAAAATGACGAAATGTTCTTAAATTGGTCGATAAGTTTATTTTCGCTTACCATATTTAACGCCACGAAGATCGGAATATTTTATGGACTGGCCCTGTGCTTTGTTAATCGTCATAGCAAAGCAATCTTATTACATCGCAGAACTTCACACATTCTTTGCAATGAGATAAGAAATTACACTAATTAATACTAATGTTATACACTGACAGTTATAATTATACTCGTAATAAATCACTTTTATTGTAACCAATTTTATTTTATTAATATCTAAATCGTTGTTGTACATTAAACATGCGAGACACAACTGTCAAAAAAACGTCGTATTTCTGTTGTTATCGCTGCTAAGCCGACTATTCACCGAAAACTTTATATCTAGTATATACTAATACATGCATTGATGTTCTTTTGTTCAATCTCTTCGTCAGACAGACAGACAGACAGACAGACAGACTGACTGACTGACTAACAAGTGAAACTAAATAAAAGCTTATAAAAAAATGTTAAATTCTGTTGAAATTATTTTCTAAGTAGACTTAGAAACCTCCTTTTTGTCCGAACAGATCATTATTCTATCTATGAATTCTATCAAGTTATTTACGTAATTGCAAAAATATTCGAGATGCGTACTTTATTTTTGTCCAGTACTGTAAATATGTACTTCAACGTTGACGTCATTACTACTGGTACTATTGGTTTTGAGTGTTTCTTGTTGTTATTTTCGCTTATTGGGTGTGTATCTGTCAGGTTAAAAATAATATTGTATACAAGTTCCGGGTTGTTCGCGAATGCTTGTCTCATTGTTGCTGGGATCTTATGTTTTTGTCTTAGGTTCGTGTATTTTTGACACTTTGTTATAATGTGTTTGACTAAAAACCGGTATCCCACTGTCAAAATTTCCGTATTTATTTTTATAATTTTTTTTTATAAAAAGTAACGTCCCACAATAAACGATGGCTGCCAAGGGTATATCAAAGTGTAAAAAACATTTATAAATTTTTTTAAGCAAATGTCAGTGATTGAGTTTTTATGGCGTTAACGTCGTATAGTAACATCGAATGACAGATGGAAAATAAAAAAAAAAACGTTAGCTATTGGTCTGCTGGATTATACTATGATAAAATAAATAGAATTAGTTATAGAGTCGTAGAAGTCGTAAAGTTGTTGAAATCGTCGAAGTTATAGGTGTCAGATGTTTTACTTCATAAAAGGGATTTTTGCCCCTGAACCTAAATACACATTTGTCATGTACACAAAATAATAAAACAGTAAAAATTTGTCAGTACACAAAATACATGCAAATAAATGTTTCTTATTTAATATTTTCGTAGCATATCCAAGTGCTAACCTAATCCGATAGTTGTGATGATTTTAGCCCAGACATATTTTTTATAAAAGGAACAAACCGATTCAGTTCAGTTCAACTCGGAGTAGCTCGGGGTAGCTCTTGCAGTTAAAAGGAAAACGGCTCTGATTGCTAGTGCGCATGTTTTCGTCAATATCCAATGAAATCGCTTCTCTTGTCAACGTAAATACAACCGGTAGTATTCGCTAAATATTTTTACGTGACGTCATAAAAATAGATAAACCGTAATTTTTTTTATAAACTCGTCAATATGAACACTGTCAAAACTGTTTTTATAAAAAAAATTATACAATGTGATATACGATATACCCCTACATGGCAGCCAACTTGTTTTATGGGACGTTACATTTTATAAAAATTTGAAAATAAATACGGAAATTTTGACAGTGGGATACCGGCTTTACAGTGTGTTACCGGCTCTATAGGCGTGTTGCAGTTATCGCAAATGTCTGGGTCTCTTTTTTGCGTGATGTGTGTGGCTAATGTGGCCTATTTTGAGTCGGGTTATAATAGTTTGTTCTTTCCTCTTTGGTTTTGTGTCCCATTTGGTAGTGTCTTCGTTTATGTTTCTGAGTTTGTTCTTTGTTGCTTGTTACCAGTTGTTATTCCATCCTTCTCTGATTTTGAGTTTAGCATAGATGTCGAAATCGGTTTGGAGAATTGGAAATAGGGAACTAGAATGAAATTTTTATTTTGATTTTTTTTTATAAGAACATAAACCTGAGTATTTAAAATGTGATATAATGCAAAGAAACTATTTTTTGTTGACTATTAAATAAATTCACTGTGAAATTTGTATCGGAATTCAAATGTCCCCATCACATGCACAGCTCGAGTCATGTGAGTAATTATTAGTATGGTACGCTTCGTACGCTTAGTTCTTTGGCGTTTACTAATAAGTGACGTCACAAAATAATGGAGGGAATTTTTTTGGCGCGAATTTGTAGGAAGTTTCGGTAATTTATTCCTGACAAAATAATGGCAAAAATTTTTTTTTAAATATTTTCTTGAATTATGGTACCGATATGACATTTTAAACGTATTTTAAAATTTCATGAAAGTTGCTATTCTATGATTTCGTTACTTATAGCTTTATTTGCTGCTTTGTCGGCTTGGTCGTTTCTATGGATTCCTACGTGCAACGGCGTCCAGATGAAAATTATGTGTTTATATTTTTCCGTTATTATTGAGTGGAGTTGGTCTTGTATACCTTGTGTAACGGGATAAATGCAAATACTGAATGGGTAGCGTGACTTTAAAGGTAAAATCAAAACAGATATACTACGAAATAAAACAATAGTTGAATACACGTGCGGATAAAATAATATATATATTGTATTGTTACGATGAAATGTTAGCTTTTTACAGTTTTCAAATAGATACTTGATAAACACAAACAAAAATATAATGCAATGGTCTACTTACAGCCGTTCATCACTGAAGTTAATATTTATTTTAAGCAGATCTTAAGAAGAGAGATGCTTACTCGAACAAGTTTCAAAATCAAGAGAGATGTTTAGTCGAACAAGTTTCGAATCAAAGAGGATGATGTATTCATCATTCAATACTGACTTGGGGTTGACACCCCCACTCCAAGTGTTTAATGTTTCTCTTATTGGTCAGCATTCGCCCGACCAGGCAAAAAGAATTCAAAAATACTAACTCATAAAAAATAACTAAATTCCCGTTAGGGTCTTCTTGCCTGAGTCCAGAAAATGCTTACCAGCTGACCTTGGAATGTACCGAGATGTTTTAGCGACTGCTACAACTCCTCCCCCCTTTGGATGCAACTCATATTCCTCCCAAGGATTATGAGGCATTCTAAAATTCCAAATGCTTCGCAAAGCCAACTTGTACCCACGACAAGAAGCACGCAGTCCGCCATTACCCTCGATCCTCCAGTCTTCCATCAGGATCCATCATGCTCGACGCCATCATCGTGGAACGTCACTCACTAGCTGCCATGCAACGATGCGAAGCTCCTGGCTAGCCTAGCTGTGACTCGCCGTGCATACATCCTGGTACTGGTTGAAAATAATGCGGCTGGACTTCTCGACTCGTATTTCTTCATGGACTCATAGTTCGAAACGATGATGAGTTCAACCATCAAGAGTTAGCGTTGCGCAGTTCAACTAAAACATTCAGTACATCCCGCAGTATTTTGTTCTAAAAACTTTAAAAAAAAATTACAATACAATGAAACAAATTATTATAATGTCCAGCTTATCTACTGGTAACAATGAACTAATATACTTAACATAACTTAATATTACGATCCGCAAAGATGATTACACATAAAAGAACTTAACTACGAATTGCTTAACTAATCACTGAGGGTTTAGGTTACGCAAAATTTGAGACAAAACCTTACAGAACTAAATTAACTTTACATAACGTAACCTAAAACATCAGTTGGCTACCATCGGATAGGAGCGCCAACTTCCTAAGTCATACAACAATTACGACTCTGGCATCCGAATTGTACTACCGGTTCGTTATTATCCGTGAAACGTTCGTCGCTGTCGAGATCCGTATACGTCGCTGAAATTTTTGTGTTGGTCGGTGTTTTTACGATTCTCATTGCTGGTATCTCGATCGCTTATGTTCTGATCAGGTGGTTCGATGTCGGTAGGTCGTAGGAATGCAAGTAACGGTTTTAAATCAAAATATTCGTTGTTTGGTCTGGGATTACATGGTACTGCTGGGATGGGGGTTGCTGGTCTTTCTTCTTGGACCTTTTCTATATCAGAAAGACATAGTTTCATCCGGTTGGCGTGCACCACACTGTGCTTCCCTGTCTTTGGATCTGTAATAACAAAGTTCACCGGGCTTATCTGTTTCTTTATATGGTACGGTCCAATCCATGGTTTGATTAGTTTCTTGGTCATTCCTGGTGGAACTATGAAATCACGAAGAAATACGCGATCTCCAACTTTGAAACAGACCTGGGCTGAAATGATATCAGAAGTTGATTTGCTTTTTGTCACTACGTCTAATATATTCGATTTAGAATGAGATTTAATTAATAATTGCGAGGATGGAATTTCTGTTCCTTTTTCTCTATTAGTAACGATATGTAACTCTGATGCATCTTGAATTTCAGAAGATAATTTCGTGTCGGAAATTATGCTTGTATCGGATTTTTCTCTCGATTCTGTTGTGATATGTGATGTACTCGAAGCATCCGTTGGTTCGTCTATATCTGAAATATGCTCTTCAATTTTTTTGATTAATTTATGAGTAGAATGTAACACGTTTTCCTGAATATCACTGCTGATTCTCTCCGACGAAATTTTTGAATTTTGAATGTTAGATTCAGGTAGACTTTCTGAAACGTCTGTTCTTTCCGCAATAAAGCTAAGGTGTGATTGTAATTTAGATCTAGGACTAGTTTTCGGTTCAAAAGAGATGATTTTAGAATTAGCGTCTGATTTTTGCTTACATAAATTCTCATTAAACTCCGAGAGAATATTTGATCTTTGCTCTTTTAAGGCTTGTTCCGATTCTGAAGGTTCCTTATTTAAACTATGATCGATTTCAGAAACAGATTGTGAATCAGGTATTTCTAAAGCGTTTTTATTCGAATTAAGTGACTGTTTCATGTCTGATGATATCTGAGATTTGTCGGGCAATGTTGTGTGATCGGATACTGCTGTTTTCGGTGATTCATTCTTTTGAATAATAATACGAGCGAGTCTTGCTGTGTCCAGCACGTGTTGTATTCGATCAGAGTTTAAATTACTTGCGTTTAACGGTGACACTACAACAGACTGTTCTAATTTAGCTGTATAACTATGGGGATTATATTCCACGCGGTTCTGACTAGGTGGATGCGGCGCATGATTCGTATGTGAAACGGGTACAGGAATATTTGTAATTGGGTTAATGTTACTTAGTTTGGACATTAAGAGTTGTAATGTCGCAGCAAGGTTCGTTTCCGCTTTAACTTCGTTTGCCGATTCTACATTACCGCGCATGTGGTTATCTACAACCTCTATTCTTTTCGCGATTTCCATCGCGTCTTCAAAAGAACGCGGATTCGCGATAAGTACGTCCCGTTGTAAGCCTGGTAATATACCCGTTGTAAACTGTTGCACCAACCGTTTATCTAAAATATTGTCTATTATACGTTGTTCGACCTCGTTGGCACCGCGATCATGTAAATATTGACCAATCGTTCTCAACCGACTCGCATACGATATTACGGTTTCGCCCTTGCGCTGATAGCAATTGCCGAACTGTTTTTCTACAGTTTTACTGTCGGGAATAGGCGCGAAACGTTCTTTTAGTAGCTTTCGGAAAACATTCCAATCTTGCGTAGATTTTAATATAGGATGCGATTCAACAAACACTTTCGCATCACCTTTTAAACTAGCTTTTGCTAATAGTACTATTTTATAAGCTGGCCATTTGCCCACGCCAAGCTAAGCTTTACCTCGGAATTTCCAGAGAAATCAGGTAGCTTACTACAAAGGCCCATAGTCGAGACCATGTACGTTAGTGCATCTAAATTTTGTTCGGCCATTTTAACAACACGTGGTCCGATCAACTATACAAAAAAATAAAAAAACACGTTCTATGTACTGGAATACTTTCGTATCCCACCCGCTGCTACCAAATTGTAACGGGATAAATGCAAATACTGAATGGGTAGCGTGACTTTAAAGGTAAAATCAAAACAGATATACTACGAAATAAAACAATAGTTGAATACACGTGCGGATAAAATAATATATATATTGTATTGTTACGATGAAATGTTAGCTTTTTACAGTTTTCAAATAGATACTTGATAAACACAAACAAAAATATAATGCAATGGTCTACTTACAGCCGTTCATCACTGAAGTTAATATTTATTTTAAGCAGATCTTAAGAAGAGAGATGCTTACTCGAACAAGTTTCAAAATCAAGAGAGATGTTTAGTCGAACAAGTTTCGAATCAAAGAGGATGATGTATTCATCATTCAATACTGACTTGGGGTTGACACCCCCACTCCAAGTGTTTAATGTTTCTCTTATTGGTCAGCATTCGCCCGACCAGGCAAAAAGAATTCAAAAATACTAACTCATAAAAAATAACTAAATTCCCGTTAGGGTCTTCTTGCCTGAGTCCAGAAAATGCTTACCAGCTGACCTTGGAATGTACCGAGATGTTTTAGCGACTGCTACACTTGGTTCAACGGATTTGACAAATAAACATTTTTTTATGCTTTGTATACTACTGAGTGAGCCTGTACAGATTTCATAGGGGGTGTTTTCTGCATCTGAGATATACTCGAGAGCTTTTGATATACTGAACACCTCTGCTGTGTAGGTACTTGGTACTTTTGGGGAAATAGCATTTTTATGTATGTTTTATCTGTATTATGGCTGCCCTGATTTCCTCTTCAATTTTCCCATACCCTCCCATACCCTCCCATACCCTACCATACCCTACCATACCCTACTATACCCTACCGTACCCTACCATACCCTACCATACCCTACCATACCCTACCATACCCTACCATACCCTACCATACCCTACCATACCCTACCATACCCAGTCCTGCGGTTTTTAATATGTACAGTTTTTTCCATGTGCGGTTTTTTCCATGTGCGGTTTTTTCCGTGTGCGGTTTTTTCCATGTGCGGTTTTTTCCATGCGCGGTTTTTTCCGTGTGCGGTCTTTTCGTGTGCGGTTCTTTACATGTGCGGTTTTTTTCGTGTACGGTTTTTTCATGTGCGGTTTTTTCGTGTGCGGTTTTTTCCGGTCACCAACAAAAATATAGCCATGTTGCATTACTTTCTCTGCACACTATTTATTTTTAAATTTATGATTGGATATGTTATTTGATAAAGTAGAAAACAATTGTAAATACAAATGTTTTAGAGAACCGAAAGCAAATGTTGAAAGTTTTTGTATTTTTTAAATATTCCTTCAAATAAGGGGGTAATGACGATTTTTCGAAAAACAAAAAATGCCAATAACTATGAACTGGGGCTCTAAATAAAAAATTTGAACTAAGAGAAGTTGTTTCTTTCAAGGAGTTCTAACTGGTATTTTCGGGTGTTACAACTTAGTATTAACACCCTGTATATATATATATATATACCCTACCATACCCTACCCTACCCTACCCTACCCTACCCTACCCTACCCTCCCATACCCTCCCATACCCTACCATACCCTACCTTACCCTACCATACCCTACTATACCCTACCGTACCCTACCATACCCTACCATACCCTACCATACCCTACCATACCCTACCATACCCTACCATACCCTACCATACCCTACCATACCCTACCATACCCTACCATACCCTACCATACCCTACCATACCCTACCATACCCTACCATACCCTACCATACCCTACCATACCCTACCATACCCTACCATACCCTACCATACCCTACCATACCCTACCATACCCTACCATACCCTACCATACCCTACCATACCCTACCATACCCTACCATACCCTACCATACCCTACCATACCCTACCATACCCTACCATACCCAGTCCTGCGGTTTTTAATATGTACAGTTTTTTCCATGTGCGGTTTTTTCCATGTGCGGTTTTTTCCATGTGCGGTTTTTTCCGTGTGCGGTTTTTTCCATGTGCGGTTTTTTCCATGCGCGGTTTTTTCCGTGTGCGGTCTTTTCGTGTGCGGTTCTTTACATGTGCGGTTTTTTTCGTGTACGGTTTTTTCATGTGCGGTTTTTTCGTGTGCGGTTTTTTCCGGTCACCAACAAAAATATAGCCATGTTGCATTACTTTCTCTGCACACTATTTATTTTTAAATTTATGATTGGATATGTTATTTGATAAAGTAGAAAACAATTGTAAATACAAATGTTTTAGAGAACCGAAAGCAAATGTTGAAAGTTTTTGTATTTTTTAAATATTCCTTCAAATAAGGGGGTAATGACGATTTTTCGAAAAACAAAAAATGCCAATAACTATGAACTGGGGCTCTAAATAAAAAATTTGAACTAAGAGAAGTTGTTTCTTTCAAGGAGTTCTAACTGGTATTTTCGGGTGTTACAACTTAGTATTAACACCCTGTATATATATATATATATATATATATATATATATATATATATATATATATATATATATATATATATATTGTGACGCTCCCTGGTGTTGCGGGTTCTGGTTGCTCGGGCGCCAATCGGACTTAGACCGGGATAGTTCAATGAAGGTCAGGGTGGTACAAGAAATAATTTATTTGACCAGAAAACAACGTTTTAATTTATTCACGAGACACTGACACTCGCAGTGTTAATAACTAATAATAGAACCAGCAAATAACATAAGAAAATATAACGTAGGCAAACAATTTATGAACTATGAAAACGTAACACAGGCAGCTAATATTTGAAAATACAACGGAAATAACATAACACTATTGTGGCGGAAAGTCAATCAGAAATTATGTATCCTCTGTAACAGGACCGACACAGTACAGAGAGAAACAACGATGACGTCACAGCAGGACCGGCACAGTGTGACGGAAACAAACTAACTAACTGTAGCCTCTACAACAGGACCGACAAAGTGTAGAGAGAGACAGCGATGACGTCACAGCAGAACCGGCGCAGTGTGACGGAAATCACCTAACTAACTGGGGAGCATCTCACTAGTTCCCTTTCCCATTTGTTCCCTTTCCCATTTGTTCCCCTTTCCCATTTGTTCACATTCTCACGACTTCGAAATGCATCCCCTCCACATACTAATACTATTGCAATACATACGTGTCTCTCGAATGAGTCCCCCACTACATTTCAATGTTTTTCATTAGTTCCCCTTTCCCATAAGTTCTCCTTTCCCATTTGTTCCCCTGCTCGGTACTGCAGTTGTTCCGTTATACAACAGCGTGAGTTTGGTTGCCTACGCGCGGGGGTTTAAAATCAAAACAAATGATAGATACATATGTGCATATTAAATGAGTATATATTATTTTAGGTTTTTGTATAGCCTTTAAAATATTGCCAGGAAAGTAAATAATATGTATTTAATTACTACAAATTATAGCTAAACAACACAAACACACATATATACATACAGACACCATCAGTATTATTGCAATAATCAAATAACATCATCTCATCAAGAAGCCGTACTGGTCTGGTTATGGCTTGCAAAATACTGCCCTTGGTACAGAAAAAACTGTGGGTACTTGCATCCTTTACCCCGGCAAATCCATTAAATAGAAATTTTTCATGTAAACTTTAATCATTATTAATCGTAGCACGAGCAAGTGTGTAACTTCATTCTTTATTCAGAAATTTATATTTCAATAATCAAGTCAATTTTTTGTGTTTTATTAGCACTGATTCGGGGCTATTCTGTACATCTGTCGCTAACTTATAACGATCGCTAATTTAAAGCGATCGCTTATATTTTAGCGATTGCTCTAACGACAACAAACAAATTGCGATTCTGTTGCTACCTGTCGTCAGACTTGTCGCTAGTTTACAAATTTACGCGGTACTCATACGTATGAACGAAGCATCGCTAGATATCTTGCTTAAATGTCAAATAAACAAATTCAACTATTTTAAGTATATCTATTATAAATAAATGATTAATTACATAATTAATTAATTAACGAAAATAATGGAAATTAGTAAGTAAACTTAATTGAATTGTTTTTATGTCAATATATATTGGTTATATTTTTAGGTTATAATAGAATTGTGATGCAGTGAGACACGTATAATTGTTCCAGTGTTAATTGAATATTAACGCAAAGCATGATGTTTTAGAGGATATATGATTCTTGATTTGAAAACTCCTATAGGCTTTTCTACAAATTTTCGTGTTACAGTGCGAAGTGACGAATCTTATTTATGTGCAGAAGTGTTCAAAAGACAATTGTCCAAGAGGATAATAAAAGTCGCTTGTAACTTACTATAGTGTTCATTACACCTTCTTATTTTAATTTACTGACTCTAAATTATGTAGATTCATTCATCAATTTAATAAAAATTATATTTAAACCAACAAATCACTGGCATAAAACTAGCGCAATGAACATGATACTTGGCAACAGGAATTACAGTAACTTTTCTAGCATTACCACATTTGGTTCAAGTTAAAAAGATTTTTATAAATAGTGAAATTAAATTGTTCAAAAATTTATTTTCAACATAAATTTATGTCTCACAATCGGCGATGTTGTTTGCAATTGTCACCTAAAATAGATAAGTATAGTGCAATATATATTTCGACATTCTTTAATAAATGCATTAATACAAGTATGAATATCTGTCTTTTGTATTTCAAACTATTTTTATAGATATTTGTTCGTCTTTATTGATTTTGACAGTTTATTAACGATCGCTAATTTTTAAAAGACTACCAGTGAGCTGTCGCTTAAAAATAAACAAATAAGCGACTGTCGCTAGGCAAACAAGCGACAAAGTAACGTACAGAATCGCACATTTCAGATCTAATCGCTAATCGCTAATAGCTAACGATAGGTGTACAGAATAGCCCCGATTATTTACTTTTCTGGCAATATTTAAAAGCCAGTACAAAACCTAAAATAATAATAATAACAATAATATACCGTGTGTCTCATGACGATCTACACATAGGAACGTTGCATACGCTCTTGATCGTGAAATATTAATTTGATCGTTTTAGTTTTTTACAATTTAGACAGTATAATTGTTAATTTGATACTTACTATTTTATTTCCTTTGATATTCTAGTATAATTTTGTAACATATTCGATGTAATAGTACATTTTCAACGAATTTAAACGTCAAATTGACATTTCAATTACAAAAAAAGAACAAAACAACCAGATTAATATTTTGATTTAAAAATCAAATGAGCGCGCAACGTTCCTATGTGTAGATCGTCATGAGACACACGGTATACTTATTTAATATGTACATACATATGTATCTATTATTTGTTTTGATTTTAAACCCCCGTGCATAGGCAACCAAACTCACGTCGTTGTATAACGGGACAACTGCACTACGGGGCAGGGGAACAAATGGGAAAGGGGAACTTGTGGGAAAGGGGAACTAATGAGAAACATTGAAATGTAGTGGGGGACTCTTTCTAGAGACATGTATGTATTGCAATAGTATTAGTATGTGGTGGGGATGCATTTCGAAGTCGTGGGAATGTGAACAAATGGGAAAGGGGAACAAATGGGAAAAGGAACAAATGGGAAAGGGAACTGGTGAGACGCACCCACTAACTGTAGCCTCTACAACAGGACCGACACAGTGTAGAGAGAGACAGTGATGACGTCACAGCAGGACCGACGCTGTGTGACGGAAACAACCTAACTAACTGTAGCCTCTACAACAGGACCGACACAGTGTAGAGAAAGACAGCGATGACGTCACAGCAGGACCGGCGCAGTGTGACGGAAAACAAACTTATAAATCTTGCTACGTCTGCAACAGTGCAGAGTAACGAACACAAAAATAAATACTGCCACAGAGGGCGGTACAATAAAGAATATTAGAAACAATATGCTTACCAAGCGGTTTGACTGCAGCGGAGAACGGATCACTAGCGGAATACTAACTGATTTTGTTTGTCTACTCGCAGCCCTTTTATACGGCTTGACTAATTGATCGTTCACTAACTTGCATTTCGGTTGTATCATGCGTTAGGTACGGTACTGTGCGGATCAATTAGTCGCGCGCGCTCCGAGACCTGGCGCAACGAGCCAAGTGGCTAGTGCTCGTTTGGTGACATCGTCACAATATATATATATATATATATATATATATATATATATATATATATATAAATTTTCTTTTTGCAGATCAGCGTATCAAGGATTGGTTCTTGATGTCTTCGCCATTTCCCACAATATGCATAATTTTCGCTTACCTTATGTTCGTCACAAAAATAGGACCAAGGCTAATGGAAAATAGAAACCCATTTAAACTTCACGGTATAATCATTTTTTATAATGGATACCAAATAATCATGAATGGATTTTTATTTTATCAGGTAAATATAATAAATGTTAGTTGGTTATTATATTATTATTATAATATTACGACGATGCGCACTTTGCTTTGTACTCGAAACGACGTCGATATGAACTAAAAGATCGAATTGCACTTGCATAATACAAAAATTTAAATAATAATCATAACCGGATTCAATTATAGCTTTTACTTAAAGATTTAGGAAAAATTTATTTAGAAAAGTTGATCAGGCCTAATAATTATAATAAAATTAAATAGATATTTACATATATGTATTTACTAATTTCTTTCGAGTCCTGCTTTATCATTGGTTGGCTGACAGATTTGCAATGGTTTTGTCAACTGCCAGACTACTCCATGAATCCAAGAGCATATGCAGTAAGTATAACAAGTAATATTAATGATAATGCAGATTT